>APFE031150266.1:0-79454 GCA_000404065.3 Pinus taeda | reverse complement strand
CATTGCATGAATGAATGAGATGGTTAGGATTAAAAAATCGGTGGCCAGCTAACTAGCCACCCACATCTAGTCCAACAGCACTTGGTGGGTGAATGAGACACGTGCGCTCAGCCATGCACGTGAAGAAAAAAACGGACAGTGTTGGTTGTTTAAACTCCAGTGCAACGGGTGGATGAGATCACAGGCAGAGAACACACAGTCGACAACTGCAGTTCATGATGGCACAACAATTGCATGGGCTAGCACACGTATGTGCCATCTCACCCCAAAAATCACGCATGTAATCTGAGCGGTCAGCTGAAATTCAAAGGCAGTTGTTCATCTACACTTGCCACATCATCAACTGAAGTCTGCACAACCTATTAACTTGTCATCCTCCACCAAGCTTTCTCGGCCATATATTTTTTTTTACCCACCTATGCAATCACGTTCTATAGGAAACAGGTGGGTCTTCTACAGGAAAGGCAGAGAACAGCTATGCGGAAGGAAAACCAAGAATTCTTGTTGAATTTGGAGCTCCAGACGAGATACTATGATTGTCCGTATGAAAGCTTGGGTTGAGAACCTTGATATCAGTTGGAGGATGACCTTGAGAAAGGGGTCTATCACCATATTGCTGGCTTGTTGTAGATGTTGTGACCAATTTCAGTAGGACCAACAAATACAAATGTCCTATTAACATTTTGGGAACTTTATCACTTCCTTTTTCAAGAGAAATATCACACGTTCAAATTCCTTTACTTTCTATTTCATAAGAAGGCATTCTTGCACCTTTGATGTTGAGAATTCAAGGATGTCCAGTGTTTGATCTTCTTTAAGTTCTTTGATGTTTCAAGTTTAAAATGAAAAACCGGTTATCAAGCATCCAAAGTATTAGAAAGATGACGGTTGATGATGAAGATTCAGTATATGTTCGTGGCCTTCCATATGATTCTACTGAAGATTCCATTCATAAGGGCCTTTGAGATTTATGGCACTATTATTGCAGTAAAGGCTCTATCCAGATATTCATATTCCAGATATTGGTCGGGTCCACTGGTGGTCCCTGGTGCCAGACCTAATATCAGAGGCATCATACACTGCATTATAAGAAATTATCAAGATGCCAATGTTTCAGGAAAACTTGGGCAGCAGTCCTAATTGCCAAGCTTTACTGTTTATGACCATTATTGTCTGGATTGGGATAAATTCTATGCGGAGAGCCTGATGATTGTGAATGACCGAGAGTTGGGGGTAAATGCTATGGCTTTGTCACTTTTACTAATCCCAGAGCTGCAGTTAATGCAATCAATGACATGGATGGAAAGGCAATTGGTGGGAGGACTGTAAGAGTGAATGAAGTAAAAAGTAAGTCATCAAGGACCACATTTGCTAGAGAAAATCACTTTGGGGACGGGATCAGAGATAGAGATAGAGACAAAATACAGGAGGAGAATGAGTTGCTGAAACAGTACTTACAGCTATAGGGAAATCAGAACGAAGATAGGCCCTCCATTTTGGGAGAACAACAGCAGTAAGAAGGGCCTCCAGCAGACAAGGAAACATCTGATGAACAGCAGAGCACACCCAAGGCAACCACAGCATAGGTCAAGGAGAAGGAACCCCCAACCAAGCAGACCAAAACAGTTGAAACGATTTCTACAGGAAGACAGAAAAAGCCACTACAGGACTTTCCTGTAGAAGCCAGCGAACAGTTTCTACAGGAAAGTTTGAAAAAAGGGCAGCAAAAGGAGAAATCGGCCGAGATTTTAGCTAAGGAGGTAGCACCTGTGTTGGCCACCCCAAGCACATCCATTCCCTCTATGAACACTCATTTCTTTCAAGGTTCGGGCACAATTTAGTCACGGTTCAACCTTCTACAGGAAGCTACAGGACTTTCTTGTAGAAGCCTTTTGGCAGGCCATAATCAATTTTGGAGAGGGATTTGAAGCTTGAAGTCTGTTGAGGAGGCATGCAACCACTCTTTTCTTCTATCCTCCACTGGTTTCATCTCCTTTCACCACCATTTCCGCCATCAGATTGAATATACTTGCACAATCATATCCAAGCTGAGAATTCTTTAGGAAAAGGGGCAAGTAGTGGGAAGAAGCAAAGAAGCATGGTTTCATGACAGAGAAGAGGACATAACTTCAGAAGCTTGGCATGACAAGGAGGCCATCAGGGCCATAAAAGACAAGGAGAGAGATTGGTTTCTCAGAGGATGAGCAACACTTTCAGTAGGGGGGTGATGATGAGCCCCAAAAATGGACAATTATTTGGGCTCATTCAACCTCCTAAGTTGAATTAATCCACCATTCTCATTTGTTTATTGCGTGTTTTTGATTATTTTTATGTTAATAGAGTGAATTTGGTTAGTCATTATGCCAACAAGTCTAATGGGTGCTTTGTGTAGCCTTGTTGGTCAACTTGGAGACAAAATTGAAGGTCTTAATGAGCACTTGGCAGCCAAATTCGTGGGAGAACAAGCTAAAGGATTTGTAGGAAGGTGTCCCCCTCATTTATGGGTCCTTACCTCGAATTCTCCACCATCAGCTCGGAGTTCAAAGGCCACCAAATCAATGAGCACAAGGGCAGCCAAGCAAGTCAAGTTGGACTGCTATTAACTACAAGTCTTGGGCAGCCAAGTCCCTAAATTCTAGGAGGACTGTTGGTTCCTCAAACTGTATAAATAAGAGGGCTTGATAGCTGGTAGTTAGTCATTTTTGGTTAGCTAGTGGTTAGTCATTTTTGTAGCTAGTTAGTCATTTTGTTTTAGCCATTAGTTAGCTAGTTTGTAATTTGATTTGTAGGCCATGGATTAGTTTTGCTTTCAGCTCTTTCTCAAGCTCTCCTTGTGGACAATTTTGATGTAACTTTTCATTCTTGGTTAATAAAGATGGATCCAGCTTTGCACCTGCTCTAAATCTCTCTTGGGAGGCTGTAGTTCTTGGGGTTGGGCCCATCTCAAGCGCCCAGTACCTCCCTTGTTTATATTTATGTGTCTTTGCTACAATTCAGTCACGGTTTTGATTAGATGCTTCCTTGTCATTCACACCTGCACACACATACTTTCATCACAGCCTCATACATATTTCTCTTCGCGTTTTGGATTTTTGTTCATTGAATTCATGGCATAAGTAATTTAGGTTGATGCATTTTCGGTTTGGTGACAATCATAATCATTTGTTTCATTTACACTCCTCTTTCCCGTTCCATTACCATCTCCTCCATCTGGATCACGCATGCAAACATATCTCCTCGACCTTCGTTTCGTTCTGTCCTCTCCCAAAGTCTTCCACTCCTCACGTAACTTCATTTCCCAACCTTTCATTGACATAACCCTTTACCTTCAACATGCTCCCTACACCCACTTCCCATCTCATTCCTCCACTTCTGAGCCATCACCAACCTTATCCCTACCTCACATATCTCTCCCTACCATTCCATCACTCCTCCATCACTTCAAACCTTCACGGTAGGTCATCCTGTAGCAGCTTACAGAACATCCTGTAGAAGACTTACAGGACTATCCTGTAGAAACCTCTGAGTATCCTGTAGGATCCCTTGCAGACATCCTGTAGGAGGCCACTCACTCATTTGCTGAGCTTCTGAATGTGAGGAACCTCTGTGGATGGATGCTAAGGATCCCTAGGGACCTCTCCTAGCCTCCCCAACCTGTCCCACGTTTTCCTTCCTTCTCCATCCCATCTGCAACCAAACCCTGATAAGCACAAAATCACAATCATTCCACCCACTTAATGAAAAAGTACAAAAACATGTCTTTTATGATGCAAGTAGTTTAGATCCATGAATTTTCACTTATTAGAGGTAGTAGCAGCATTGGTAGAAGTTTCATTCACATTCTTTGCATTATAGAAGTTAGATTAGTCAGATTAGGGTTTCCTAGGCTTACATGCTTTGATTTGCTTTCAGTTCATTTTTGTCAAGTAGATTAGTCTCCTTTGAGCTAGCTTTCGTCCATCATTGATAAAGCTTCTTCTGTGAGCCTATAGAAGTTGGCTTGAGCCCTAGCGGACTTGTGCCAGCTGCGACAAGAGCTAGTACTTGTGCATATAGCACCGCCGCTTCCAAGTTTGTACGAACTACCGGGTTGATAAAATTAAGAGACAGGAAGCCCCAGGAGTTGTAGCATTATTGCTACAATACTGGGGCTCACCAGTCAGCGTAAGCATCAATTGGAAAAAATGAGGCTAATTTGTTCATATTCAATCTCAAAGTAAAAAAATTGAGCCAATACGCACATACATACATCAGAAAACAAAGAACTATCATATTAAATGCACAGAGAGATGTTTTCTCAGTTGATACTACTCCTGGACCAACTCCAACTTTGAGCCTCCCTTCATTTTATTTATAATCAATAGATAAAGCCTTCTTGGCCATCATCCTTTACAAAAGCATGCTTTTACATAGGGCGCTTTAAAGCAATCATGCATAAAACTTATTATCTCTTATCCATGAGCGATTATTACAAAATACTTTTATTCTTAATTCTATCCCTATCTTAAACTTAGAAAAGCATGGAAACCGCTGGCTAAAGGACCCCACTCCTTTGCCTGTAAATTTTTTTGGATTTTTGGAATATGTTTGAAGATGTTTTCCTCTAAGTCACATGCTCTTGCATCAGGTTACATGTCATGAAGTCTATGCCCCATTTAGCAAATGGGCCAATAGTAACGATTGGGCGTAAGGGTGTTGGCAAGGCACATTGCTTGCGGTTAAAAAATCTGGCATTCATGGCACTTCTGAACAACCATAATACAATCCTTAAAAATGGAAGGCCAGAAATAACAGACGCGGAGGCTTTTTTGAGAAGTTGCGTAGCCTGACATGTGACCACCACATGCCCCAAAGTGGCAGTCATTCAAGATTCTTTCAACCTCTTCAAGTGTTAGACATCTATGAAGAACAGAGTCAACACCGACTCGGTATAAGGTATCACCAAGAATCCGGTAGGGTCAGAAGGTTTGAGTCTGAAGCTAAACAATAATATCTCCATACCATGCGTCAAAAGTGTTGATAAGGAACAAAGTTTCATCAAGGATATGCTCAGTAAAATTGGTAGAAGTGCTTACGAAAGGAAGGGCACATATAAATTTGGAGAAAACTAGTGATTTCTTAGATTTAGCGGTAGTAAACTCCAAATCAAACTCCTGCAGGATAACAATCCATTTAGAGTATTTTCCCCAAGTAATTGACGAGTCAAAATATAAGTCATGGGGTTGTAATCAGAAATCACCGTGGTTTTCCGTAGAAGGATATAATGACGAAATATTTGAATAGCATGGATTGCTGCCAAGTCAAGTTTCTCGACATGGGAATATCGAGTTTCAGTGTCAAGGAGATTTCAGCTTAAATAATAAACCACACGTTCGTTACCATCGTTGTACCAACACCATAGCAATGGTACTGTTAGTTGCGTCCAAGTAGAGGAAATAATCGCGGCGATAATCTGGGGGATGCAGTAAAGGAGCCCTAATGAGCATGTTCTTAAAGGCATCGAAGGATTGTTGGGAAATTCCATCCCAAATGAATGGGATCCCCTTTTCAAGCAAGCGAGTAAAACCCTTGGCGAGTTCAATGTAGTTAGGAATGAAATGACAAAGAAAGTTAACCTTTCCTTGCAAACTTTGCAATTGAAGCAATGTGGTAGGAGGGGGTAAGTTTACAATAACCTCAAGTTTTAGATGATCTATTCGGATACCTTCGTGGGACACAACAAAACCCAAGAGTCGACCAGATTCTATGCAAAAAAATCACTTATGCGGATTAAGACAAATTTTATAGTGTCGACATCGCAAAACGATGGATCTTAGGTGGTTTGGATGGTCATGACGCTTAGCAGAAGGGGCTGGTAAGTCGTCGAGATAAGGTTTAACAATATGCAATCCCCATTGGAGTCGCCATTTTGTTGTCTAGGCAATCCTCTCTGCGGACATAGATGATCCCTCTAGCCCAATGAGTGGGAATAGCAACCTACATGACAATCTATTGGACACTTTACTAAATTACAATTGAAATAGGAGACAAAGAAGATAGTCTACCTTGTTTTGATGCTATCACATTGTCCTTTGTTGAACACCTTGAATCACTTGCATCACGGCCTTGTTCTTGCTGCTCACATCATTTATACACCTACACTAGAGCTCAAGGCACAACAAGGCATGCAAATACAAATAGCATATTCAAAAGTAACCTACTTAATAGATCAAGGAGCATTAAGACAAATGATACATAAACATACACATTTGTGGAAAATGAACCAACAATTGTATATTAATAGAATAAAGGAGGAAGCATACAACCAAGCCTTGATGTCAATAGGCTCTCCTTGAATGAATGTCAAAGTCCAAGCTAAGCTCTCTAAACACTCCTTCTCCAAGCCAAATGAGTAGCATATTGGCACAATCTTAGCATAAGGGTGCAAATAGACAAAGACCAACCAATTGGGAAAGGGGGAGGATGAATATATAGGTAGGGAAAGGAAGTTAGGATCTCTCCAAAGATAGGAGTAGGCCCTCATCTCATCGCTCTGGAAGCTTCTAGATCACAAATATTCTCATCCTCTTTTGGAAAATTTCACTTTAGGGATCATTGCAAGTATAAAAGCAAACAGAGTGATGGAATCGCGGGTCTAGTATAGTGCAACCCAACCATCGTGGTTTTCAATATCATAAGAGCGATGATTCTCAAATTAGGGTTTTAGAGCCATTTACTTCAGGGGAAGCTCATGGCATTTTCAAGTCAATGTTTTAGGGAGGATCTGAGTTGCATATCTAAATGAGTACACTGCATGATGGTCATGTTTCAAGCACTTCGGGGTTTGTCACAAGGAAGTGCGGGAGGTGTGACAAAATCCTATGTAACAAAGAGGTTAGGATATTGGTTGTTGTAACAGCGTAGAGCATAGTCTAGGCTTCTAGTGAGCTGACTAACTCCTGAAACTACATAGGGCACATTCCAGCTTGGCCTGTTGAGGACTAGAACTGCACAATGCGCAGTTTCAATTAGCATGGCTGCTACCTAGGAAATTTCACTACGTAATCCCAGGGGACAACTGAGGCACTTCCTCTCAAAACCGCATAGAGCACAACTTGGGAGGCCAGTGTGAGGTAAGCTCTGCAAAATTCTTGGGAGCAAGGCAAGCCTTCCATCTCATAAATGCATAGTTCAAACTGGGCAAGGCAAGGTTCGGGCCAAGGCAAGTTAGACCTGCCAACGAGTGACTGAAAATTAGTAAGGATTGAAAGCATGTGAAAATATGGTTGCAGACATGAGTGAATAAACATGCATGCAATTAGTAAGTGTAGGATTCAGTAATATGGGAAAACAACGAAGTGTGTGAAGTGAGTCACTGCAATGACGACCTTTAGTGCAGAAACAATTTCATGCATGTGACAACAAGGAAATGAAATGAAATGTAAAACTCGAAATGATGCTTCTACACTGTAACATGCATTGAAACGACAAAAAGTGTTCAAAAAAACCAAGAAAAAACATTCACACAAACTGAAATGTAAAAAGCGACAAAAAAGTAGCAAAAGACATGAAAAGCGGACTTACCCAGAAAAAATTGTGATCGACGTGCCAAAGGTTCCTAGATGCATTGGGAATGCTAGAGTTCCAAGATTGAAAGTGAAGAATGAGCTCTGAGGTTTCAAATAAATAGTTTTGAAAAGATCGAGGCTTATGACGCGCATGCCACAAATCTAGGAAAAAGTGACACTTGGCTGGAGGTTTCTAAAACAACTTTTGCATGTAACCCCCAGTTGGTAAAAATAGATCTCTAAAATCTAGGGATGCTTTTTCTTTTTTCTTTTTTACCTTTTTAGGAAAAACTACCCATGCATGCAAGGCAAGATTGCACAGTGCTGGAGGGAACCAGTCAACCTGTGAGAAAATGCAATGGTTAGCAAGCCATGGAATGACTTCTGCACAGTTTCTGAGTTGAGTGGCTCAGGTTGCCCCTCAAGATTTGTGCAATTTCTGGACTGAAGCCAAGGCTGCGAGTCAAAACTGTGCAAATTCTAAGAGCAAGCTGTGATGGGCTACTCTGCGCATTTTTCATAGGGAAGGCACCATGCCTGCTCTATGCATTTTTGGAGAGCAATGAAGGCTACTAGGATGCACTGTGCAATTTCAGAGAGTAAGGTTGGTTTCCCTCTAGTGCTGTGCAATTTTCCAAGTCAGTACAAGAACCAGTTTGACACCAAGTCATGGGAGGTTAGCTTGTGGGTGAAAGACAACAAGTTAGCAAACACAATCTGTTATGCCAAAGAAACTCAACTAAAAGCATAAATACCTGGGTAATGCAAGACATGTTGCTAAGGATGGTTGGTAGGGAGGCTCCAAAATGCAGTTAAGGAAAAAAAAATCAAGATGGTTGTAGCCGCTACAACATTAGCGATACACTCGTAGAACTCCATCTCTCTGAATGGATCTTGTTTCATGAAAAGAAAGTCTAACTCCTCCGAAATTATTGTTTGATTCTTTGATCATCAAGGTTTCTACACTAGCTTGAGTGAAATATGTAGCACCTACCATTCTCTTGCTCAGCCAGCACAGATTCCAACCCAAGTCAACTTAGTTGTTTTGATTGGGGATGAGGGGTATATTGATGCACAAGTAATATAACTGTCAGAGTTTAAGTTTCATCCCTGGTGTTGCTCCACTACCAGGAGGCCTAGATAGTACCACGATGGAGTCACGTAGGAACACAAGCATCGCTCCACTGCTAGCGAGCCTGGACAGTACCCCGACAGAGTTACTTGCACCACCCCTTTGTGTAGGAAGCCTTTCTCTTCTTTCGCCTTATTCATTTTTCAATTTTTTTTGTATCTTCAGTTTTTCATTTTTCATTTTTATTTTTATTTTTCAAAGCATTGTGCATAAGCACTTATTTATCTCATAGGTGGAAGAGGGATCCCGACTTATTGAGAGCAGAAGTGGTTGTTCCTTTAGACAAGTTTGTTATATATACCTCTGACATACTTGTTAAGGTTTCCCCCCTCACCTTACTCTACTTGACTGAGCTGATAAGGGTTAACCCAAAAACAACCAACTATAGTAGGTTGTACTAGTTAGAGCGCAAGTGTTGTGTTTTCACGAAGATTCAATTCGAACAGAACGTATTTTCCATTGGTGTATCATTGACAAAAGACAACAAGCTCTGCATAAAGAGAGAGGACAACATATAACACATTGTTGATAGTTATGCAAGTCCTCTTGTACTTTACCCTTCTTATCTTAAGATTCTGTTGAAGGACCCGAAAATCGGGTCTACAACAAGGGGGATACCCGCCCAGTCCGGACCTTGGTTGGCAGCTCCTTATCCGTTTGGTATAGCGGGTCCGACTGGGGATATGGAACCAGTTTCCCAATTCAGTGTGTGTGTGTGAGAAAGATGGGTATTTCTGTTCTAAATGGAATACGTCTGTTCTAATTCTAATCTAATGTTATGCTATTGTATTCTAATAAACAGAAAAACATCAAAATTTATGCTAACCCGGGGTGTGATCTTTCTTCTATGCGATCTAAAAAGATTTCAAACAATAACTGGTAATAAAGATCATTCAGCTATTATAAGAAAAGAATTCAATAGAGATGAACTACTTCGTACAAGAAGTTAGACGAAACAGTTTGTGAAAAACTTATCGCATAAATGAGCTATTCATACACTAAGCATAAATAAATAGCTATCACCGTACAAAAGTGCCAAATGATAACTCAGGCATCCACGTTGTAATATATAAACAACTGAAAACTGAATATCATTTTAACGCATAAGCAGAAATGGTTAAGAGATAAAAGTACCATTTATAACTAGTCCTACTCATGAGCTTCAAGCGACAATTGATTTATCTCTCCTTGATTTAACATCCACTAAGAGTACAGAAGTGCAACATCAGTAGCAGATATCAAATGCAAATATCAAATAAACCCTGTTGCATTCATTCATCAAAACCTCCTTTAAGGGTGCAAAAGTGCATGTTCTGAGGACAAGTTTTTGATAAATTTCTAGACCCTTCTCTAAATGCATGAGAAGGGTTTAAATACTACTAACTAAATAACTTATGTACAGAAATTCAGGATTCGGTTTAAATGACCGTCCTTTTTCTAAGTAAAACTATTTTTAAAATTAAATCTAATATCTAACTATTTCTAAATTTGCTCCTTAACGTCGCAAGCATTCAGTATTTGCCTGAGTAGAGTCGGCTGACTGTCTTCCGTCTTTGGTTGAGTTAAGCAAAAAGAATCGGCAAGAGCTGGCACTTATCTTCTCAGCAAAATTGATGATATATTTGAGAGTCATCCAATGACTATGTGGCTTTACCATGTATGTCTGGTAATAATCCCATTTTAACTTGGTTAACCCTCGGATTTCTTTTGCTTTATCTTTCTGTTTCCAGTTTGTTTCTATTGCTGCTTCCTTGCAATTTTCGAGGCTTGCAGGTGACTGAGTAATTAGAAGCCTTCCTTTTCGAGCAAGTTTTCTTAGCGATGCGCGATTATCGCTAAGCGCTAATCGCGCATCGGAAACTACCTCTGTTTCTTGATCCGGGCTTCCCTGATGCGTTTTTCGCCTCTTGCGCCTTTTTCTCTTATCGGGTATAAAGCTGAAAAATTGTAAAAATAGTGATTCCATGAGCTCTTGACCCTAAGCATTAAACTGTCTGTTTCTAGTATCAGTATCGTTTAATACCCATTCAACCGTAGCTGGATATGAGAAATTTGTGATGGATGCCTCAGAAGAGTTCTGCGGCTCTTTCTCTCCCTTAAGTGGATTAGGTGTGCCTTTTAAAATGGACATTGGAAACTGTCTTTTCTCCTCATAGTTTCCTACATACTGCCCTGTATAATGCTTCGTCCTTTGTTCCTGTAGTTTACAATTGAGGTGGAAGTAATGATAAAAATAACGACAAGAAAACTTTAAATGTCGAAGATATGCAAAACACGCCACCTTACGTGAACTAGTTCTTCAAAAAACACAACACCATACTTCATTAACAACTGGCAACAACTCATTAATTCGCATTAAAGTGCATGACCAGTTTTTGGCCTAAAAAGTTTTCTCGAATAATGAGCCAGAACCAACTGTGATGGAGAGGTTTTGCGATATCGCAGATCGCTGTATCGCATTACCGCAATTGCATCGTGTTGTTCTATCGCAAGGTTGCTTGGTCGCAATATCGCAAGATCGCAGGATCGCAAGATCGCGGATCGTAGGATCATAAGATCGCGGATCGCTTAATCGTTATAATAATTATGTGTAATTCATGTGATTTTTGCGATGTGCGATATGCAATATCGCATATCGGCGATTTAAGGTTTTTTAATGTGAGTGCTTCTTAATGCATGCGATGCGATGGAGTTTCGCGTCGCAATCTCGCGTTTTTTATCATTTTGGCTTATTTAGAAGGTATCCTATCATTCTTTGTGCGATGCAATCTCTCTTAAGGAGTGAATTTTCTTTCTTCATTATGAAACTTAGGTTTTTTAGATTCTCCAAAGGTATTTCCCTAAGTCCATGATGTTGTAAGTTTCATCTAAAAACAAATATAACACTAATTGATTTATTTATTTATTTTTTTACTAAGGGTCCCCACTTATTTAGTATTAGTAATAACACTTCATAAGGAGGGGGGTTGTTGGTGGCCACAACAGATTCATGCATGGTTTCATGGGAAACTAACCTAATACTATTTCATGCAACTTAATAGCCAACTTCTCATTATCAGAAAGTAAAAGTCTCATACATCACATAAAAGTTTAAAATGACAATGTCAAGTTTTGAGCTCAATAGCTACACCTATTTGAATCAAAACTTCAAATCCTAATGAGATTTTCATCTTGGTTATTTATACAAAAGGGTAGTTGATAGTAGCTCCTTTGAAAATAGGAATGATTCCATCCTTAATCTCAGAAATTGTGGATTTGGTCCCTCTTGAGCTTCACTTGTACTAGGAGTTACTCGGCTGCCAATGAATTCGAACTCGTGAGAGAGGATGTTGTGATCCCAATCTGATTTAGGGAGTTAAGGAGGTGGAAAACCCCCCTAGATTCTATCATGGTTACCTCCATCAAGCCCCTGCATAATAATTTCCTCAAAAATGTTTCTTATTCCTACAATTAAACCACATTAGGCCACATACTATGACAAATATATTTTACTCTTATTACTAAGCATAATATAACCAAAAATTTGAATTAATGGGAGAAAAGGATAGTTTTAAGGTTGGAGGATGTCATGATGATCTTCAAAATATACCTATTGATGGGACTCATCAATTTTTAGAGAGTAGCTTGGACTTATGGATGTGACCCTTCCGGGAAGTGGTCACAGCTGATCGAGAACATTGAGCTACCTCCCCCCCCCCCGTCAGAGCTCACAGGATTAGGGAATGATGTCGAAACATTTTTGAGGATGAGGGACCTCTTGTGTAGTGTGTGACACAAGACTAGGCCTCAGTGTGCATCTAATCCACAACCTGGGACATTGGAAGAACCACTTATCTAGCCAATAGGTGTAGTGAGACTTGTCTAGGATGCAGGTGTTCCACCACTTGACACTTGTTATGTTTGATTCCTATCTGTGTGACTTGTTTGAGCATGTTCTATGTGATGCATGTGTTCTATCACCTAATTATTTGAGATAAAAAATCGGTTGAGTGTAATCCTTATCTATATGACATGTAACGATCCTTTCCTTTCAAAATTTGTGTCAAGTGGATGATTCTTCTTTAGATTGTGACTTTAGTGTTACAAATGTTATAGAGCAGAGTTCAACTGAGATGAATGAAATAGATAAGAGAAAGAAGAGATCATTGATACATAAATAAATTCCTCCCTAGCTGAGAGGGAGTGTTGAAATTTGACAGCTCAGGGATGAATCTTTCCTAGAAGAAATCATATCTTTCAGTTTTGTTTGCATCGCGTATAATAAAATTTCATTTCTAACAATTCTAATATGACTTTCCAAAAATATTGAGTTGCATCTCAATTTGGAAGTGACATTCCGAAAATAGAAATTCATGTCTAAATGATCAAGGATGATCTTGACATATGGAATCCACTTTAAAATCAAATCAATTGTGATTATACAAGTCAAGAATTAGTATTTTTACCCTTACTAGTATTATTGTTATTATTATGATACTATTATTTATAAGATAGTTTAACGTCATTCACCTTTAATGGATTAACAAAAAATAATAAGTAAATTAAATTGAGAATCTATTAATTGGAAAATCGACCTCTCCCTTGGAATAAAATAGTAACTCCACACTTAAGAGAATGTAACTCCCCCTCTCTAATTCAATGTGTGCCAAAAGTGTAACTCCTCATCATTAAATTCACTTGTAACTCCATCATTCAATTCAATTTGTAACTCTCACCAAATATTCTCTCATGTTTAAGTGTAACTCTCTCTCTCTCCCTAATTTTAATTGTTACTCCTCAAGACAAGTGTACCTCTCTCTTTATTCTTGGGATGCGTTACACTTCTCCTCAAGTAACTCCTCCCTCATGGAATTTGATTCTCTTATTATTGGATCAAGACATGAATACATTTTGTAAATCCTCTCATTTCTCATCTATTTAAGCAAGAGAAAGTGAGAGTTGAGAGAAGCATGCTCATTGTGAAGAAGGAGAGCTAGTTTTGAGTGTTTGCAAGAGAAGTGTGAGAGCAAGGGAAGAGCCAGAGTAAGGGAAGAGCTAGAGAAAGTGTGAAGGACAAGATCTCTTCAAGAGAAGGATATCTTCAATCAAAGAGCAACAACACTTCAGATGCAAGTTGATTAGGAATTGGTGACTTTGTTCATTCTCATTCTCTCTCACTCTCTGTACTCTGTTGAACAATTGAATAAATCTAAAAGAAGAAGAATCATTTGGGTCTTCACCTTGTGAGTTTTCCCCTATTCATTGGACCTAACTCTCTGTGTCTTATATTTGTGCTTGGATGTCCTCATATGATCCTTAATTTAATGTTATATCTACAGTTGTTGATCTGAAAATTTAAAAAAAAAAATCATTCTAAGTAATTGCAACAACATAGAATATTTAGTATTTTGCAAAGTAAATTTAATTTTCTGCAAAGTAAATTCAGTTTTATGCAAAGTACATTTAGTTTTTTGAAAATTACATTTAAATTTCTGCAAAGTACATATATATTTTTGCATAGAACTTTCAGATTTTAACAACATGAATCCACATCATCAAGATGCCACCATGTGGCATCCATGGTGTTAGAAATTAATTAATGGAGCAAGGAGATACACAAAATATTGCAGAAAAACAAATTCATAAACACATAAAACAAGAGAGACACATATATATGTGGTTCACCAAATGTTGGCTACATCCATGGAGAAACAACGATTCCTTCCTTTTATATTATCCAACAAAATGAAGAGATACAACCTATAATAGATCCGTTGTAATTTCCTCTTTGCTCTCACATTGTCTCCTCTCTCTCTCTCTCTCTCAGAATAATATTACACAATTGCAATAGAATTCCCTCATATAAACCGAGGGGTTTCCTTCTAGGGAAAAAAACCTAAATTAACATAACTTCTATTGTCAGATCATCTGTCTAATGAATGACCCAGACTAACAACAAAATTGCAATATTTTACAAGGCAATTTTTCATCTATTTTTAGCTTCGGGGCCACTTCCCTAGAACCCCTGCCAGGGGAGGGGGGGCTCATAAAAGTCATAGTCACCCCCCCTAGACCCCCTTGATGGCAATTAAATGGGCAATGTTACTGCCCCATTAGGAACAGGGATCCAACGCGACTGAAACAAAAACCTCTATACAATCAGGAAGATAATCAAGCTCCACGTCCAATACGTGGTCCCTATTAGATCCTCATGGAAATGTTACATTAGCTCAAGCATGGGCCCCACTTGGCCCTTATCCATTGTAATTTGCAACTTTTCTCATTCTATTTTGTTATAGGTTCATAGATAATTGTGGTTGGTATAACATAGGTCATTTCCTGTTTCAAACTCCCCTACCCCCTTTAACTCACGACAAACTAGGGGGGACCTAGGGTGAACATATATCATTGATATATCCCTTACTGTGATCGCACTGCCACAATGTGTGGACATTTTAATGTGGACCCCTTAGTGGAAAGCCCCATGTTGGAGCACACCCATCGCCCACCATGCGCCCCCCCCCCCCCAAACTCAAAATGGACTAGGGAATTCCTAGAGTGAAAGATGGTCATGGATATGGCCATGCTCCAAACATGTTGTACAAAGGAGGCCTCTCCTTAAGAAGGGCCTAGAGAGGGAAATCTAATGAGTGGTGGGTGGTCATGTTAGTTGATGGCCCCCGACAGATGGTAGAGTTTCATGGAAATTGTCATCATCACTCCACTTCCATCTCTCATTCCATGTTATATTTCACATTGGTTATGGCAATGGGAGGTGGCAAGGTTATGCACTGGAACCATAATTAAATTAGCCCCCTCTTCACCAGCACATTAATACTACATACCTGAACTTCTGAGTGGAGTTGTTGCACAGTGGTAAGGTCACGAGACACCCATGTGGCCTCCACGTCATGCCAACAAGTCATTATAAATGGGTCTGCCTCCACATCCAAGTCATGTTTCCCAGGGTTTTCACTGTCGCAGTGTTTAAGGTTAAACAAATGAAAATATGTGGTGAGTGGAGGGTGGTGTTAGGGATCCACGTGGTCACTGCCATGTCAACTCGACATGGGGCTCATCGGTTCCTTCCATTTTACATTATGTCATAATTCCACGTTATATATAATTCTAGAGAAATCTAGGATGCCACACATTTGTCCACTTTTAACACACCCCTGGACTCTCGAACCTTCAGATTACTTGGTTGTGTCGAGAGAGATTAGGTTCAACAAACATTTGGGGCTCCACAAGGGTGTACATCACATGCCAACCTCGAATCCAAAATTTCCTTCGATCTTATGTGTGCTTAATAGAAATTCAATCTCAATCTTATAGAAGACTCTTGCATGTGCACAAAGTCATCCATGTATGGATTTCCGGGAAACCTAGATATAACTTCCACTACTTCATGAGTAAATTCAGCCTTATGCATATGAACCACCAATGTTGGGCCCCATCCCTAATATGTACCTAATCTCCAGTTAATAATTACACATGCCCAAAAATCTAGTATGAACTAAATTCGTACTATTTACATTGAGTATATGTCTTATGCATCAAGATGCTTGGATCAACGGATGCATCCAAAAATGAGATTGGAAATATACCCCCTTGAATATCTAGTCATAAGAAACACTTGGGTGGTGAAGAAGTATGCATACCAAATACAGATTTCATTAAAAGGGTCATCCAATCCTAGATAAGTTTTGGATCAATACCAAGGCTTTACAAAGAAGGAACTCAAGGGAATTTATTAGAATTTCCTAAAGACCAGGATTTCTAGTGAAACACTAGATCTCTAGAAAAATGGCCAAATCCTAAGGAACAAACCTTCATAGCTGATGTGCCATGTTCACAAGAGCTACAAGGTACCAATAGAGCTCAACTTACCGTATAGCCTAGGTAAAAGAAATAAGTGGCTCAAAAATCCAAATTTCCCAAGAAAGATTTAGACCAAACTTTAATTAGTGAATTTCAAGGTATCACAACGATATACAAGTGTGCATAAACCATAAAATCATTGCATCAATCCTAACCCAAATGACCATCAACACAAGACGAATCCTCATTTAACACACAACACATAAATTACATTTATAGCCATAAGTTACAATCTTAAGTATGACAATGAACCATTAAATTCATAAACGTGCCAGATAGTTGAAAATACCTGTAATAACAAGTTAATAGAAATACCTCATACATCCAGACATATTCATATAAGTAACCTCACAGTTCATGAAGATAATAACCATCATATAGTTCCAGAAGTTCACATAAGTTTAAAGATATATAAGGAAACTCATTCACTATGATCATGCAATGAATTCAACAACCTCCCATGAGTCACTATTGAACCATAAATTTACTAATAACATATTAGACAATTTCATCATCCATAGTTCATTTATGCATAGTTGATTGTACATATTTGAATAACTCGAAATGCCTAGCAACTAGAGAGAGTTCAACTCTCCACCCAACCGTAAGCCAACTACACTACAACATTTTTGCACCTGACCACCCCCAAGATCAATCGAAAGTTTGAGGGGATGCTTGCTCAGGGATTCACCCAAGGCCCAACTAGGGTATTGCTCAGTTCCAAGAATCTGCATACACTATCTAGGTGGTTTATCTATTGTACTTTCGAGGAAAGCACTGCGGAACCTGTAATCCACTTTCAAAGTGGTTTATCAATGTCATGACAAGCGCCACAGTGACTCAACTCCCCCTATTGAGTGGTTTATCAGCCTTATAGCAAGCACCTAAGTAGTTTATGAGCCCATTGAACAGGAACTAAGTGGTTTATCAGCTTATCCAACACACGCTTAATGGTTTATTAGCTTACTCAACAAGCACTCGTGGTTTAATCCTCCTTTGAGCCTCCCACTAGTCAATTAGGCTTGGACACACATAGCCCAACAACCTCAACATATCAATACAAGGGAAAAATATGCCACTTTCAGAGCATGGAATTCAGTTGCAGCTCCAAAATTGCTCGTGCACTTCATGTCCAGTGTCTGTCATTATTTATCTATCATCCTCCCTTCTCTTGCTTGTTGTTCCTTCTTACCTCTCATTTTCCTTGAGTCCCTTTGTATCTTGCATGAGACTGTGTCCATTCCTTTCCTTCGCATTGCAAAGAAAAGTGTCCACACTTTCCTCCATCCAATCATGTCTTCCCAAATGTTAGGTGGTGATTCAATTTGTTATGCCACCATATGCACTCTCCCACTTCTCTACTCTCCCTTAGACTTGGATCTAGGTGTCCCTCTCTTTAGGCCAACATTTCATATTTTCATTATTTTGAAGAAAACAGTTTAATGCTTGAATTGTTGACATGATTTGTCTTGACCAATCATGGTTTCCACATTGGCCACATATACAAAAACAGGGGGTAGAAAGGAAAGACTATTAGATCCAAATAGAATAGTTGCAATTTTTTATTGCGTTTTTTGTTTTGTTATTCTACTTAAAGGAATATATTTAGTTGCAGATGTTGTTTTAGAAGGTATGCTAGTTAAAAATAGTTGGCTATGTCAACTTCATAACTAGTTAACAAAATTGTGAACATGTTATTAAAGGAAAGTCCCTTAAGGTTTCTAATGCAAAAATAAACACTTACAATAAGGGAATATGTGGTGACAACAGTTATGTCCATGAAAATATTATTGTGGGGTCATCGTTGTTAAACCAATAACTAATTCAGAATGCAAGTACATGTAAAATTAAAGAAATTTCAATGTGTAGGGATTAGAATGCACTCTTTAGCCAACACATACTAGAATAAAAAAGGAAATTGGCATTGGCAATTAAATAAAGCATTTAAGACTCAGAGTCATATGACAAATTTGTACACACTACACGCAATAAGAAATTATTTTGGAGAGAATTCTTCACTTCTTATAATGTTGGGTACACATAAAAAAATGACCTTCACATTAAGAGGATTATATTCTAATATTCTACTAATGGGTTAATTTTCACTTTTTAAAGATGATTCATTCCTTTGTTATCAAGAGTGCACCCAAAGTCAATAATTTATCAAGTGGCGAGCCTAAAGCAACTTAAAAGATAGTAAAACCAATACAAAATTATTGGTCAAACTCATCCTTTAACTATTATCATACTCATTAGAGTATGATGCTAAGAAAGCTATATTGAAGAGAAATGTCAAAAATCTAGCATGACCTAGACCATGCATAGTAATCAACCTATTCCACCACAAAATAATGACATTATTTCAATATGTATATATGTTATTTGCACAATAATATTATCCCAAAAACTATAATATATTGTAAAAATTAAATATTTTTAATAATTCATCAAACATTGTTAGATCTTAGACTTTTGTGATCCATATTGTAGATAAATGTCTTTTGGAATAATCACATCATTAAGATTTGATTTGAACTAACCAATGTGGTTCATGTGATTTTGATGAACAACATTAGTTGGTTCGAAACATCGACCAAATCTTAATAATATGATTAATCCAAAATACCATTAATCAATCATATATTATGTATTATATGTTTTTCAAGATTAATTTTGATTATAACCTATTAATATTAATATTAATTTATCCACAAGAAAATACAACAATTTTTACTAAAATTCAAATCTATTTCTCAAATACAGTTTGAATATAAACAAACGCTTTACACAAATGTATATTAACCAATATTTTATTGTCCGATAATTTTACTCATATATGAAAACAAACCTTTTATAGAAACCGCAATTATATATATGTATACATTTATTATTTCAAATTAATATAGATTCGAAAGTTAATAACAGTTTAAATAAATTAAATTACTAAAAATACGAAGATTAACATCTTATATGTAATAATAATATGCACACCACATAAAAAGTATACTATAGAAAGATCACAGTAAAATGTGGATAACAAGATTATCATAATACAAAATTTGATTTTTTTTGGGGGTAACTTTGTGGCGATTTATTCTTTAATTTTTCAAACGACTTTTTAAAAATTATTCTCTGCATTCAATACTGTCTATGTATATATATAATTGATATATATATATATATTTCTGCATTTACTTAATGTGTCAGGTAAAAAAAATCAATTAATTCAGACAATAATTGAATGTAGTAATATAATTGTTTTTACATGATACATTAATTGGAAAAATTAATTAATTAATTTTTAAAAATCTTAAAATTTAAAGAATTAAATCCCAAAAATTACCCAAAAAAACCAGTTTTGTATTACTATATGTTTTGGTTATCTACATTTTGTGTGACCCTTATGGTTATACTTTATTTTGTTGCGCATACATTATTTACATATAAGATGTTAATCTCGTAATTTTAGTAATTTAATTTTATTATAAGAGATGTTATTAATTTCATATTTTATATTATTTTTATTTATTTTTTTAAAATATAGATATTATTAATTTAATTTAATTTTAATAATTCGCCCGATCGGGCTGGCTGAGCTGGCAAGGAGGGACATCATGAAACAGCGGCGCATGAAACAGGCTGCAGCAGACGCAGATCACGGCATCATTGCCACTGGCAAGTGGAGCGGCCGGCAGCGTAGTGGAGAAGGTCAGCTGATAGTTGGAAGGGACGGAAGGACGGCGAAGGTATCAGTTCATAATGCTGCAGGCCTCGGGCTCACCGACCGGCATAAAACAGTAAATGATACCGGCATACAGAGGAGTTTTGAGAGCGAAGGGTGGCGACGAGAACAGCGCCGAGAGAAGAGTATTCCACCTCAAGCCTGGAGTTCTGGACGACGCTGAAGCCCGAACAGATTCCGGAGGGAAGCGGGTGGAGATTATTGCAGTGGGCGAAGGAAGATGGAGGCGGAAGGAAGCGGGAGTGCGAGAAGGTGGATGCGTAGCAGTGGACATGAAGAACTAAACAAGGTCGAAGCAGACAGGAAAGGAAAACGAAAGGTCGAGGACGAAGTGCAGCCGAAAATTCAGGTGTTTGAGATATCAGAAGGGGAGGGCGAGGAGTCGGAGGATGACCAAGAGAATGCTGCGTGGAAAGGCCGGTGGAACTGTCACCCAGCAGCTGAAATCGACGAAGCAGGAGACGTCCCAGCTCAGTCTGCAGGTAGAGGCAGGGGAGGCTCCCGAGGAGGGAAGGGGCGCAGAGGCAGAGGCGGTCGTCGGCGGAAAGACCTGGCGGAAGGGAGAAGTCGAAGGGGGCGTCAATGCAGCCCCAGCCCGGAGGAGGAGCCAGAGCCTGCTGTGGGTGATGAGATGTGGCAGACAAGGCAAACAATTGGCAACAGAGTTAGAATAGCTGAGAAGGAGTATAGGGAGAAGTCCAATCCTAAGATCAGGAGAATTATGGAACACTGGGAAGAAGAAGCCATCCAGGCCCAATCTGAAGAAGAGATGGAGGATTGAATTACCCTCATGCCTGACCCTGGTCATACCAGAGGCAGAATGACCCTTTACAAGCAGTCTCTTCACTTGTACTGGGTCATGAAAAGGCTCATGGCAAAAGCCTTAGAACAGGTAGCCATGGAAATGGCTGAGATGGCCCAGAGCATCCCAAATTTGAAAAAAAAATTAAAGAACATAGTCATAACCCTGCTTATGCAAGATAAAAGACTGGAGGACCTGCAACAACAGTTGGAGGCAAGCGGAGTGCTGGTGAAGAAGGAGAAAGCTCAGCAAGCTGATCCAGAAAAACAATGAACAAAGGCATGTTTTGTTTTGGATATAGGATCTGTTTCTTTTTGCTTTACTTTAGGCATGCAAAACTTTGATGATTTTATAAATAGGAAGCAGTATATAGCTAGTAATAGGGGGATAGACAAAGGGTATAAAGTAAGGAAAGAACAGTTTAAAACATTCTATTTTTGGGCTGCTGTAAAGAATTATCGGTGGTCAAAAAACCCGGTTTCCCTTCGGGGCGGGGTGAGACCACCCTGACTATGTAATGTTTCTTTTATGTGAATAGAAAACGGAACCACCCAGCTTACAAAAAAAAAAAAAAAAATTAATAATTAAAATTAATATAATAAGTTTAATTTTATCTATTAGTTTTAATTTTAACACATAAATGTTACTTCAAATTAAATAATTTTTTTAAGTTTCTATGTTAATTTTATATTTGTTTAATTATTTTATGGCTTAAGGGTATTATGTTGGAGTTCTATAATTTTGTTAATAAAATTTTTATTTTCTAAAGACGCAATAATATTTAAGTTAAGTTACTAATGGTATTTTCTAATGATATATTTCTATGGAATATTGTTATACTTTTATGACTTGTAATGTAATAAAAAGAAAAATTTCAAAATTCTAGGTAGGAGTAATGGATTGAAATTATCAATAAGGATAAATGATTGGGGCTCTTTACTCTTTCTCATATCATCTAGGTTTAGATTGGTTCAATTACTTTCACAAATTTCCTCTATTATTTAGAAATTGCTTTTCACTTTTGAGTTATGTTGTGGTTTCAACACTTCATCATAGTATGACTAGATAGTATTGCTTCCATAATGCTTGGAACAAAAGTATAGACAATGTGATCTCTTTATAGAATCTTAGTGCATTTAATCTAGAGATAAAAATTTATTGATTTTATCGTGTTTAGTTATTTTATAATTCTTTTTGTGTGTCTTTCAATAAGTGTGTTAAGTAAAATAAAACCATCTTTAAGGAAAATAAAATTGATGGTTTGTAGACTCGTGTGTTGTGAAAATAAAACATGTTTAACTTATCTAATTACATAGATTGTCAATGTGATTGGTATTTGGATGAGAACTCTTTGTTTACCTTTCTTCATTAGACTTAATGGAGACCACTTTATCTATGATGTATGATTTAGTTCACTTGTTCAAACAGAATAGTAGCAAAGTTTTATTTTGTGTATTCCTGTTTGGTGTTCTATTTAAAGGCACAAATTTAGTTGTGGATGTTATTTTAGAAGACATGTTAGTTAAAAATAGTTTTGTTAACATCATAATCAATTGAAGGAATTGTGAATAGGTTATTTAACGAAAATCCCATAATGTTTCCAATGCAAAATTAAACCATAGAAATAAGGAAATATTTGATGACAACAATTATGTCCATGAAAAAATCAAGTGAATGTGGTTTGAATAATATAAGCAATTCATAATGCAAGTGCCTAAAATATTAATAAATGTTAATTTGTAGGGATTAAAATACACTCTTATTACAATTTGTTTAGCTAACATATACTAGAATTAACATGCAACATGGCACTAACGTTTAAAATGAAGCAATAGATTTTGTAGACTCTAGAAGCAATAAATAAGTATATTGAATAGACTGTTTTGGATTACATAGTGTGGGCACACACAAAATGTGGTCTTCACGTTAAGTAAGAGGATTATATCTGAATATTCTTATAAATTGGGTAGTTCTCACCTTTCTAACCTTTTTAGGATAATTCTTTTTTTTTTATGAAAATTACACCCAAAGCCAATAATTTAAAAAGTAATTAGCCTCAAGCAACATAAAAAGTGACAATGTGAGCCAAAATCATCTTCTAACTATTGCCTTACTCATTAGAGCATAATGCTAGATATGTTGAAAAAAAGTTAAACATTCAAGATTAACTAAATTAACATTGATAATATACTTAGTAATAAATCTTCATAATAAATCTTCAACATTAAAATATTATGTATATATCTTATTTATAAATTAATATTATCTAAAATTCATCGTAAAACTTAAAACTTAAATATTTTTAATAATTAACCAAATATTATTATATATAATTATATATATATTTTTTTAAATTTATAACTCTACACACAACATTATTTATAATATGAAAGCATATTATGATATCATTTTTATATAAAATATTAAGTAAAAAATTTAACAAATTGTTATCCATACAAATTGATATAACTAAACACTTTATTATCCATATCATTTTCACATAAAAAGCTAGAATAAACTTAGTTAAATGTTTAGATAGAGTTGTAAACCATACATTCTAAAAATTCAAAAAAATATTTAACAAAACAAATTTCAAAAACTTATATTTTATAAAAAAGTGAATTTATAGTATTAAGTGTTTTTGGTTGTTGCGGTAATGTAATTTGATTATAATAATTTTATTAGTTATATATTTATTATTAATTTTTATTTTATATTATTTTTAATAATTTAATTAATTATAAATTTTATTTATTATATATATTTATTTATATTTATTTATGTAATCTATCTATATATATATATATATTTATTGAATTTTATCTAATTTTAATACTAAATTGTTTATGGGTTTAAAGTAGATGGTAAAAGTAAAGGTTATAAGGTGTTTTGTTAAGGTATTCTATGGTCAAAATGTTATAGGTTTGTCTTTGCTAAGGGCTAGGGATAGGTTTGCCTTTGCTAAGGGCTAGTATCACCTAACTTATTCGATGCCCTTGGGTTTGAACTACTCAACTATGCTAAAGTGTAGTGTGACCCAAGCTATCCCCGGTAATTTTGATGACTTAGATACCCCTAGGTCTTAACTACTCAAACCATAAATTAAACAGACCAATAATCTCAAAATTCACTCCATCTTAAAAAAACCACCTCAAGTTAAATAATTTATTTAACTTCCCACGGTCTATAGTTTCATATTTCTTTAGTACTTCCATGGTTCAAAGGTACTGTGCTTTGGTTCATCTGGAGTCTCGTCGTCTTTACCAGCAAACCCTTTTTTTTGTTAATGCTTACCTTACGGGCTTTTCATGTCTCTGCTATCCTATGATATATATTATTTTGATGGAATAATGTTGTACTCCCGTGACTGTGATGTAAAGATCAAACTTGTGCCGAGGTAGGAGTAAGAACGGACTGAAATTAGAGCAGAAAGATGTCATTTTGGTTGGAGGGGCGACCAAAGTTAGCCATTGTTTGTCTTCACATGTAAGGGTGTTACTGTCAGTTACGCTGGTCATTAATGACGCACTCGCTAGCGAACAATTTCATGGTAAACATACTCAGTCGACCCGGTGGGATGGCACACCCTAGACAAGTTTACTAATTATTTGGCCTGGTTGTTGAAAAGTTGCATAATTGGTCCATTACAGCATAGGGAGTTGTTAATTGTATACATAATTGGTCCCTTGCAACATATGGAATTCTCTGTATCTTGTTTATGTTGCTGTTCTTTGTGTGTTGTTGAGAAGAATAGAGATAGAGATATTTTTAGGATTCAGTTTCATGCAAAGGGATCGGATCTTTATGTGTGGAAGTATAAGGTCTTTGTATTCATGTATCTGCAATCTGCCCATCTTTCTTAGCATGAAGATAAGAGTTGACAGGATTCGTCCAAATGCAGATGGAGAACGATTCTTATCATTCTTGAATGGGGATTAATTGAATATGAAGTTATAGTTGCATTTGTGTTCACAGTTGCCAACACACTAGCTGCCTCATATCAACTGTGCAGAATGCCATTTTAGTTTTGGCATCTCAACCAAAATTAACTGCCCAACTCTACCTGTAACATTTTAAAACGTTGAAGAAAATTAAAGACCGAGGTTACAGGTTCATGTTTGTATGGCTTGCTTCCGGAAATGCAATCCAATGCTTTAAGAATATTAATAACATATGATTTATGGTAACTTTTCATGGAAAGTTAGAACAAAGAAAGTATCATTTCTATGTGGGGTATGCATAGGAAATTGCATGTCGCTATGAGAATGCAGATGCCTTATAAATATGGAGTTATGTATGAAGCTGAGCTTAGCCAGCCACAACACAGCTTATTAAATAATTTATGCCAACATTTATATAGATGTTGTTACCCAGAGCAATCTGATAAAAAAAATTTAAATCATTTTTTTTTTTTTTTTCAAAAGAACTGGAGACCTTCCGATGCTGGAATTTCATTAAATAAGTAGCCAAAGGAAAAACTCTCAAAGGCAAGAAAACAGGACGGAGACAGTAACAGGGTCTGATGTGAAACTGCCAAAAAGGAAAAAAAAGGCACCGGTTACTATTTCTTACAAATTTCTCTGTACATAGATGAAACCCAAAAGAATGATTAGCAATTTTCCATCCATGGTTAGTCTCTCCATGGGCATCATTGGATGCCAGTTATGACAATGTTAAGTCACCAGTGCTCAGTCCTACCCTGATCATTGTTAGAAATAAGCTTAGTAAGTCTTCAGAAATCACCCGAAAACGCATCAACTCCATGCAAATCAGCAGCACTGGCGAATAGAGCATGCAACTGCTTGAGCCCAGTGTCTAAGTCTGGTCTTCACATGTTGAGGATTGTCACCTGCACACGGCCCCCGAAAAAAATTAATGAAAGATTCATTATTTTACCACATAAAAAGACTCTGCACAAAGAAACTCAATTCTGGGAATGAACATGGCAAAAACAACTGAAAAAAAAAATGAAGAAAACTACTGGTGTAACTCTATCATTGTTTACCCGTGGATGGGAAAGTACGCACCCACGGTCATAAATTTCACTATCGCCATCTATTGAATTTCGCTCAGAACAATCCCCCAAAATCGTCATGCATATTTGGATTGGATCGAAGTTGTAAACCCCGCTTATATATATATCAAAAAAATTAAATAAGAATGTCTGATTCTGGATTGAATTACGCCCACTGGTTATAGATTGGGCTTTAAATCAAAAAGATGCAAATAGAAATGAGATTACCTGGACTTGCGATTCTCCATGTGTCGCAGAGGGGGCTCATTGGACTTCCGCAAGAGGATCGATCCGTGGCCGAAGCAGGCGAAGAAGAAGGAGGAGAAGAAGAAGAAAAAGAAAGGGAACTGAATTTAGAGCCAATGTACTGCCTATTGACGGCATAATATAAGTCCAGGGCTGGCAGAGTGTTGCAGAGTTCGTGGTGCTCTTCTTCGTAACTGAATCGAAAGCCCAAGTCGATAAATCCTCTGAGCTCATCCAAATCCTCGTCGGTCAGGCTCCGCGCCCTAGGCCTCGACTTGACGCCATGGACAGGCCAGCAGCTTCGATCCGCGGCATTTTTGCAGGAGCCATCGACAGACCCCTGCTCCACCACGAACTGGTCCTTTTTCCTCCGCCAGGCTTCCTCGCGGGACGACTCGCTGGACCAGGAGCGCTGTTTCGTCAGCTTTCTTCTGCTCCTCCACAGTATCCGATCAGCGGACGCCGAAGAACCAAGTCGAGCGGGAGCTTCAAGCGACATGCCCACAGTACTCTGTACCTCGGAGCAGTTAAGAGCCGAACCTGAACTTGAATCCCTATTGGGATTTTGCGCCTCTTCCTGTGTTTTCTCCATTCCTGTACCTCCTGGTCGAGGAAAGAATGGAATTTTATAACTGTTACTGCATGTATATGAGACTGACTGTATAAAGAGAGTCTCGCTTCAACGACTGGGCCGCGAATGGAAATCGAAAATGAGACGCGTGGTAGTCATCATCTTCAACTCCTCCTGCTGCGTAACACAAACAAAATTATAAGCATCCCCTGCATTTTCCATTTTCCAGTATAAGACAGTGTTTGAGTCCGTTTCCAATGACCTGTAATTGACGCCCCCGTGTGTTTTCCCGTCATATGCCGGAGCTTTCCTTCCAATCCCACGGTTTTCACATTACCAATCGCTTTCAGTTAAGGGAGTGCATCATGTGAACCCGGGAGTTGTCAGTGTGGTGGACATGGTTTTTGGGGAATTTTTTATACCGGTTTTTTGACCTTACGCATTTTAAGCGATGCGATGTTAGTGGAGGTGATAAAATATATATATATATATATATATATATATATGTTTCCAAATGATAATGCCACGGATTTCGGATTTTTCTTTAAAAAAAATAAATAAACCAACCTCCCCTACAACCAAGTCCAGGAAATCTAGACTTAAATAATTTGCATTTGCCTCAACTATGAGGTTATATACTTAGCCTATGGTCCCTACTTACCACTAACGTCTCAATCATCTTTCCCATCTTCAATTTATATGAAAGTGAATTGAATTCAGTTTATAATATGGCATGACACTATTCAATAAAATGTATAGTATAGTATAATAATAATAATAATGCATTGTTTGATATGAAATAATAATAATAACTAGTCATTGGAATTAGTTGGCACCCCTAACCTCTACACCAAACTTATTTGTCCATTGTGTCGTGTTGTGTTTTGACAAGTTATAGAGTTGTCAACTTTGCTTAACTAAAACTTTAACTATTCCTATCCACCTTGGAAACTTTACACAACTTCCCCACCATACGCAACGGAAGGGGAAATTAATTAATTAGGACAAAATGTCCTTTTCTCATCTGAATTATTTTGTTTTGATTATTGTGTTTGTTTGTAGTATTTTATTTTTATTTAATTTAAATAACAATATTCGTTTAAAATTAGAGTTGGTGTATAAGATTGTAAAGTTTCGTTAATTCAAAACAATATATGTTTTTGTACATCGGATTGAAGTATCATATTGTTATAATATGAGATATTAGTTTTCATTTAAGTCGTTATTTTAAAGTATATGATAATGTGAGATATTCGTGTTTTTTTTTAATTCACAATTATTTTTAAATAGTAAAAAGATTATTTTTCTTAAATGTAAAGAAAGAGGTAAACCATCTAAAATCCAAATGCATTTAATACGAAGAGAAGTATGTCTCTTTCATATTAATTTTGGGTTATTTTAGTTTGTTCGAGTTTTGTTTACAAATGATGATGTTGCTAAATATTAAGTTTGAGATTGTATCAACAAAAGCGAAGATGGTGACTCTAAGGCTTTTTCGTTCTTTTGAAAAGAGAGATTGTAAAGAATATAATAAGTAGAAATGTAAAGAGACAGGGATAATGCATATTAATGAAAAACAACTTAGAAGAAGAAAAAGACTAAGAAAATAACTAAAAATATTGCATTAATGTAATGAGATTAAGGACAATAAAGAAGCACAAGATCAAGGAGGTTACCTAATTGAAATATGTTGCTTTGGAGAAGCAATTCTAACATTCAAGGTTGCAAATAAATGTGTGATGGGCAAGGTCATGACAAAAATTAGATCTATGACGTCTTGGATGCCAAGGGGCCTCCTCGTACTAGTGTCAAAGCATTAAAAGTGTGAGGTAATAATAACCCTAGTGCATGTTTGTTAATGGCACTAGCCTTTGGTAATCTATTGGATAAAGTCAAACATCTCATAGAGGAAGAGGCTCAAGCATCTTTAGTTTTCACAAGCCATGGGTGTTTGAATGGACCAAATAAATAGTGGAAGAGACAAAAGTACTATCCTCTAATCTTTTTGTAAGGAGAGCATAAAAATTTAAAGTGGTCCTCATAGGGTCTAAAGAGTAGATATCACAAATATGGTGATTTGTCTCTATGCGACATTGATTGGAGCAAACTCTTAGGTTGTAAGATAACTAGATTTGGGAGTGCCCTCAACGTTGAATGAACCCTCAGTGGCGTTGGAGATTAAAAAAAAAAAAAAAATTGGGTAGTTTTGACGCTTGGAGAAAGTGGCCTTTTGGGCTAAGAGCATGTGCACCTAAGGTAGGCTCTACATATCTCAATATGTCAATACCCTTGTTTATCTCTCTATGGTTTGTAAATTCAAGGGCAATGAGGCTTCATCAATGAAGAGGTTCTCACATGCCAACATGAATTAATATCACATAATTTTTGCACCATAGAGGATTTGAGAGAAAGATATGATTATCTAATAAGACCACAATGTGAGTAGGCAATCCATCTAAGACTATTTATCATGGTCATACCATGAAAAACCACTAAAACAATGAGTGGTGTTGTACCAAATTCTTCATAAATGATATTATAAGGGACTAATCTCTTGACATTAATATGTTTGGATAACATTGTGAAAAAAAATTCCTTATCTTATTTAAATTTACTCTACAAAGTTATGGACCCCAAAATTGAATCTTCAATTGAATGACCTGAAATTAAGCTAGAAAACAAAAGTTTTCAAAAAAGTTTAGAGTTCAGCATCCTTTTATCCATATCATTTTTAATATTAAAATGAAATTTTCAAAAAAAAACTCCAAATATACATGTGAAAAAATACATTAATCTTCTCCATCTTTTATTTTATTTTATAAAAAAAAACACATTACTTATATTCTCTTTTAAAAATAATAAAAACTATATTTTTTCTATAATTAAATAGAGAAATAAAAATAAATAGGTGTAACCAAATGAGTGTACCAAAAGGAAACTAAGATATCAAATTGACCCTAAAATCTTCCCATGAATAAGACATGACAGGGGAATAATATTCCCTGCAAAATACAATGTCATCTAATTGAGACGTGGGGATAATCTCATTGGCAAGTGAATATTCCTGTGTGTATGAAAAAATATAATCATTTGTTAGTGCTTAAAAGTTGTTTTATAAAGTCAATACATATTGAGAGAAGAATGCTTCAGTATGAAGCATAGAAAAATATAAATCAATAGTTTATTTAAATTTGATGGGCAGCCCGCCAGAAACTGAAAACCGTGTGCCGAGGGAAATCGAGCCGCCGATAACACCGGAAGAAGATTACGTTTTCAAACAGAGCCTCAATAGTTCTGTCATGTCTCTTTAATTTCCACCTCGCATCCCCCAAAAAGCAATATCTTGCCACTTACCTCTCTGGAAAATATATATATATATATATATATATCGCCACTTACCTTGGTTCTTGCTTTTACGGTAAAAGTATATCTCGCCACAAACCGTGGTTCTTGCTTTTACGGTAAAACTGCCGGCTGTTGACCTCTTTGCCGGCCAATTCGGATTGTCGTGAGAGCCAGCAACTACGCCCGAGAGTAACCGCCGTTACCGGGAAAGGACGAGTGGACGTTCACTATCAGAGCCAGTCCGACCATTTATGGAATGGAAAGCGAGGCGCAGTGCAGCGTTCGTTCATGTGTAGTCTTTAGGCATGACGGTTTTTTGATGCCACGTGTCTCAAACTTTTGTCGTTTAGGGTCCGGACACGTGTTCGTTGTCAGGTAGCTGCCTGTGGGGAACCTGAGTCCGCGCCGGTGGGGGATCTTTCTGCAGGAGGTCTGTCCGTTAACTGGCAGCTGCGATTTTTTCAGAGTAGCCGGTAATCATGTCGGTTTTAGGCGAACTTTGAAGACGTGGCAGCTTGTGGCACTAGACGTACTCCGGTCCACACTGGAATTAGGTGCGAAGTCCTGTCCAATTGGCGGTGGGCCATGCATCTCAATTCCACTTTTCTCTCTAATTTTATTGAGCGATTCACGTACCAAAGGTTCAACGCACGCGATAGGGACCCCTTAATAAAGCTCTCTCCCACGCTTACCCTTGGCAACTCTTTTTTGTTAGGTGTACGAATCTTGCCCTGCTGCCACAACAACATCTACACATTTCCTCCTCTCAAAGGCCCTCCATCATTTTGCTTAAAAGCTACATTCACATAATGAATGGTATGGTATGTGCTCAATAATTTCATATTCATATCCTCCCTCCCTCCATCTATCACCTTTTTCTTTTCATGTCTTTTTATTCAATAATTTTATGACCCTTTTCTTTTCATGTCTTTTTATTCAATAATTTTATGACCCTTTTCTTTTCATGTCTTTTTACTCAATAATTTTTCTAATTTAATTTTAAAATTATTATTAAGCTACATATAATTACTTTAAGTTAAACAAATGTACGTCACGTTAGTTTGACTATAATTTTTATTATTTAATTTAAAAATTATAATTAATTTAAATACCATAAAGCTTTTTTTTTATAATAAAAGATTCACTCTTATAAATCATTATCATTAAATTTAAGAAATATAAACTTTACAATTATATAATTTTAAATAAAAATTATTTTTAATTACATATTCTTTTAAATAAATAATAAAATTTTAGATTAGAGTATACATAATTTACAGTGGATTCATACTCAAAGACTTAGATGGTAATAGCAAAGAATAATTTCAAAGACAGACAAATGGAGAAACAACACGATTATTCAATCAGAAAGAGCAGAATAGATAAAACAATCACTAAAGAACAAAAATCACTTTGCACGTAATAGGCCTGGACCTTGGCTTGCTTTCCTTGGCTAGGGAAATTACAAATTTATAGAGGCAGAAGAAGGATCTAGAATCATGTATGTGATTCAGATGGAGATCTAGAATGATCTAGAAACTAATGGCAGTGTAGAAAGATCTAGAATCCTAGAGATCTAGAAAGATTTGATCTAGAAGGATCTAGAATCATGCGTGAATTTGGCTTCACACTTAACATTCTCCCATTTGAAGCCAAATAAGAGTCATCAAGTCACACCGAGTCCTACCATGCCTCAACATAATTCATGTTTATTTCGTGGTATAATCTTAGTGAGCATATCAACAAGGTTCCTATCTGTATGGATCTTTTCTAAGGATAATTTTTCTTCCTCCAACACATGCCGGATCCAATGGTACCTTAAGTCAATGTGCTTGGTTTAATGAAATGTTGGGTTTTTCACCAAGTGAATGGCACTCTGACTATCACAATATAACACATACTTGTCTTGCTTTATTCCTATCTCTCCTAGGAATCACTGCATCCACAACATCTCTTTACAAGCTTCTGTTGTAGCTATGTACTCTGCTTCTGTTGTAGAGAGGGCTACTATTCTTTGTAGCCTTGACACCCAAGATACTGTTGCACCTGCAAATGTATACAAATAACCTATAGTGGACTTTCTGGTATCCATATCTCCAGCCATATCCGCATATGTAAATCCTTCAAGCATAGTCTCATCATGACCAAAACATAAACAATAATGACTAGTACCCTTGAGGTACCTCAAAATCCATTTTACTGCTTGCCAATGTTGCTTGCTTGGATTGGCAAGGAAACTACTCACTACTCCCACTGAATATGCAATGTCTAGTCGTGTGCATGCCATGGCATACATCAAACTGCCAAATGTTGAAGCATAAGGAATCTTGCTCATCTCTTCTTTCTCCTTGTCATCACTAGGACATAATTCAGTACTCAGCTTGAAGTGGGTTGCAAGGGGTGTACCAACTAGCTTGGCATCCTTCATATTAAACTTGTCAAGCACCTTCTTGATATATTTTTCTTGTGACAGCCACAACCTTTTGTTTTTCCTGTCACCCATAATCCACATGCCCAATATCTGTTGTGTTGGTCCCAAATCCTTCATTGCAAATTTGCTACCCAAATCTTTCTTCAATCTATTGATCTTATTCTTATCATGCCCAACAATCAACATGTTATCCACATATAACAATAATATGATATACTTTCCTTGATCATACCTCTTGATATAGACACAATGGTTAGCTTCCAACCTCTGAAAACCATGTTCCAATATGAATGAATCAAATTTCTTGTACCATTGTCGAAGTCCCTGTTTCAACCCATAGAGACTCTTCTTCAACCTACAAACAAGGCCTTCTTTGCCTTTTTCTATGAAGCCTTCTGGCTACTCCATATAAATTTCTTCCTCCAATTCACCATGAAGGAAAGCAGTTTTTACATCTAACTATTCACATTTTAAGTCTAAAGCAGCAACTAGACCAAGAATGACTCTAATGGATGACATTTTAACAACAAGTGAGAAAATTTCATTGAAGTCAATACCTACTCTTTGGGAAAAACCTTTCACCACCAACCTTTCTTTATACCTCTCCTTATTTTCGTCACCTTCATGCTTAATCCTGTAAACCCATTTGTTTTGTAAAGCCTTTCTACATTTTGGGAGGTTTACCAACTCCCAAATTCTATTTTTCAGCAAAAAGTTCATTTCTTTTTCCATTACTTTCTTCCATTCTTCATTATGCTCTACTTTATAGGCTTCTTGAAAACAATTAAGCTCACTTTCATCACTCAACAAAATATAGTTTGAAGAAGGATACCTTTGAGAAGGCTTATGAGGCCTCGAAGATCGCGAACCAACTGTGGTGGTGCATTATCAAGTTGAATCTCTTGTAAAGGTTCTTAGAAGATTCATTATTCTTCTTGTTCACCATTTTCCACTTGTTCTTCTTCATGCTCCTGAATTTGTCGTTCATTTTCTTATATTGGTGATATGTTTTCTTGCTACTCTTCAAACCTGTCAATAACCTTATTGACCTCCAAATCACCTACAATCCTCTTGAACATTTCTGACTCATTAAATATAGCATCCCTGCTTCTAATAATTTTATGTTTTACTGGATCCCATAGACGATAACCAAAATCTTCATCCGCATATCCCAAAAAAATGCATTTCATAAATAATTCATCTAGCTTAGTTCTATTTTCTTTGGGAATATGTACAAATGCTTCACATGCAAAGATTTTCAAGTGAGAATAATTCAACTTCTTACCAGTCCAAACTTCTTTAGGATACCACCATTTAAGGATGTAGTTGGAGATCTATTTATGAGGTAGCAAGCGGTCCTGACTACTTCAGCCCAAAAATTCTTCTCCAAACCAAAATTGGACAACATACTTCACACCTTTTCCATTATGGTGCAATTCATCCTTTCCGCAACACCATTCTGTTGAGGAGTACCAGGCACAGGGTTCTCATGCTTTATGCCAAACTTGTTACAATATCCCCGTAATGCATTTGAGCAATATTCTCCACCATTATTTGTTCTTAAACACTTCAGCAATTTGTTAGTCTCTCTTTCAACAGTAACATGGAATTTTTGAAATATTCCAAACATTTCACTTTTACTTTTCATAGGATATGCCCAAAACCTTCCTCTATGCATCATCTATAAATGTTACAAAATATGATGCTCCTCCTAATGATTTGATGTTAACATGCCCAAACACATCTAAGCATACCAATTCTAACACATTTTTCTTTCTACCATGGCCACCTCTAAGGAAGGAAACCCTTCTTTGTCTACCATATATACAATGCTCACAAAGATCAACATTGTGGGATTTTAAACCTGGCAATAAATTTTTACCAACAAGAATTTTTAATCCCTTTTCTTTCATGTGACACAAGCGCTTATGCCACAGGCCTGCTGAATTTCCTTCTTTTGTGACAACAGCCAAATCTAATTTTCCTATAAGTGTCTTCAATGTGTATAATGCTCCTGTCTTGGGTCCTTTGGCCATGACCAATGCTCCTTTGCTAATTTTCCAGCCTCATTTTCCAAAGCTTGTGGAATAGCCTTCATCATCTAGTTGTCCCGTAGAGATTAAACTCATGCGCATTTCTGGTACATGCCTAACCGGTTTCAACAATATATCTTGTCCATCTTTCATCTTGATCTTGATATCTCCCATTCTCCTACCACGATCAGCTAGAGCTAGAGCCTCTCCTCCCTGGTTTTTCGCAATTGACTTGCATCGTAGCTCCTCATTCATTAAATTGTTGTTGATATCATCAAAATTCAAGGTCCCTATAGTTGTTGAAGTTCTCATAGCTACAATTAAATTTTTCCACCTGTCTGGCATAAAATACATTAGCAAAATGGCTCTAATTTCATCATCTAAAATTATTTTAACAGAGACAAGTTGATTAGTAATAATATTAAATGCATTCAAGTGCTTAGCAACTGAAGCACCCTCCTTCATTTTGAGATTATAAAGCTTCTTCATCAAGAACACTTTGTTTGATGTCGTGTTCTTCTCATATAAATCATCGAGCTTTTTCCATAATCCTTCTACCGTCTTTTCTCCAGACACATTGAAATAAACATTTTTTGCTAAATATTGGTGGATTGTTGCAATCACTTTCTATCTAGCTAATTCCACTCTTCATTTGTCATCGATGAGGAATTCTTTGTTGTGCCCTCAATCGGTAAACACTGATCCTTTAAAATCAGTATATCCTCCATCTGTGATTTCCATAGGGAAAAATTAGCCCCGCTCAAATTCTCCATATCTTTAACTGTTGTCTCCATTTTCAATCAAATTCACGTCCAAAACACACAAACTCCACTTAAAAATAAAACTTTAATTATTACTCTTTAAAATTTAGTAATAATGACCTTCCTCCTTTTAAAATACCCTTTTCAAAATTTCTGCTTCTTTTAAAATATACTTTTCAAAATTCCAACATATAATTAAAATACCCTTTTCAAAATTTTCGCTTCTTTTAAAATATACTTTTCAAAATTCCAACATATAATTATATATGTTTCATAATAAATATAAAAAACATATATAACGTTTTAACCTTTTCACATTTCACACATACATATGTTGGTTTGAGAAAAAACTTGACGTATACATGCAAGCTTGATGTAAAAAAAAACTTACAAACACTACGTTTCAACTCCAATCTCCACAGATCTCCACGTTTCAAACACCAGCAACACGTTTCAACATAGGTCCATGACCTTGTTTTTCTTTCAACAACTGTCTTTTAGTTCAAGCGTTTCTCAACTATTTCCTGGACAGATCCTTCAATGGCTCTAGAGGTAATAGCCAACGTTTTAACGAATGCTACTAGAGTAAGGCGATGGCACTAAGCGGCTTGCATAGTGGATATTCGACCCTAGATTTGATACGAGTTGTTAGATAAGGGCATACATAACACACAAAATATTTATACTCAAAGACTTAAACGACAATAGCAAAGAATAATTTTAGAGACAGACAAATGGAGAAACAATAATATTACTGAGTGAGAAACAACGGAATAGATAAAACAATCACTAGAGAACAGAAATCACTTAGCATTACATAACAGGCTTGGGCCTTGGCTTGCCTTCCTTGGCTAGAGAAATTACAAATTTATAGAGGTTGAAGAAGGATCTAGAATCCTGGAGATATAGAAACTTATGGCGGTGTAGAAGTATCTAGAATCCCAGAGATCTAGAAACTAATCGCGGTGTAGAAGGATCTAGAATCCTACATGTGATTCATGGATTTGGCTTCACACTTAACACATGTAACAAAAAAACCTCCTCTCACGCTGCCGAGGATAATTCTTCTATGTTGGTTTGAGGGAAAAAGGATCTGCAACTCTGAAGGCCACAACATTAGGATATTACATTTCCTCACGTCAGTGTTATTTATTGATCAACACCTTAACATCAAGTTGGTTTTTATGGTTTGAATTTTCTTTATAAAGTTAATTTTCTCAAGCTTATACACTTTCTTACTTATAGGTCCGAGAGGGTTTCTGATTGCTCTGTGTCTAGCTGCTTTTTGCATAGTTAGTTTTTGTTAGTGCAAATATTTTGGGAAGATTTACCAAAAATACTACATTTAAGTCACTGATGACAAGTCACCCTAACAGTAATATGTGATTATTTATGTTTTAGATATGCAATAATAAAACCGGTAAAAATATTCTATGTGATCCAAAATAGAAAACAAGAAATATCCGATGTAATAACCCAATAAAATAAGATTTGTATATGAATAATCTTTTATTAAAACACCCAGTGAAGGAGTTCTACAACATGGGTTTGCAAATCCCCCTCCGTGGGATTGTTATTTTGATGTCCTTGTACTTGAGCGATCTATTTTCTCTTTCAATGTTTGAAAAACCAAAAGGAAAAAATGGAACTATAGTGGAAGCTCAGATGTGAGAAGACAATAATGGTAACGATGATAATGATCAAGGTGAAGAATAAATAGAAATCCTCTTGTTTATAGCAAAATATTGGGTTGATCTTGAAAATGGAAAATAATAAAGCAATGTTGACCAATTCAAGATCTAACCATTAGGAATACTTTATTATTATTTTTTTCAGAGGGAAAAGATATTCAAAATGATCAAATATCTTTATTTAGAAATAAATAGCAAATAAAATGTTTTTTTATTTATTTTATGAGGATTAAGAAATGTGTGAAATTGAAATAATTAATAAATAGTGATCTAACCATTATTCGAAAAATAGAATTAATGAATAATAATTAAATAGTTATTTATTTAATGATTCCTAAGTGATTTAGTCAAATGTGACAAGGAATAATTATCAAATAATGATTTAATAATTATTCCTAGAGAAAATTAAATAAATACATATTTATTCAATTATTCTCATGGGATTTTTTAAATTTTAATCACAAATAATTTAATAAAAATGGTTTACTAAATTATTTCCCATGGTGAGAGTGATTCTAATATGGTAAAATTAATCCTATATGGTGTATTTTGATCCACGTAGTTGTAAGTGGCTAGGTCATCATTTTTTCAGTGATAACATAATGCCCCCCAATGTATGAGTGTTAGGAGAAAATCGTATGACCGAAATATGTTGAAGGTTACACTTCCATGAGGCACTAAAGGCTAGTCAGAGAGAGAGACAGAAAGAGAGAGAGTTGAAGAAATGCAAGGAAGTACAAAGAAATGGAGGGTGTGAGACCTACTAAATTGATATAAGTCTCCTTTTATTTTGGATTACATGATCCCAACAGAGGCGAGAGATGCATACCCATACCCGCTAAGATAACTCGGTACAAATACTAATAGTGCACCCAACAATGTGGGTCTAAGAAACAAAGTACATGATACATGATATGCTGGCATCAATGGGCCATAAAATAATAGAATGAACCCCATATACATAAAGTGCCTCGAAAGATTTAGGTCAGGACTGAATACAATAACATCGGAGTACATGAGACATTATGCCCCTCACGCTCACATGGTGAGTGGGGATCAAAACCAAAGAAGCGTTGTTGAATAGGAAACGGGTCTGAAGATGTGATTGTATCATCTAAAGGAGACATGCACGCTATGGGCACTGCAAATGGCTGAAACGAACCCACCAAATCTGCAGACCTACATCAGAGGCTGGAGCATAATCAGTTGACATCCAGGGATGTGGAGGGTTACCTGAAGGGCCACCCCCTGATGAGGTCTAGAACATCTCACACACACCCGGGAAACCCTAGTACAATCATCTGAATCACCGGACTATCAAGTGTACAATCCTCAATCATGCAATAATGAGTTGACGTCGAGTATGTGAGAATCAACCAAGTCAAAGGGAAATGATGCTTCCCTTGGATTGATCCAAGGCACAAAAAAAATATGAAGCTTGGAACCAAGGTTCACCACCCTCTAGACCACACTTCTGGAACAAATGTGCTAAAGTCGATTCCCTGCTCAGAAGATGGGTGTTCTCAACACCTTGGCGACGCGTGCCCTCAGGATTTCGGATAAAGAAAACCTGGATAGGGAGAAAAACCACCTCCTCGATGTCTTCGCGGAGAACGGATATAGCAGGCACCTGGGACAAAAGGCTTTCCTTACTGCCTCCAAAAATGCTTTCAGTAAAAAAGAGCCTAAGGTACGCCAACCAGGTGTCCATATTCCTTATATCCAAGGGACCACGGATCGGATTGCTCGGATCCTTAGGAGGTTTGATATCTCATCAACCTTCAGGCCTCTCAGAACCATTCGTAATTCCCTGAAGTCAGTAAAGGATCCGGTCGACCCCAAAGACATGAAAGGGGTCTATTTGATTCCGTGCTCTTGTGGGACCCCTTATATAGGGGAAACAGGGCGCTCCATCCAGCAGAGAATTGGCGAGCATGCAGCAGACCTGAGGCATGGTAGAATAAAGTCCTCAGCTCTAGCAGAGCATGTGGGCAAAACTAAGCATCATGTCTGCATAGAAGAGGCCAAAGTCATCGCTAGGGTGGATCGGTTTCATCATCGCAAGTTAAGGGAAGCTATCGAAATTGAGCGCAGACCCATCAACCTCAACAGAGATGATGGGTGGAAGGTTAGTAGAAATTGGATCCCTGCGTTGTCGTCTTAAATTTTCTTCCTCCCCTCTGTTCTTCCTGGTTCTTCCTTTAGGTGGTAGTGATTCTGTCTTGTGAGTCTGGTTATCATCGGCAGCGTGTTTCTTTGTAGGATTATTCTCCTCTTATGCAGTATCCCAATTAATGTAGAAATTATGTAAATTGAGCTTATATTAATCATTAATTATTACTTACATTATTATAATCAATATTATAACAAATGGCAAATGCAATTAACATTCTTTTTATTAATATGAAATATCTCCCTCAGCATGATTATGTTAATTCATAAGGATTTAGTTCTTTTAGTATTCATTGTCCCTCTTTTATAATAATTAATATTATAACCATAACATAATATTGTTATTTAGGTTTTTATAGAATAATTTAAATATAGTAATTAATTAATATTTATTTTTAATATTATTAATTATATGTATTAATATTTTTATACATTCAACATTAAAAATTAAGTTATAGATATATAATATCAAATTAATCTGCAGTTATCCATTTAACCCTGTTCTATAAAAGTAATACATATAACCCCTCGTATTTTCATTTAAGACATATATATATTAATATAAATTAATTAACTTATCATTTTGATATATATAGTATTATTTTACACATATAATCTCAATAGTGAACGTATATATATTGCATTATTATAAATTAATAATTGACCCAATTTTAACGGTCTTCTATAAAATCTATTATTAATTAATTATAAATAGGATTAATTAGGGTTTAGAAGATTAGAATATACATATATATTTAATAAATCAATTAAATAAATAGTAATATATATATGTATATAATTTTTTTTGAGGTAATATTGGAAATTAAATAAATGAATTATTTATACCAGATTGACCTAGCTTGGAATTCAATAACATTTTAATATTAAATTTAATTAGAGGGAGTTTGACTAGGATAAAGTAGCCGTTGGAGTAATTTAGCTGTTGGAGTCTCTGCATGGGCTATTTATAACGCTGAGCTAGATCTGCAATTTCAACTTGTCCTGATGATGAACCACATGGGTTGGTTCGAAACGCGTTGGCAGAAATCTTTCTTATGTGATTTGCGCTGAAGCTCTCTTTATAACAAAAGAGGGCCCGCCAGAGTTAAGGCAACAAGGAATCCTTAACAAAAGCACAAGGGATCATAATAAAGTGATTGATGAAATGATACCAGGGATGATGATGGAAGGAAACAAAATGAGTGGCGGGCTGACAACTTCCCTTGTCAAAGCATGATATGAATGGTTGACCTAATTGTTACTGAATCAATTCTAGAGGGGATGGTCAATTACTTAGACAAGGGCTTTTCAAAGACAACAATGTAGTTGGAGGCCAAATACGAGCACAATGGGATGAATGCGACACAAAAATGGACGATATATTGTAAAAATACTCAAGGGAACTCAGAACAAACTCCATAGATGTAAGGGTGACTCATCTCTCATGCTCTGAACAAGGGTGGCTTGATGGTGCTGCCCCATGGGGGAAGGCTTAGAGGGTACCATAAAAACATGAGTAGATGATGGTTACTCATGACGAAAATTGACACTTGAGTCAACCAGTGCAAAGGTAAAGTGGTACAGAGTACAGGTGGCTGATATGAAGAAATTTGATTTTAATAGGTTGCAAAGTGAGACCCCATGGAAGAAATGGCTTCCTATTGGAGTATCAAATTACCAAAAACAAATGGAAACCCATTAGAGAACTCAGTGATATCTTTCCAACGGTGCTAAAAGTTCATCAAATTGAGCTACGGTTTGGTCACAATGGGTGACAAAAAAACTAGGGTTTTTCCTATAAAAGGGATTGTTGCCCCCAAATCCAATTCATTTGCATAGTCAGTTGTGGGATAATTTGGAGATGAAGAGAAGGACCTAAATCCTATGGACATCGTAGTAGACAAAGCGACTGTCAGAATCTAGATCTATGAGTTGGAGGCATGTGGCCTAACCATACTCATCAATTTTGGTGGATTATATTTTCATATTACAGCTTCAGCTCATTGAGGGAAACCCCTTCTCTTCCTCATGATCACAACACACTTTTTGGACCCTTTTCTACATTCTGGAATGCAAAAACTAGGCCAATAAATGCATCCAATGTGGTTTTGAGGGCAAATACTGAGTTCTGGGATGAGGGGAAAAGTAGGACTAGGGGTCTCTCTTGAGATGAAGCTTTGAACCATAAATTTATGCCTTTGACTTTGAAATGAAAAATCATAATGGTATATTGTAGGTATGGCAGAGCTAAATATGTCATGGTGAGAACAAGATTTGAAAACTCTTCATGCTGAGATTCAAGGGAACCAACCAATCAGAGTGATTTTGGCATGATACGGGGTACTGAAGTTCTTGGAGAACCCATTGATGAGGGATGGTGAACCCCTGCTGTCGAGGATTGCAAGCTATTCGTACCTAGATCACTATTTAGGATATATACATTTTGACAGGATTTCCCCCCCTTGGGGTGGTGGGAAGATACATGTAGTGTTGCCTCGTGGGAGGCATATAGGGGAGTTTTTGGATTGTCATTGTGTACTAGGGGTTCACTCAAAGGGCACAACCATCCATATTAGTGACTTAGAGAGACTTGAGACATGAGATATAGCTGTAGCAGTGGTGCAAATTTTGGCTAGTCATTTCTTTCATCACATCACTAAGGGGCAAATGACGCTTGGGAAGAGTGTATTGGTAGGGACATACTATAGGCGGGCCCAGATTATGTTGTCATCATTGAAATGATATTTCAGTCTATGAAGGCAACAAACCAATGATAATTGTTCATTTGGGATAGTTTTATGCTCATTCTTCTTTGAGAAGATCCCAATCATCCAACCTCATGTTTAGATTCATCATAGGGGCCTGTGGGAGCCTAGGATGCTCCATTAGGGGCAGCTATTGTGCCGAGGTGGAGGGGGAGGAGTCGGATAGGTGTTCAAACATGAGTTCTTTACACATTGGGACTAGATTCCATCGTACATAGATGACTATTTGTATAGTGGAATGAATTATCAAGGAGATCGTGACTTGCCACTTTCGCTAGGACTAGCATGGACTCAAGATGGTAAGTGAAAGTTTTTATATATTCATTTATTTTAAAGTTTAGGAAATGTGTGTATGTGGTAATGATTTCCAAACTTGTGGTATGCAGATATAACACAGGTAAATCCAACATGATATACAGGACGAGATGTAGCACCTCAGGCCGCAAATCAAGGTGGTTCAACATCACAACAAAAATCATATGGTGATGCTCTAGTAAAGGATCTTTGTCGTAGGTTCAACGTGATAATAACCTGGGTAACAAAGCGCAGATGGCATGAGTTAGAAGATTGGTACACAAATGATTGCACTAGTCTTCCCTCAAAATGACGAGGTATCGTGAGGTGCATAGCCATGGTCGGTTAGACAGTTCGAGACTTACGGGATGGTCGGATCGAGACATTAGCTTGGGAGCCTACAAACGATAGTTACTAGACATAGGGACATGTGGGCTCCCATTTTTGGTTTTGTTGTAACATGTTATGGCATGCCGGATGTATTTAGAGTAGTAAACTCCAAACACTATATGTTGGATATTATGATACATAATATGGTTATGCATCTTTTGTGACGATTGTGGTTCATCATTTGTTTATACTATGGAAGTCTTCTTGTCTATTAATGTGATAAATTTCAATCTAGAATGTTACTTGCAATTGTATGTACATAGTGATTTTGTGCTCTAGGAACATGACTGGATGTATTTGATTCAAACTCACATGCCAAAAGCCTAACTTGTAAATATTTTGTATATAGGATGGGATTATGCACATGATAAACATTGTTTAATTGCATGACAAGTAGCAAGGAATCAAGACAAACATGAAGGTGAAAGATTCAATGATCAAGGGAATTAGCTAAAAAACCTATCATGACATCATATTTGGCTTGCTTATTGGTGGAAGATCTAATGCAGACGTTGTTGGAGTCGACTAATGAATGAAAACGGATAAAAATGGCCCAAGCTACGAAGGCTAGATTCCTGGAGAAGAAACTCGCACCATCGGCATAATCGATATGAGGTGTGGATAATGGATCCATCTGAAAGACGTAAGAAGATAATGAATGAGATGATGGGGGATGCAAGCTACCTAAATTTGGGAAAGAAAAAGGTACACGCATTTCAATGGGAAATGTTATGGGTAAAATTTCTTCAGGTGGAGTGCATTGTGAGGGGTAGGAAAGATTTCACCTTCTGGACCCTCTAAAAGGTATGCCCCCTTGCCAAAAAACTTACTGATGATGTAAGGTCCTAGCCATAATGGTTCATACTTCCCATGTCTGAGGACATCATGAGCTTGGTCATAGACGAGAACAAGTTTGCCTTCATGAAAGGTATGAGGGTGGACTTTCCAGACATACTCATATTTGGTGCACTTTTTGGCCACTTTGATGGTTTACAATGCCACACAATGATCTTAATTGGCACGCTCAAGCATCATAAGTTGTTGTTCTAAAGATTGGGTGTCCCCAGCGAAGTTTCCATTTTTTAATGTAAACATTTCGGGAAGATGTTCGAAAAATAATTCACTTAATACATTGGTGAAAAGTGGCTCTAACAAAAATATGTGGTTGTTTATGTGTTATATCTACAATAATAAAATAAGAAAACCCTAGAACAAAAATATTGTATGCGATTCAAAACAGAAAACAACAAGAAATATCTGATGTAATAACCTAATAGAATAAGACGTGTATATGAATAATCATTTATTAAAACACCTTATCAAGGAGATCTACAACATGGGTTTTCAAATCCCCCTCTGTGGGATCGGTCCTTGGGTGTCCGTGTACTTCAGTGATCTATTCTCTCTCTCAATGTGTGGAAAACCCAAAACAAAGAATGGAACTCCAGTGGGAGCTCAAATGTGAGAAGACGATAATGGTGACGATGATAATGATCATGGTGAAGAATGAATGGAAAACCCTCTTATTTATAACAAAACATTGAGTTGATCTCGAAAATGGAAAATAATAAAATAATATTGACCAAATTAAGATCTAATGGTTAGGAATACTTTATTATAGTTTTTGGAGAGGGAAAATATATTCAAAATGGTCAAATATCTTTATTTAGAAAAAATTAACAAAAAATGATTTATTAATTATTTCTCAAGGATTACAAAAGGTGTGAAATTGAAATAATTTTTAAATAGAAATATAAAAAATATTCCAAAAATAGAATTAAGGAATAATAAAGAAATAGTGATTTAATTAATTATTCCTAGGTGATTTAGTCAAATGTGACAAGGAATAATTATCAAATAATGATTTAATAATTATTCCTAGAGAAAATTTAAAAAATAACAATTTATTCAATTATTCTCATGCGTTCTTTTAAATTTAATTAGAAATAATTTAATAAAAATGGTTTACTAAATTATTTCCCATGGTGAAAGAGATTTTACTATGGTAAAATTAATCCTACATGGTGTATTTCAATCAACCTAGTCAGAGTGGGTAGGTGATCATTTTTTAGGTGATAACAATTTTACTGTTGTCAGCTCACCTTATCACCCAGGTTACATTCGACACGAATTTGTTCTTGGTTGAACAAGTAAATTACATTGCTCATTTTTCACTTGGTTTCTCCTAGTTTTATTCCATTGTTTGGTTTGTTTCAGTGTAAAGGTCTCTGGGAGATATGGCCTTACACACTCTTTAAAGATGCTTCCTAAGTATCTCGTGTTTTTCATTTTTGAAGGCCAATGGTCATTGTTCGACCGTACTGTTACACAGACAGATCGACTTTCTAAATTATGAAACCCCAATGGGGTTCAAGTTGGCTCTATGAGTCCATATTTAGGATGGCTAAGAAGAAGAAAGGGTTGTCAAACCCTTGTTCAAGTTATAATATTTATCGTACATTTGTACATTTTGAAACTCCCTTAAGTCTGGGCGAGGACTAAGTAATTGATGGTAAATTGTTTCATGCACAGACTAGTGATTTTGTTTTTCTTGAAGGAATTTTCTTATAAATGGAAAGGCTATGAACATAATTTTATGTTTCTGTTTCTCTTAATGAAATAGGTGTGCTATAATTTTGTTTTACAAATGCGTTTATTTTATTTTCTTGATTGTACACTTGTAAAAATCTTAATGCCTAATCTTAATGTATTTATTGTTTTCATTCACTGTTACAGTTTTCCTATCTAGATTTGGGTCCCATATGACAGGTGGAGGGGATGTTCTAGGGCTGTCGAAAATGACTAGGCTCGGGAACTAACCCTCCAACCTCATTCGGTATTTCCTGCATGAGACCTACACAAATTTATGAGAAGCATTCTTTCTCAGATTTTGCTTACGATTTAGTTTCCCTTGTAGAATTTACATTTGCTTCTGATTATAAAAATATTGTACTACTTAAAGTCTCGCCCAGTTCTCCTAAATCTATGGTTTCCAACTTCTTAGAACCCCTCTATGCCTATAACAATTCCTAATTTTCCCACGATGCTAAAGCATCATTTACAGGGAAACCTGTACATCAACATATATTTCCATACACACAGTAGTGTATCCAAAACTTATGCATAATTTGTTTGTTCGATAATATATATAATATATATATATATATATATATATATATATATATATGATAGAATTCATATTACATTGTGCAATTCGTTTGCAAGCCTTCAAAATAATAATGTTTTGATTTATGTTTTGTTTTGAATTTTGTTTTTCTAAATTAAATTTGACAAAACAATTTTTTATATAAATTCGTGTATATATAGTCGTATCAATGTCATATCAAATAAAAAAATACATTACCCTATCCAAACCAACCCAACCCAAATGCTTCAAGAAGATAAAAACCCCACGATGTGACCGAAGTGAATGTATTTACATCATTATATTTACTCCCACCACCTACAGTGAAATTTCTATTTACAATATATCTGTAAAAAAATTAATTTTTTCCTTCACAATTCATATTGCAAAAGAAAATCATAGGAAGTGTCTCTCACCTCTTTAGCCCACGGAATAGCAAAACCAAATCTCTGCAACTCGACTTGGCTAGCAATCGCCAATGACCCACAAATGCTATACACACAACTATGAGAAAGAAGAATAAAAGAACATGTAGAAATATATTGTTATAGAAAACTGCTCTTCCAATATAATTTCCTACTGCCTCAATCGTTTTAGTTTCCACTTCCCTTCCTCCACCTACACTAATGAAATCAAGCCATCTTCCAACAGAGCAGAAGGAACGCCTTCTTGCAAACACCACGTTGGTTTTCCATTTTCTAAAAGAAACAAACAATATCATTAACGTCATATATTCAAATGTTTCAATTTCTAATATATTATGGTTATATTTCCTATTCAATTTCAATTTCTAATATTTCAAAATTCAATATTTAAATTTTTCAAACAATATTTCATTCTAATAAATCATTTTTCAATTAATATCGTAATTTTTTTTCAATTAATATATATATATATATATATATCTATATATATAATATATTTCCTGTCTCAAATTTTAAATATTCGTTTTCTGTTAAGGTTTAATTCTTCATATTTAATATTATTTTAATATTTAAATATTAACTTTTTTTTGAATATTCAATTTTCAAAATTAAATATTTTCTATTTTTAAAAAAAAAAGCATTTCACGTCTTTCTAATAATTTTTCAAACATATATATATTTATTAAATTTCAATAATTTCATCAAACAATTTTTTTTAATTTCTATCTTATTGAATATCTTAACCTTCATATTTTTTAAGTATCTCACTTTTTTAATTTTCTATTATTATTATTATATAATATTTCATTTTTATTTTCTTTTAAATATTATTTACTATAATTAATATTAAATATTCCATAACTCACATTTTAAAGGTTAACCTGCTAAATTTTAATTTAAAATTTAAAATTTTAATATGTATATGCTTAATGTTTATATATTTAACATTTAAATTTAATTTTTAATTTTTAATTTGCTTAATGTTTATATGTTTAATATTTAAACGCTTAATATTACAGGATGTTGAAATTGATATGGATTCAATTACAACTCTACCCTGAAGTGTCAAACATGCTACAACATGTTGATAGCAATCTAGATTAACCAAGTAGGGCTGAAGAGGACATAGAAAGAGAGGGTGGTAATTCTTTGTGGTTCCATCCATCATCATTTTTGTCACGCTTGACTAATGATTGAAGGGAGGTTGATCGAATAAGAAGCTTTATAGAAAATGTAGAATCTATAGATGCAGAGGCTTTAGAATGGCCAGATATTGGAATGCCTACTATGAATGAATGAAATATGGAATGGTTGCTAGACATGGAATTCCCGACTTTGTTCCTGATTGGAGATGTTGATTGGTTGCATCCAACGGTATTTGCCACACTGAAGTGCATGAGTATGGTTTGCACCTACATAGATATTTTGATCAAAAATTTGGAAGCCATCCTAGATTTTGGTACTTTATTTTGAAAATGATTATGCGACATCGTATTCAGGGAATGACAACTTTTTATTTGAAGAAGGTTTTACATGAAAATGCACCTTCTATTGTTAAAGAATTATGTGAAAAACTTCGTGATTTGCCAAACAATAAATTGGCTGCAAATATGATGCATTTTGGTTCGTCTCTTAGGGGTACAAGGACATATTAGAAAAAGTGTCGATCTAAGCTCAATGACATGATCACCTAGTTGGGTTTCCCTGCTTTTTTTTTCGTTAACTGGAGCTGACACAAAGTGCCCATACTTGCATAATGTTATGCCTTTGAATAGCCAATGCGAACATCAAAATGAGCATGAGAGAAAATTTTCTAATGTTATTTAGTATCCACATATTGTTATTAATTATATGCACCTAAGATTCACTATTTCTCGTAAGGTTGTTCTATAGAAATATCTTTGGGTGAGAGATTTTTGGTACGGGCTTGTTCTCATTTCCTTTTGTTATGTCGTGCAGAATTTGCAATAGAATATTTGGAATTATTTTTTTCTATATTTCTTGATTGCATGTGTGATATTTTCATATATGCGTGGAAACATAGATGCTCTGCACACATCCATGGGTTCCTTTGGTTTCCTAGAGCTCCTTACATGGAGAGAATGGATTGGCCGAACCATTTGAGTTTCGATGCAACAAAGCAGTTTTTTGACAAATATGTGACACTTTGGAATCCACGTGACATACATCATCGAAATATGATGATCCATGCATAGTAAATACCCATCAATCTTTTCCCCCAATATTCAAGAATATTATCAGCATTTGGTCAATCGAGTGCAGAGACACACGAAATGCAATGTAGATTCGTGTTTGAGGAAAAAGAGATCGATCCTTTCTTGTTGGTACGATGCTCATTGGGAGGTTTGTACAGAGTCAAGTTTTCATGTGGATGAGAAAGGGAAAAAAGATATGAACCTGGTCGGAATGATGATTGTTTAAATGTTCACAATGTAGTTATTTTGACCATGTGGCGAGAAAATGTTGATTGTCAACTAGTTGTTTCTCAACATGTTGTGTTGAAATATATTGCAAAGTATTTTTCAAAGGAAAAAAGAAGATCTGAAATTTATCATGATATGTTGACAAGAGTTGCTTCTAGTAGTGCATGTGATGCTCATGTGTTTTCTGGATATAGAAGGTTCCTTGTTAAACACTTGTTGTGTGTGACATTGGAGGATAGGAAAGTTGTCGTGTGTTGTTAACGTTTCCTCTTGTTGTTTGTATTCATAAATTATTCCCTTTAAACTTTGGGAAAATTTTTTACCAAAGCCTTATAGTACACTCTAATGACATTTCATGTGGGAACAATTTTCTCAAGATATATCAAATGAGGCCCCATTTTTTGGGCCATTTGTGCCTAATTGAAATTGTAAGGTCATGTAGTTTTGGTGCTGGGCGTAGACATGAGAAATGGAAATCATGATAAGTCCATGTTTTTTTTCATGTCTGGCCACATTTTTATGTTGTTCCTAATGAAGAGTTTTAAGAGTTTGAAACATTTTGTTGGATGTAGTTGTTGTCGTACAAGCCATTTCACGACATTACTTTGAATATTAGGCTCACAAGAGAAAAAATTATTGAGAACTAGAGGAATTTACAATATAATGTGTGGCATGTTGATCTAACTCCTTTGAAAATTGAAAATAATGAAGAAGATGAGTAAAATGTTGATCAAGATTTTGAAGAGTGGTAATATTTTTCTCAAATAGTTTCCCCTAACAATATGGAAATTTTAAATCTTCGGACCTTAACAAAAGGGACTTGAATATTCACCATAATTGGCAATAAAAAATGTTGCTAGATGAAATTATTGAACAAGCAATCCATTTTATACAAGATACAAAGTCTTTCATTGTTCTTAGTATGAATTTGGCAGGGGAGACAGTTTTGTTGCCTTCATGTTTTTCAAAGAAACAATGTGTTGCTTTTGAAATTGTGTTTTGCCACTTTGTTAATTCTCTAGATGATGATACTTTGTGAATGATTATTAAATGAACTATTGAATGGGAAAATATTCTCTTATTCACTATATTTTTCATGCTCTTTCAACCTCAATAATGGGTGAAAAAATTCCTATATTATTGCTTGCTCCAACTGGTACAATTTCTTTTAATATGCATGGAAAAATAATACACTTTTCTTTGAAAATACCTATTAAAGATATGAAACCACTAAATTTGCATGCTTTAACAAATTTCGAGGAAGAAATGAGGCACACTTGTTATATTTTAATTGATGAAATGATCTTCGTTGGTCCAAGGTTGTTTATGCAAATAGATTCACATTTGCGAGAAGTCAATCTGGAAAAGAAAGATTCTCCTTTTGGCAGCATGTTCATGATTCTTGTGGGTGATCTTGGCTAGCTTCCTCCAGTTAAGGATAAACCCTTGTATTTAGGAAGAACAACAGGGAAAGTGTTTTGGAAAAGATTCAACATTGTTGCAAATTTGGATAAAATTTATAGAACAGGGAGATGATCCCAGGCACTTCTATTTTCACAATATTTTAACGAATATAAGAAATCCATAGCCTGTTTGGAAGATTAGGATCTTCTTATGATGTGTGCAAATAGTTTCTTGGGTTGTCAAGAAAAAATTTTATTCGATTCTTCAATTCACTTGTTTGCAACGAATGTTCTTGTTAATTTACACAACTGGAAAATGCTCAAATCATTGAATTTCTGAGTCGCAATATGTGTTGGGAAATGTGGTAGGAGATCCGAGATTTCTGACAGTGATGATGATGTCTTGGACATTGAGGTCTTGTTGTGTCGTATTGAGCATGTGATGATTAGGTGTAATTTGTGGATGGAATTTGGGTTGGTCAATGGTGCTCTTGGGTATATAGAACATATATTTTATTCACCTAGTACACAACTGCCTCAACTTCCATAGTTTGTTACATTTATTTTCGAGAAGTACATTGATGTTCCATTTGACAAGGATTGTCCAAATGTTGTTCCCATAACACCTGTTGTTAGAGAGAACCTTAGACATATGCCTTTAAAAATGGCATGGAGCTTGACTATACAAAATTCACAAAGGATGACTTTGCAGCGAGCCACTATAGATATTGGAGATAGAGAGAGGTAGGGTTTAACATTTACATCTATATCAAGAGTGAGATCCATTGATGGGTTGCAGATTTCACCACCTTTCTCTTATTAGCGTTATGCAAAAATGCAAAATAGTTCTTATGCTACGCTAAGGGAAAAATAAGAGCGATTGAAGTCTATATCATTTTGAGGTTTTTATTCATGACTAAGTTCACTGATTTGGCAAAGTGGTTGGAAATGCTATTGATGGTTTATATTTTTTCCTTCCATGATTTAGTTATTTGTTTTGGGATGTTTTTGTTAAAGTTCCCATATTGAATGCTTGGAAATAACAATATGTGTGGATGTTTTGACGTCGTCTTGTTTCTATTAAAGAAGTTGTGTTATGCCTGTTATTTTGTTTTTCTTTTTTTCTTTTCGTCCACGCTAAATTTGGTCAGTTATTATCAACTATGTTTATTGATTCAATCATGGTCGAACATGGCCCAACGTCGCATTGTGACATATTTTGTCTCAATATGACAATTAACGATTGTCAACCATTGTGCAAAGTAGCATTGCGAGAAATATTTTCTTGATTTGAAAATCAACCATGGTCAAGCATGCTCAACCATATAATCCCTTGGGTTTAATACTATAATATCTATTTATTTCAAACCTCGTCAATAATATTATAGCCTACGTGAACTAGGCATGGATGGAGGAGGAGGGATGGTAAGGCCGAATGCTATGGTTTTAGTTCTCGTTTGCAAAGTAGAAGGCATAGCCATAGTGTGCACACTTACCTTGGGCGAGGAGATCGAGTTGTGTATTAGGAGTCTAGTGTCTCAAAGGGCTTCAAAGGAGGGATCAATATTAGGTGAGAGATGGTGGGAACTAGAGGTTACGTTTAAAATGAGCAATGGATGAGAATATTTGGTACCACAAGATACAAGTATGTCTTGGCGAGACCAAGTCCCATACTTAGCCAATTTTACATCAATACAACTTTCGTGCACCCTTACACGATGGGTGGGCGCTCCCCCGAGCCACCAAGACACCCTCGCCAAGTCTAGGCACAACCACAACTTCCGCATGATCAACCCGGGCACGTCTTGCCCAACGTGTTCACCTCTCACCAAGAGCTTTTCCACCAAGTGCGACCCAAGGAGAGCGCATGAACTATGCGCTTAAGACTCTCCTCTAAACTGCACAATAGTGCCTCTTCTCCAAGAGCGAAGTGTGTATGAGATGAGCGAAGTTCGTTGATTGAGTTTTGAGCTCCAACGTTCCAACATATATAGCCATCGTTGAGTGTGGGTGGGCTGCCCAGCCAACCGCCCACACACCCCATACATGCATCGTTCGAGCGCTTGTAAAGTTGGCCACACCCTTCCACCATGGGTCGGCCAACCCCCATCACAAATGCTCCTCACACATGGGTATAAGCCAACGCTTCCACGCCTTAGTCGTTTCACCAAGCTCTCATATCGTTGCATCCTTCGTTGCATATCGGTTGGTCGCTCCTCCGTCGTTCGGTCGCACAACTGCCTATCGCACCTCCAACACGCGCCCGTCATGTGCTCGCGCCCGGTCGCCCGACGCCCAACCGTCGCACAACTCCGAAGGCGTTACACCTAGGAACTTAATCCCAACAATTGAAGGTAGCGTCAAACTCTCCAGATTTTTTACACCGCGTACCAGTTGTCATTATGCGCTTACCAGCTATGGATGTCGACCTCTAGTCCCAAGCCGACGGTTCTCCAAAAAAGAAAACTACGATTTACAGGTTAGATGTGATACAATTTGTTTAGGTTGTTAGATCAGATCATACATAATACACAACAGATTTATATTCAGAGACTTAGACGGCAATAGCAAAGAATAATTTCAGATATAGACAAATGGAGAAACAACAAGATTACTTAGTCAGAAACAGCGGAATAGATAAAACAATCACTAGATAACAGAAATCACTTAGCATTACATAACAAGTTTGGGCCTTCGCTTGCTTTCCTTGGCTAGAGAAATTACAAATTTATAGAGGCTGGAGAAGGATCTAGAATCCTGGAGATCTAGAAACTAATGGCGATGTAGAAGGATCTAGAATCCTAGAGACCTAGAAACTAATGGCGGTGTAGAAGAATGTAGAATCCTGCATGTGATTCATGAATTTGGCTTCACACTTAACATTCTCCCACTTGAAGCCAAATAAGAGTCATCAAGTCACACCAATTCCTACCATGCCTCTACATAACTCATGTTTATTTCGTGGTAGAATCTTAGTGAGCATATCAGCACAGTTCCTATCTGTATGGATCTTTTCCAAGGATAATTGTTCTTCCTCCAACACATGCCGGACCCAATGGTACCTTAAGTCAATGTGCTTGGTTCTTGAATGAAATGATGGGTTTTTCACCAAGTGAACGACACTCTGACTATCACAATATAACACATACTTGTCCTGCTTTATTCCTATCTCTCCTAGGAACAACTGCATCTACAATAGCTATTTACAAGCTTCTGTTGCAGCTATGTACTCTGCTTCTATTGTAGAGAGGGCTACTATTCTTTGTAGCCTTGACACCCAAGATACTGCTGCACTTGTAAATGTATACAAATAACCTATAACGTACTTTCTGGTGTCCATATCTACAGCCGTATTTGCATCTGTAAATCCTTCAAGCACAGTCTCATCATGACTAAAACATAAACAATAATGACTAGTACCCTTCAGATACCTCAAAATCCATTTTACTGCTTACCAATGTTGTTTCCCTGGATTGGAAAGGAACCTACTCACTACTCCCACTGAATATGCAATTTTTGGTCGTGTGCATGCCATGGCATACATCAAACTGCCAACTGTTGAAGCATAAGGAATCTTGCTCATTTCTTCTTTCTCGTTGTCATCACTAGGACATAATTCAGTTCTCTGCTTGAAGTGCGCTGCAAGGGGTGTACCAACTGGCTTGGCATCCTTCATATTAAACATGTTAAGCACCTTCTTGATATATTTTTCTTGTGATAACCACAATCTTTTGTTTTTACTATCACACATAATCCGCATGCCCAATATCTGTTGTGCTAGTCCCAAATCCTTCATTGCAAATTTGCTACCCAAATATTTCTTCAACCTATTGATCTTATTCTTATCATGCCCAACAATCAACATGTCATCCACGTATAACAATAATATGATATACTTTCCTTTATCATACCTCTTGATATAGACACAATGGTTAGCTTCCAACCTCTAAAACCCATGTTCCAACATGAATGAATCAAATTTCTTGTACCATTGTCGAGGTGCCTATTTCAACCCATAGAGACTCTTCTTCAACCTACAAATAAGGCCTTCTTTGCCTTTTTCTATGAAGCCTTCTGGTTGCTCCATATAAATTTCTTCTTCCAATTCACCATGAAGGAAAGCAATTTTTACATCTAACTATTCACATTTTAAGTCTAAAGCAGCAACTAGACCAAGAATGACTCTAATGGATGACCTTTTAATAACAGGTGAGAAAATTTCATTGAAGTCAATACCTTCTTTTTGGGAAAAACCTTTCACCTCCAGCCTTTCTTTATACCTCTCCTTATTTTCATCACCTTCATGCTTAATCATGTAAACCCATTTGTTTTGTACAACCTTTCTACATTTTGGGAGGTTTGCCAACTCCCAAATTTTATTTTTCAGCAAAAAGTTCATTTCTTTTTCCATTGCTTTCTTCCATTCTTCACTGTGCTCAACTTTACAGGCTTCTTGAAAACAATTAAGCTCACTTTCATCACTCAAAAAAATATAGTTTGAAGGAGGATACCTTTGAGAAGGCTTATGAGGCCGAGAAGATCTGCGAACCAACTGTGGTGGTGCATTATCAAGTTGAATCTCTTGTAAAGGTTATTACAAGATTCATTCTTCTTCTTGTTCACCATTTTCCACTTGTTCTTCTTCATGCTCCTGAATTTGCTGTTCATTTTCTTATATTCGTGATATGTTTTCTTGCTGCTCTTCCAACCTGTCAATAACCTTCTTGACCTCCAAATCACCTACAATCCTCTTGAACATTTTTGACTCATTAAATATAACATCCCTGCTTCTAATAATTTTATGTTTTACTGGATCCCATAGACGATAACCAAAATATTCATCCGCATATCCCAAAAAAATGAATTTCATAGATTTATCATCTAGCTTAGTTCTATTTTATTTGGGAATATGTACAAATGCTTCACATCCAAAGATTTTCAAGTGAGAATAATTCAACTTCTTACCAGTCCAAACTTCTTTAGGGATACCACCATTCAAGGCTGTAGTTGGAGATCTATTTATGAGGTAGAAAGTGGTCTTGACTACTTCAACCCAAAAATTCTTCTCCAAACCAGAATTGGACAACATACTTCACACCTTTTCCATTATGGTGCGATTCATCCTTTCTGCAACACTATTTTGTTGAGGAGTACCAGGCACAGTCTTCTCATGCTTTATGCCAAACTTGTTACAATATTCCTTAAATGCATTTGAGCAATATTCTCCACCATTATTTGTTCTTAAACTCTTCAGCAATTTGTTAGTCTCTCTTTCAACAGCAACATCTAATTTTTGAAATATTCCAAACACTTCACTTTTACTTTTCATAGGATATGCGCAAACCTTCCACTATGCATCATCTATAAATGTTACAAAATATGATGCTCCTCCTAATGATTTGATTTTAACAGGCCCAAACACATCTAAGCATACCAATTCTAACACATTTTTCTTTCTGCCATGGCCACCTCTAAGGAATGAAACCCTTCTTTGCCTACCATATATACAATGCTCACAAAGATCAAGATTGTAGGATTTTAAACCTGGCAATAAATTTTTACCAACAAGGATTTTTAATCCCTTTTCTTTCATGTGACACAAGCGCTTATGCCATAGGTCTGCTGAATTTCCTTCTTTTGTGACAACAACCAAATCTAATTTTCCTATCAGTGTCTTCAATGTGTATAATGTTCCTATCTTGGGTACTTTGGCCATGACCATTTCTCCTTTGCTAATTTTCCAGCCTCCTTTTCCAAAGCTTGTGGAATAACCTTCATCATCCAGTTGTCCCATAGAGATTAAACTCATGCGCATTTCTGGTACATGCCTGATCGGTTTCAACAATATATCTTGTCCATCTTTCATCTTGATCTGGACATCTCCCACTCCAACAATACTGCAAAAATGATTATTCTTCAAATGCACTCTACCATAATCACCAGGATTATATGAAACTAAACTATCTTTGCATGGGGTTACATGGTGAGATGCCCCAGAGTCAAGGATCCAATCAACGCTACTGCTAGATGTATATACACATGCATCCTCTACTGAAACAGTGAACAACACATCACCATCTATGACTACAGCAGTAGTATCACCTTCATTTGTGCTGGATGACTTGTGATTTATATTGGACGGTCTCTGATCCTTTTGTCCTTTCTTCCAAAATCGACATTCTTTCTTCATGTGCCCGGGTTTGCCACAATGAAAGCAGATGATCCTGCCTCTCCTTGACTTTAATCGGACTCTCGATCTTGATCGCCCTTTCCGGCCTCGATCCATTCTCCTACCACGATCAGCTAGAGCTAGAGCCTCTCCTCCCTGGTTTTCCGCAATTGACTTGCGTCGCAGCGCCTCATTCATTAAACTATTGCTGATATCATCAAACTTCAAGGTCCCTATAGTTGCTGAAGTGCTCATAGCTACAATTAAATTTTCCCAACTGTCTGGCATAGAATACATTAGCAAAATGGCTCTAATTTCATCATCTAAAATGATTTTAACAAAGGCAAGCTGATTAGTAATAATATTAAATGCATTCAAGTGCTTAGCAACTGAAGCACCCTCCTTCATTTTGAGATTATAAATCTTCTTCATAAGGAACACTTTGTTTGATGTCATGTTCTTCTCATATAGATCATGGAGCTTCTTCCATAATCCTTCTACCGTCTTTTATCCGGACACATTGAAATAAACATTCTTTGCTAAATATTGGCGGATTGTTGCAATCACCTTTCTATCTAGCTAATTCCACTCTTCATTTGTCATCGATAAGGGTTTCTTTGTTGTGCCCTCAATCGGCAAACATTGATCCTTTAAAATCAGTATATCCTCCATCTGTGATTTCCATAGGGAAAAAATAGCCCCGCTCAAATTCTCCATATCTTTAACTGTTGTCTCCATTTTCAATCAAATTCACGCCCAAAAACACAAAAACTCCACTTAAAAATAAAACTTTAATTATTACTCTTTAAAATTTAGTAATAATGACCTTCCTCCTTTTAAAATACCCTTTTCAAAATTTCTACTTCTTTTCAAATATACTTTTCAAAATTCCAACATATAATTATATATGTTTCATAATAAATATAAGAAACATATATAACGTTTTAACCTTTTCACATTTCACACATACATATGTTGGTTTGAGAAAAAACTTGACGTATACATACAAGCTTGATGTAAAAAAAAACTTATGAACACCACGTTTCAACTCCAATCTCCACAAATCTCCACGTTTCAAACACCAGCAACACGTTTCAACATAGTTCCATGACCTTGTTTTTCTTACAGCAACTGTCTTTTAGTTCCACCGTTTCTCGGCTATTTCCTAGACAGATCCTTCAACAGCTCTAGAGGTAACAGCTAACGTTTTAATGAATGCTGCCAGAGTAAGGCGATGGCACTAAGCGGCTTGCACAGTGGATATTCGACCCTAGCTCTGATACGAGTTGTCAGATCAGGGCATACATAACACACAACAGATTTATACTCAAAGACTTAAACGACAATAACAAAGAATAATTTCAGAGACAGACAAATGGAGAAACAATAAGATTACTCAGTCAGAAACAGCAGAATAGATAAAACAATCACTAGAGAACATAAATCACTTAGCATTACATAAAAGGCTTGGGCCTTGTCTTGCCTTCCTTGGCCAAAGAAATTACAAATTTATAGAGGCTAAAGAAGGATCTAGAATCCTAGAGATCTAGAAATTTATGGCGGTGTAGAAGGATCTAGAATCCCGGAGATCTAGAAACTAATTGTGGTGTAGAAGGATTTAGAATCCTACATGTGATTCATGAATTTGGCTTCACACTTAACACATGTAACAAAAAACCTCCTCTCACGTTGCCGAGGATAATTCTTCTATGTTGGTTTGAGGGAAAAAGGATCTGTAACTCTGAAGGCCACAACATTAGGATATTACATTTCCTCACGTCAGTGTTATTTATTGATCAACAGCTTAACGTCAAGTTGGTTTTTATGTTTTGAATTTTCTTTATAAAGTTAATTTTATCAAGCTTATACACTTACTTACTTATAGGTCCGAGAGGGTTTCTGATTTCTCTGTGTCTAGCTGCTTTTTGCAGAGTTAGTTTTTGTTACTGCAAATATTTTGGGAAGATTTACCAAAAATACTACATTTAAGTCACTGATGACAAGTCACCCTAACAATAATATGTGATTATTTATGTTCTAGATATGCCATAATAAAACCAGTACAAATATTCTATGTGATCCAAAATAGAAAACAAGAAATATCCGATGTAATAACCCAATAAAATAAGATTTGTATATGAATAATATTTTATTAAAACACCTAGTGAAGGAGTTCTACAACATGGGTTTGCAAATCCCCCTCCGTGGGATTGTTCTTTTGATGTCCTTGTACTTGAGCGATCTATTTTCTCTCTCACTGTTTGAAAAACCAAAAGGAAAAAATGGAACTATAGTGGAAGCTCAGATGTGAGAAGACAATAATGGTGATGATGATAATGATCAAGGTGAAGAATAAATGGAAATCCTCTTGTTTATAGCAAACTATTGGGTTGATCTTGAAAATGGAAAATAATAAAGCAATGCTGACCAATTCAAGATCTAACCATTAGGAATACTTTATTATTTTTTTTGAGAGGGAAAAGATATTCAAAATGATCAAATATCTTTATTTAGAAAGAATTAGCAAATAAAATGATTTTTTTATTTATTTTGCGAGGATTAAGAAATGCGTGAAATTGAAATAATTAATAAATATTGACCTAACCATTATTCGAAAAATAGAATTAATGAATAATAATTAAATAGTTATTTACTTAATGATTCCTAAGTGATTTAGTCAAATGTGACAAGGAATAATTATCAAATAATGATTTAATAATTATTCCTAGAGAAAATTAAATAAATAAATATTTCTTCAATTATTCTCATGGAATTTTTTAAATTTTAATCGCAAATAATTTAATAAAAATGGTTTACTAAATTATTTCCCATGGTGAGAGTGATTTTAATATGGTAAAATTAATCCTATATCGTGTATTTCGATCCACGTAGTTATAAGTGGCTAGGTGATCATTTTTCAGTGATAACATAATGCCCCCCAATTTATGAGTGTTAGGAGAAAATTGTATGACCGAAATATGTTGAAGGTTACACTTCCATGAGGCACTAAAGGCTATTCAGAGAGAGAGAGAGAGTTGAAGAAATGCAAGAAAGTACAAAGAAATGGAGGGGGTGAGACCTACTAAATTGATATAAGTCTCCTTTTATTTTGGATTACATGATCCCAATAGAGGCGAGAGAGGCATACCCATACCTGCTGAGATAACTCAGTACAAATACTAATGGTGCACCCAACAATGTGGGTCTCAGCAACAAAGTACATGATACATGATATGATGGCATCAATGGGCCATAAAATAATAGAATGAACCCCATATACATAATGTGCCTCGAAAGATATAGGTCAGGACTGAATACAATAACATCAGAGTACATGAGACATCATGCCCCTCATGCTCACATGGTGAGTGGGGATCACAACCAAAGAAGCGTTGTTGAATAGGAAAGGGGTCTAAATATGTGATTGTATCATCTAAAGGAGACATGCACGCTATGGGCACTGCAAATGGCTGAAACGAACCCACCAAATTTGCAGACCTACATCTGAGGCTGGAGCATAATCTGCTGACATCCAGGGATGTGGAGGGTTACCTGAAGGGCCACCCCCTGATGAGGTCTAGAACATCTCACACACACCCGGGAAACCCTAGTACAATAATCTGAATCACCGGACTATCAAGTGTACAATCCTCAATCATGCAATAATGAGTTGACATTGAGCATGTGAGAATCAACCAAGTCAAAGGGAAATGATGATTCCCTTGGATTGATCCGAGGCACAAAAAAAATATGAAGCTTGGAACCAAGGTTCATTACCCTCTAGACCACACTTATGGAACAAATGTGCTAAAGTCGACAAAACAGGGCCTGCCAGAGTTAAGGCAACAAGGAATCCTTAACAAAGGCACAAGGGATCATAATAAAGTGATTGATGGACTGATACCAGGGATGATGATGGAAGGAAACAAGATGAGTGGTGGGCTTACAACTTCCCTTGTCATAGCATGATATGCATGGTTGACCTAATGGTGACTGAATCAATTCTAGAGGGGATGGTCAATTACTTAGAAAAGGGCTTTTCAAAGACAACAATGTAGTTGGAGGCCAAATATGAGCACAATGGGATGAATGCGACACAAAAATGGATGATGTATTGTAACATTACTCAAGGGGACTCGGAACAAATTCCATAGATGTAAGGGTGACTCATCTCTGATGCTTTGAACAAGGGTGGCTCGATGGTTTTGCCACATGGGAGAGGCCCAAAGGGGACCATAAAAACATGAGTAGGTGATGGTTACTCATGACGAAAATTGACACTTGAGTCAACCAGTGCAAAGGTAAAGTGGTACAGAGTACAGGTGGCTGAAATGAAGAAATTTGATTTTAATAGGTGGCAAAGTGAGACCCCATGGAAGAAATGGCGTCCTATTGAAGTATCAAATTACCAAAAACAAATGGAAACCCATTATAGAACTCAACGATATCTTTCCAACGGTGCTAACAGTCCATCAAATTGAGCTATGGTTTGGTCACAATGGGCAACAAAAAAACTAGGGTTTTTCTTATAAAAGGGATTGTTTCCCCCAAATCCAATTCATTTGCATAGTCAGTTGTTGGAGAATTTGGAGATGAAGAGAAGGACCTAAATCCTATGGACATCGTAGCAGACAAACCAACTGTCAGAATCTAGATCTACGAGTTAGAGGCAGATGGCCTAACCATACTCATCAATTTTGGTGGATTATATTTTCATATTACAGCTTCAGCTCACTAAGGGAAACCCCTCCTCTTCCTCATGATCACAACACACTTTTTGGACCCTTTTCTACATTCTGGAATGCAAAAACTAGGCCAATAAATGCATCCAATGCAGTTTTGAGGGCAAATACTGAGTTCTGGAATGAGGGGAAAAGCAGGACTAGGGGTCTCTCTTGAGATGAAGCTTTGAACCATAAATTTATGCCTTTGACTGTGAAATGAAAAATCATAATGGTATATTGTAGGTATGGCAGAGCTAAATATGTCATGGTGAGAACGAGATTTTGAAACTCTTCGTGCTGAGATTCAAGGGAACCAACCAGTCAGAGTGATTTTGGCATAATACGGGATACTGAAGTTCTTGGAGAACCCATTGATGATGGATGGTGAACCCGTACTGTCGAGGATTGCGAGTTATTGGTACCTAGATCACTATCCAGGATATATACATTTTGACAGGATTTCCCCCACTTGGGGTGGTGGGAAGATACATCTAGTGTTGCCTCGTGAGAGGCATATATGGGAGTTTTTTGATCGTCATTGTGTACTAGGTGTTCACTCAAAGGGCACAACCATCCATATTAGTGACTTAGAGAGACTTGAGACATGAGATATAGCTGCAGCAGTGGTGCAAATTTTGGCTAGTCATTTCTTTCATCACATCACTAAGGGGCAAATGATGCTTGGGAAGAGTGTATTGTTAGGGACATACTATAGGTGGGCCCAGATTATGTTGTCATCATTGAAATGATATTTGAGTCTATGAAGGCGACAAACCAATGATAATTGTTCATTTGGGATAGTTTTATGCTCATTCTTCTTTGAGAAGATCCCGACCATCCGACCTCATGTTTAGATTCATGATAGGGGCCCATGGGAGCCTAGGATGCTCCATTAGGGGCAGCTATTGTGCCGAGGTGGAGGGGGAGGAGTCGGATAGGTGTTCAAACATGAGTTCTTTACACATTGGGACTAGATTACATCATACATAAATGACTATTTGTATAGTGGAATGAACTATCAAGGAGATCGTGACTTGCCACTTTCGCCAGGACTAGCATGGGCTCAAGATGGTAAGTGAAAGTTGTTATATATTCATTTATTTTAAACTTTAGGAAATGTGTGTATGTGGTAATGATTTCCAAACTTGTGGTATGCAGATATAACACAGGTAAAGCCAACATGATATACAGGAGGAGATGCAGCACCTCGGGCCGCAAATCAAGGTGGTTCAACATCACAACAAACTTCATATGGTGATGCTCTAGTAAAGGATCTTTGTCATAGGTTCAACGTGATACTAACCGAGGTAACAAAGTGTAGATGACATGAGTTAGAAGATTAGTATACAAATGATTGCACTGGTCTTCCCTCAGAATGACGAGGCATCGTGAGGTGAATAGCCATGGTCGGTTAGACAGTTCAAGACTTACGAGATGGTCGGATCGAGCTATTAGCTTGGGAGCCTCCAAACGATAGTTACTAGACATAGGGACATGTGGGCTCCCATTTTTGGTTTTGTTGTAACATGTTATGGGCATGTTGGATGTATTTAGAGTAGTAGACTCCAAACACTATATGTTGGATATTATGATACATAATATGGTTATGCATCTTTTGTGACGATTGTGGTTCGTCATTTGTTTATACTATGGAAGTCTTCTTGTATATTAATGTCATAAATTTCAATCTATAATGTTACTTGCAATGGTACGTACATAGTGATTTTGTGCTCTAGGAACATGACTGGATGTATTTGATTCAAACTCACATGCCAAAAGCCTAACTTGTAAATATTTTCTATATAGGATGGGATTATCCGTATGAAAAACGTTGTTTAATTGCAGGACAAGTAGCAAGGAATCAAGACAAACATGAAGGTGAAAGATTTGATGATCAAGGGAATTAGCTAAAAAACCTATCACAACATCATTTTTGGCTTTCTTATTGGTGGAAGATCCAATGCAAACATTGTTGGATTCAACTAATGAATGAAAAGGGATAAAAATGGCCCAAGCTACAAAGGCTAGATTCCTGGAGAAGAAACTCGCACCATCGGCATAATCGATATGAGGTGTGGATGATGGATCCATCTGAAAGATGTAAGGAGATAATGAATGAGATGATGGGGGGATGTAAGCTACGTAAATGTGGGAAAGAAAAAAGTACACATATTTTAATGGGAAATGTTATGGGTAAAATTTCTTCAGGTAAAGTGCATTATGAGGGGTAGGAAATATTTTGCCTTCTGGACCCTCTAAAAGGTATGCCCCCTTGCCAAAAAACTTACAGATGATGTAAGGTCCTAGCCATAATGGTTCATACTTCCCATGTTCGAGGACATCATGAGCTTGGTCATAGACGAGAACAAGTTTGCCTTCATGAAAGGTATGAGGGTGGACTTTCTAGACATACTCATATTTGGTGCACTTTTTGGCCACTTTGATGGTTTACAATGCAACACAACGATCTTAATTGGTCTGCTCGAGCATGATAAGTTGTTGTTCTAAAGATTGGGTGTCCCCAGCGAAGTTGCCATTTTTTAGTGTAAACATTTCAGGTAGATGTTCCAAAACTAATTCACTTAATACATTGGTGAAAAGTGGCCCTAACAACAATATGTGGCTATTTATGTGTTATATCTACAATAATAAAATGAGAAAACCCTACAACGAAAATGTTGTATGCGATCCAAAACAGAAAACAACAAGAAATATCCGATGTAATAACCTAATAGAATAAGACGTGTATATGAATAATCATTTATTAAAACACCTTATCAAGGAGATCTACAACCTGGGTTTGCAAATCCCCCTCTGTGGGATTGGTCCTTTGATGTCTGTGTACTTCAGTGATCTATTCTCTCTCTCAATGTGTGGAAAACCCAAAACAAAGAATGGAACTCAAGTGGGAGCTTAGATGTGAGAAGACGATAATGGTGACGATGATAATGATCATGGTGAAGAATGAATGGAAAACCCTCTTATTTATAGCAAAACATTGGGTTGATCTCGAAAATGGAAAATAATAAAATAATATTGACCAAATTAAGATATAATCGTTAGTAATACTTTATTATAGTTTTTGGAGAGGGAAAATATATTCAAAATTGTCAAATATCTTTATTTAGAAAAAACTAACAAAAAAGATTTATTAATTATTTCTCAAGGATTACAAAAGGTGTGAAATTGAAATAACTTTTAAATAGTAATCTAAAAAATATTCCAAAAATAGAATTAAAGAATAATAAAGAAATAGTGATTTAATTAATTATTCCTAGGTGTTTTAGTCAAATGTGACAAGGAATAATTATCAAATAATGATTTAATAATTATTCCTAGAGAAAATTTAAAAAATAATGATTTATTCAATTATTCTCATGCATTTTTTTAAATTTAATTAGAAATAATTTATCAAAAATGGTTTACTAAATTATTTCCCATTGTGAAAGATATTTTACTATGGTAAAATTAATCCTACATGGTATATTTCAATCAGCCTAGTTAGAGTGGCTAGGTGATCATTTTTTAGGTGATAACAGTTTTACTGTTGTCATCTCACCTTTCACCTAGGTTACATTCAACACGAATTTGTTCTTGGTTGAACAAGTAAATTACATTGCTCTTTTTTCACTTGGTTTCTCCTCGTTTTATTCCATTGTTTGGTTTGTTTCAGTGTAAAGGTCTCTGGGAGATACGGCCTTACACACTCTTTAAAGATGCTTCCTACGTATCTCGTGTTTTTCATTTTTGAAGGCCAATGGTCATTGTTCGACCCTACTGTTACACAGACAAATCGACTTTCTAAATTATGAAACCCCAATGGGGTTCAAGTTGGCTCTATGAGTCCATATTTAGGATGGCTAAGAAGAAGAAAGGGTTGTCAACCCCTTGTTCAAGTTATAACATTTATCGTACATTTGTACATTTTGAAATGCCCTTAAGTCTGGGCGAGGACTAAGTAATTGATGGTAAATTGTTCCGTGCACAGACTGGTGATTTTGTTTTTCTTGAAGGAATTTTCTTGTAAATGGAAAGGCTATGAACATAATTTTATGTTTCTGTTTTTCTTAATGAAATTGGTGTGCTATAATTTTGTTTTACAAATTCGTTTGTTTTATTTTCTTGACTTTACACTTGTAAAAATATTAATGCCTAACATTAATGTATTTATTGTTTTGATTTACTGTTACAATTTTCCCTATATAGATTTGGGTCCCATATGACAGGTGGAGGGGATGTTCTGGGGCTGCCGGAAACAACTAGGCTCAGGAACTAACCCTCCAACCTCATTCGGTCTTTCCTGCATGAGACCTACACAAATTTATGAGAAGCATTCTTTCTCAGATTTTGCTTACGATTTAGTTTCCCTTGTAGAATTTACATTTTCTTTTGATTATAACAATATTGTACTACTTAAAGTCTTGCCCAGTTCTCCTAAATCTATGGTTTCCAACTTCTTAGAACCCCTTTGTGCTTATAACAATTCCTAATCTTCCCACGATGCTAAAGCATCATTTACAGGGAAACCTGTACATCAACATCTATTTCCCATACACACAGTAGCGTCCAAAACTTATGCATAATTTGTTTGTTCGATAATATATATATATATATATATATATATATATATATATATATATATATATATATATATGATAGAATTCATATTACATTGTGCAATTCGTTTGCAAGCCTTCAAAATAATAATGTTTTGATTTATGTTTTGTTTTGAATTTTGTTTTTTTTTAATTAATTTTGACAAAACACATTTTTATATAAATTCATGTATATATAGTTGTATCAATGTCATATCAATTAAAAAAATACATTACCATATCCAACCCAACCTAACCCAAATGCTTCCAGAAGATAAAGCCCCCAGGATGTGATCGAAGTGAATGTATTTACAGCATTATATTTACTCCCACCACCTACAGTGAAATTTCTATTTACAATATTGCTGTAAAAAAATTAATATTTCTCTTCACAATTCATATTGCAAAAGAAAATCATAGGAAGCGTCTCTCACCTCTTTAGCCCACGAAATAGAAAAACCAAATCTCTGCAACTCGCCTAGCAATCGCCAATGACCCACAAATGCTACGCACACAACTATGAGAAAGAACACAACTATGAGAAAGAAGACTAAAGGAACATGTAGAAATATGTTGTTCCAGAAAGCTGCTCTGCCGATATAATTTCCTACCGCCTCAATCGTTTTAGTTTCCACTTCCTTTCCTCCACCTGCACTGATTTCACCATCTTCCAACAGAGCAAAAGGAACGCCTTCTTGCAAGCACCACGCTGGTTTTCCATTTTCTAAAAGAAACAAACAATATCATTAACATCATATATTCAAATGTTTCAATTTCTAATATATCATGCTTATATTTCCTATTTAATTTCAATTTCTAATATTTCAAAATTCAATATTTAAATTTTTCAAACAATATTTCATTCTGATAAATCATTTTTCAATTAATATCATAATATTTTTCCAATTAATATTTCATATTTAATATATATATATATATTTCTCTCTATCTCAAATTTTTAAATATTTTGTTTTCGGTTAAAGTTTTAATTTCTCATATTTTAAATATTTATTAATATTTAAATATTAACTTTTTATTGAATATTAAATTTTTTAAATTTAATATTTTTTAATTTAAAAAAAAAACATTTCATGTCTTTCTAAAAAAATTTCAAACATTATTATATTTATTAAATTTCAATAATTTCATTAAAAAAAAATTGTTTGTTTTTTTTTAATAGAAAATTTCAATCTTATTGAATATCTTAACTTCTCTTATATTTTCGTGTATCTAACTTTTAATTTTTTCAATTATTATTATTTATTATTTATATAATATTTCATTTTTTTCTTTTAAATATTAATTTACTATAATTAATATTTAAATATTCCATACTCACATTTTAAATGTTAACCTGCTAAATTTTAATTTTTAATTTAAAATTTAAAATTTTAATATGTATATGCTTAATGTTTATATACTTAATATTTAAATTTAAGTTTTAATTTTTAATTTGCTTAATATTTATTTGTTTAATATTTAAACGCTTAATATTACAGGGATGTTGAAATTGATATGGATTCAACTGCAGCTCTGCGTGAAGTGTCAAACATGCTACAACATGTTGATAGCAATCTAGATTAACCAAGTAGGGCTGAAGAGGACATAGAAAGAGAGGGTGGTAATTCTTTGTGGTTCCATCCATCATCATTTCTGTCACGCTTGCCTAATGATTGAAGGGAGGTTGATTGAATAAGAAGCTTTATAGAAAATGTAGAAACTATAGATGCAGAGGCTTTAGAATGGCCAGATATTGGAACGCCTACTTTGAATGAATGAAATATGGAACGGTTGCTAGACATTGAATTCCCGACTTTGTTCCTGATTGGAGATGTTGATTGGTTGCATCCAACGGTATTTGCAACACTGAAATGCATGAATATGGTTTGCACCTACTTAGATATTTTGATCAAAAAGTTTGAAGCCATTCTAGATTTTGGTACTTTCTTTTGAAAATGATTATGCGACATTGTATTCAAGGAATGACAACTTTTTATTTGAAGAAGGTTTTACATGAAAATGCACCTTCTATTGTTAAAGAATTATGTGAAAAACTTCGTGATTTGCCAAACAATAAATTGGCTGAAAATATGATGCATTTTGGTTCGTCTCTTAGGGGTACAAGGACATATTGGAAAAAGTGTCGATCTAAGCTCAATGACATGATCACTGTGTTGGGTTTCCCCACTTTTTTTTTTTGTTAACTGCAGGTGACACAAAGTGCCCAGACTTGCATAATGTTATGCCTTTGAATAGCCAATGCGAACATCAAAATGAGCATGAGAGAAAATTTTCTAATGTTATTTAGTATCCACATATTGTTATTAATTATATGCACCTAAGATTCACTATTTCTCGTAAGGTTGTTCTATAGAAATATCTTTGGGTGAGAGATTTTTGGTACAGGTTTGTTCTCATGTCTTTTTGTTATGTCGTGCAGAATTTTCAGTAGAATATTTGGAATTATTTTTTTCTATATTTCTTGATTGCATGTGTGATATTTTCATATATGCGTGGAAACATAGATGCTCTGCACACATCCATGGGTTCCCTTGGTTTCCTAGAGCTCCTTACATGGAGAGAATGGATTGGTCGAACCATTTGAGTTTCGATGCAACAAAGCAGTTTTTTGACAAATATGTAACACTTTGGAATCCATGTGACATACATTGTCGAAATATGATGATCCATGCATAGTAAATACCCATCAATTTTTTCCCCCAATATTCAAGAATATTATCAGCATTTGGTCAATCGAGTGCAGAGGCACACGAAATGTAGTGTAGATTCGTGTTTGAGGGAAAAGAAATTCATCCTTTCTTGTTGGTATGATGCTCATTGGGAGGTTTGTGTAGAGTCAAGTTTTCATGTGGATGAGAAAGGGAAAAAAAATATGAACCTGGTCAGAATGATGATTGTTTAAATGTTCACAATGTAGTTATTTTGACTATGTGTCGAGAAAATGTTGATTGTCAACCAGTTGTTTCTCAACATGTTGTGTTGAAATATATTGCAAAGTATTTTTCAAAGGAAAAAAGAAGATCTAAAATTTATCATGATATGTTGAAAAGAGTTGCTTCTAGCAGTGCATGTGATGCTCATGTGTTTTCTGCATATAGAAGGTTCCTTGTTGAAACACTTGTTGAGTGTGACATTGGAGGATAGGAAAGTTGTCGTATGTTGTTAATGTTTCCTCCTGTTGTTTGTATTCATATTCCCTTTAAACTTTGGGAAAATGTTTTACCAAATCCTTATAGTACACTCTAATGACATTTCATGTGGGAAAAATTTTCTCAAGATATATCAAATGAGACCCCATTTTTTGGGCCATTTGTGCCTGATTAAAATTGTAAGGTCATGCAGTTTTGGTGCTGGGCGTAGACATGAGAAATGGAAATCATGATAAGTCCATGTTTTTTTTTCATGTTTTGCCACATTTTTATGTTGTTCCTAATGAAGAGTTTGAAGAGTTTGAAACATTTTGTTGGACGGAGTTGTTTTCGTACAAGCCATTTCACGACATTACTTTGAATATTGGGCTCACAAGAGAAAAAATTATTGAGAACTGGAGGAATTTACAATATAATGTGTGGCATGTTGATTTAACTCCTTTGAAAATTGAAAATAATGAAGAATATGAGGAAAATGTTGATCGGGATTTGGAAGAGTGGTAATAGTTTTCTCAAATCGTTTCCCCTAACAATATGGAGATTTTAGATCTTCAGACCTTGGCAGAAGGGACTTGAATATTCACCATAATTGGAAATAAACAATGTTGTTAGATGAAATTATTTAACAAGCAATCCATTTTATACAAGATACAAAGTCTTTCATTGTTCTTAGTTTGAATTTGGCAGGGGAGACAATTTTTTTGCCTTCATGTTTGTCAAAGAAATAATGTGTTGCTTTTGAAATTGTGTTTTTCCACTTTGTTAATTCTCTCGATGATGATACTTTGTGAATGATTATTCAATGAACTACTGGAATGGGAAAATATTCTCTTATTCACTATATTTGTCATGCTCTTTCAGCCTCAAGAATGGGTGAAAAAATTCCTATATTATTGCTTGCTCCAACTGGTACAATTTCTTTTAATATGCATGGAAAATTAATACACTTTTCTTTGAAAATACCTATTAAAGATATGAAACCACTAAATTTTCATGCTCTAACAAATTTCGAGGAAGAAATGAGGCACACTTGTTATATTTTAATTGATGAAATGATCTTCGTTGGTCCAAGGTTGTCTATCCATATAGATTCACATTTGCGAGAAGTCAATCCAGAAAAGAAAGATTCTCCTTTTGGCAGCATGTCCATGATTCTTGTGGGTGATCTTGGCTAGCTTCCTCCAATTAAGGATAAACCCTTGTATGTAGGAAGAACAATAGGAAAGTGTTTTGGCAAAGTTTCAACATTGTTGCAAATTTGGATAAAATTTATAGAACAGGGAGATGATCCCAGACACTTCTATTTTTGAAATATTTTAACGAATATAAGAAATTCATAGCCTTGTTTGGAAGATTAGGATCTTCTTATGACGTGTGCGGATAGTTGCTTGGATTGTCAAGAAAAAAAATTATTTGATTCTTCAATTCACTTGTCTGCAACGAATGATCTTGTTAATTTGCACAACTGGAAAATGCTCAAATCATTGAATTTCTGAGTTGCAATATGTGTTGGGAAATGTGGTAGGAGATCCGAGATTTCTGACAGTGATGATGATGTCTTGGACAGTGAGGTCTTATTGTGTCGTATTGAGCATGTGATGCTTAGGTGTAATTTGTGGATGGAATTTGGGTTGGTCAATGGTGCTCTTGGGTATATAGAACATATAGTTTATTCACCTAGTACACAACTACCTCAACTTCCATAGTTTGTTACATTTATTTTCGAGAAGTAGAATGATGTTCCATTTGACAAGGATTGTCCAAATGTTGTTCCCATAACACCTGTTGTTAGAGAGAACCTTAGACATATGCCTTTAAAAATGGCATGGAGTTTGACTATACACAATTCACAAGGGATGACTTTGCAACGAGCCACTATAGATATTGGAGATAGAGAGGGGTATGGTTTAATATTTACATCTATATCAAGAGTGAGATCCATTGATGCTTTGCATATTTCACCACCTTTCTCTTATTAGCGTTATGCAAAAATGCAAAATAGTTCTTATGCTACACTAAGGGAAAAATAAGAGCGATTGAAGTCTATATCATTTTGAGGTTTTTATTCATGACTAAGTTCACTGATTTGGAAAAGTGGTTGGAAATTCTATTGATGGTTTATATTTTTTCCTTCCATGATTTAGTTATTTGTTTTGGGATTTTTTTGTTAAAGTTCCCATATTGAATTCTTGGAAATAATAATATGTGTGGATGTTTTGACGTCATCTTGTTTCTATTAAAGAAGTTATGTTATGCCTGTTATTTTGTTTTGCTTTTTTTCTTTTTGTCCATGCTAAATTTGGTCAGTTATTATCAACTATGTTTATTGATTCAACCATGGTCGAATATGGCCCAACGTCGCATTGTGACATATTTTGTCTCAATATGACAATTAACAATGGTTAACCATTGTGCAAAGTAGCATTGCGAGAAATATTTTCTTGATTTGAAAATATTTCTCAACCATATAATCCCTTGGGTTTAATACTATAATATATATTTATTTCAAACCTCATCAATAATATTATAGCCTACGTAAACTAGGCATGGATGGAGGAGGAGGGATGGTAAGGCCGAATGCTATGGTTTTAGTTCTCGTTTGCAAAGTAGAAGGCATAGCCACAGTGTGCACACTTGCCTTGGGCGAGGAGATCGAGTTGTGTATTACGAGTCTAGTGTCTCGATGGGCTTCAAAGGAGGGATCAATATTAGGTGAGAGATGGTGGGAACTAAAGGTTACGTTTAAAATGAGAAATGGATGAGAATATTCGGTAGCACAAGATCCAATAAGAATACTATCAATAGACACGGGCTTTTCATGCATCAATGCTTGACATATATGTTTGAGGTTAGACAAACGGGTCGGTACAACAACAATATGGACCTCTTACCTTGTGCAATGGATGATCTCTGGAGATATGATGTGATTTATATAGATCGAGATCATGGGGATCATGGACAAGTATTGTGTCCTGCAGATATGTTTTTGGAACAACAATTTTCAATTGATCTTTTGGTTGGATTCCTCAACCTAATTTTGGAATGGATATCACCCATAGATGGAGACATGAATCAGCTTGTTGGATCTCCAATAATTACAAATATGCATTATATGCACCCAGATATAACACAAATGTTTTTGAAAAATAATCTTAAAGTATATCAGGAAGAAGAGGCCTCCTTTCAAATTTTTGCAAAGACTCCAAATGGAAGAACTCTTCTTATAGGGGCTCAAAAGGATTTCTCGATATTGGATCTGAAACGAGAGATCTATAAAAGAATATATATCTCATTAGAGATGTGAATTTTGATTTGTGCAGGCAGATATTTTCAAAATGAAATGTTGCTTCCATGCCAAAGCGTAGATCTACATTCCTCTATCTTTGTCAATTTGAAGTTGAGGGGGGAATTGCCTCGTTCTAGTTCTAAAGGATTAGAGCTGAATATGGGACTAGTAAATGAAGGTACATCATTTAAAAACGTCGTCCAAGGAAAATACTTTGCATTAGACAAAACATATCATCCTCTCAATATGCCTAGCCACTATATTGTGGACTAGTTGAATCAAGTCCCAACTTTGGTTGTAGATATCTCAGAAACAAATGATTTAAGCGCAACATTTGAATCTCGGGTAGTCATATGCAAATTCAATGGTTTCTGACTAAAGATAATAGATCTATTCTAGTGGATTTTCACAACTTGGAAAATTAATTGTGAGATTTACCTATGTTTTAGGAGTTTCTTCATAGTAATTCTTGAATCATTACAGACTCAAGAGTATATATTATGAGAGGGCCCTTGGTTCTGGGGTAATGCGAGATTTTTTTTTACCCCATGTTTCCCATATTTTGATGACAATATAATGGTGGTATCAAGAATGTCGGTTTGTGTTAGATTTCCTAACTTATAGCTTCATTTCTGGCATCATAAAGTGCTAGAAGGAATTGGGAATCTCATAGGGTGATACATAAAGACAGTTTCACAAAGAGTCGAAGAATGAATATACACTTTTGCCAAAATTTAGGTTGATCTCAACAAATGGTTTGCCAGAGTGCATCCTCTTGAAACAAAACAAGGAGTGTTGGACTCATTTTTTAAACTTTGAAAACACTACTTCTAGGTATCGTATATGTCGAAAAATAGGACATCTACAAAATACATGTTCTGTGGTGAAGGAAGAGCCAAGAAGGAAAAAGAAACCAGGGCAAAAACCCAAGGGATGGAAATTTCCAGAACATCAGTTCGAAGATGAAGAGGATGAGGAGGAAATTGGCCCCCCTAACAATGATGTAACCCAGAATCCACAAGAAAGTGGGGAAAATGGGGGAGAAAATCACGAAACAACAAGTAACCTGATTCCAACATTGCAACCAAAAATATCCCTAAAGAAAAAGAGACGGGAGGATTTAAACAACACCACATTTCCAAAATTCTGGATTCCAATAAGGAATATACAAGGATATCTAAAGAGACCTGGATAGCACTTGTAATGACCATTCCAAATCAAGGAGGATGACTGAAGGTAGAAACGAAGAAAGGCAGAAAAGGGTAAGAATTTTTTTCCCTTTTTGGAGTAGCGCTTTTATATGTACTATCTTGTGAACATGAATTTCTATTGGTTTGGCTGAATGATCAAGTGAACATCAACAACATGTAATTTTGTTTTCATTAATAAAATAATGATTTTTCGTGGACGGGAAATATTATAGCCTCTAAATATGAATCCTTATATGAAAATCAAAGATGGTCAACCATAGTCCAAATTCGCATTGTGAAAAAGATTTTTTGAATATGAAAATCAACAATTTACAACTCTTGTCAACCATGTTTATTAAAGTTTTATAATATTTATCTTAGGGTTTATATACCTTGGGTTTATAATATTTATCCCTTGGGTTTAACATTATTCCCTTGAGTTTATAATCCCTTGGGATTTTATTGTTAATCCCTTGGGTTTATTATTCCTTTGCATTTATAATATTTATCATTGTGTTTATATACCTTAGTTTTATAATATTAATTCCTTTGGGTGAATATTATTTTGTTGCGTTTAAAATAAAAATATTATTAGAAAATTCTTCGGCGCAAATCACATTATGATATGGATCACAGAAGCCTAAATTCTATAATAATATTAATTAATAATTATAGTAATATTCGTTAATAATAATAATCATTATTATTTAGTAACCAAAGGGATTGGTATTATAAACCCAAGGGGTTTATAATAAAAACCCTAGGGATTATATACCCAAGGTAATAATATTAATGAAGGGACTAATACTATAAGCCCGAGGGTTTGTATTATGTTTGGTTTATTTTATCAATCCATTGGGTATGTTAATGTAAGGGTACATATTTGCAGGGTATAATACTAAATCCATTGGGATTATAAACCCAAGGGTATAATTTTAACCAAAGGGATTATAAACCCAAGGAATGAATAGTAAAATCCAACTAATTATAAATGTAGGGAATGATAAACTGAAGAGATTAATATTAAAAACATAAGGGAAAAGGTAAAAATATTAAACCCATGGGATAGATATTATAAAGCCACATATACAGACCCAAGGAAAAATATAAAAAACCCTCACATATTATAAACCGAAATGAATTCAACAATATATATAACAAACTCGAATGTATCTCAAACACATGGAAAAAATATTGAATACAATGGAATAATATTAAACGTTATCAAACAATGAAAATTAAAATAAAATTGACAAACAATGTTCAACAATGACAAGGATATCGAATTTCCTGCCATTTAAACTGAAGAAAGAAATATCTTATAGACATATATTATTTAGAAACAATAAAAAATAGTACATAAATAAAGAACAAACAAATATATACAAACACATATATATTTAGAGTTATTTCATTTCTATATTTGCTTTTATAGCCATTTTTTTTTTTTATTGAACGTAAATATAATAACATTAAAAAAAGGAGACAAGAAAGCATAAATATGTTAAATTTAACCAATCAAACAACAAAAACACCACCAAAAAATTAATGATGGCATGGAATATATTCCAAATTCTCAATTTACTCACTTTACCAATCAACAAATCTATTCAAATGATCAAAAAGTAGAAAAAATAATTTATCTATATGCATACAAATAATTGCAAGAAACAAGAAAAATTATATAGAATTATTCATCTTTTTCTCAAACGGATGCAAAAACACTAAACCATTTCAACAATATTTTACCCTGCGAAACCCAACAAATTGATATTATAAGCCCCAAGGGATTAAGAAACCTCAAGAGATTATAAACTGAATAGAGTAATATTTATCCAATGGATAATAATACCAATAGATTAATACTAAAAGCCCTATTGTCCATATGTTTATAATTCATTGGCTCTATTGTGGTAATTGCTTCGCTTTATTTTCATTTGGGTTGACCAAAGTAATTGTTCATATTCGTAGGTTCAATCATGGTCAACTCTGGTCAAACATTTTTATTTAAGGGTTTATAATATTTATCTTGGGGTTTATATACCTCGGGTTTATAATATTTATCCGTTTGGTTTAGTATTATTCTCTTGGGTTTATAATCCCTTGGGTTTTTCGTATTGATCTCTTGGGTTTATTATTTCTTTGTGATTATACTGTTTATCCAAGTGTTTTTATACCTTGGTTTTATAATATTAATACCTTGAGTTAAATATTATTCCCTTAGGGTTTATAATAGCTACTGGTTGTAGAATTCATCACTTGGGTTTAAAATAATAATATTTATTAATAATAGTAGTCATATCTTTACTAGATATTTAGTAACCCAAGGGATTGATATTGTAAACCCAAGTGGTTATTATTAACACCTTGTGTTTATATTTCCCTTCATATTATACTCCCTTGGGTTTATAATTCCTTGGGTTTTTATTATTAAAACCCTAAGGGATTATAAACACAACATTTGATATTTTGAGAAGGATTGTCTCTTTGTACAACCTGACATCCTCAACCATGGTCAACCATGGTTCAATGTGGGATATTGACATAGGTTGTCTCAATAGAAAAATTAACCATGGTCAACCATGGTTCAATGTGGGATATTGACATAGGTTGTCTCAATAGAAAAATAAACCATGGTCACCATTTTCCCATGTCGCATTGTGACAAACCTTGTCCCAAAGGTAGTCAACCATAGCCGACCATAGTCTAACTTCACATTGTAAAAAAGCTTCCGCGAATACTAAAATAAACCATTGTCAAATCTGGTCAAACATATTTATTTAAGGGTTTACAATATTTATCTTGTGGTTCATATACCCTGGGTTTCTAATATTTATCCCTTGGCTTTAATATTATTCGCTTGGGTTTATAATCCCTTGGCTTTTTTGTATTGATCCCTTGAGTTTATTATTTCTTTAGGTTTATAATAATTATCCAAGGGTTTATATACCTTGGTTCTATAATTTTAATTCCTTGTCTTAAATATTATTTGCTTGGGTGTACAATACCTAGGGGTTGTAGAATTAATCAGTTGGGTTTAAAACAATAATATTTATTAATAGTAATAATACTGATATCTTAACTAGATATTTAGTAACCCAAGGGATTGATATTGTAAACCCATAGGGTTGTTATTAACTCCTTGGGTTTATATTTCCCTTTGGATTATAATCCCTTGGGTTTATAATTCCTTGGGTTTTTATAATTAAAACCCTAAGGGATTAGAAACCCAACATTTGTTATTGTGTGAAGGATTGTCTCTTTATACAATGTCACATTCTCAACCATGGTCAACCATGGTTCAATGTCGCATGATGACATGTAGATTGTCTCAATAGAAAAATCAACCATGGTCAACCATTGTCCTATGTCGCATTGCAACAAAGATTGTCATAAAGGTAGTCATCCATAGTCAACCATAGCCCAACTTTGCATTGTAAAAATGATAGTCCAAATATGAAAATCAACTATGGTCAACTTTGGTCACACATGTTTATTTACGGTTTCTAATATTTATATTTGGGTATATATACTGTGGATTTATAATATTTGTCCCTTAGGATTATTATTATTCGCTTGGGTTTATAATGCTCTAAACCCTGGGGTTCTTAAACCCAAAGGGTTACTATATATTTGCTAACCCTTTGGGTTTATATTTCGCTTCGGATTGTAATCCCTTAGCTTTATAATTCCTTCGGTCTTTAGTATTGAAAATGCAATGAATTATAAACCCAAGGGAATAATATTAAACCCTACTTAAAAACCTATATGAACAACATTAATACTTTTAATGTTGTTTTAGTAGTGCATTAATGTATGTTGATGTACATTCCTTTTTTTTTCTCAAGTTAAAGTTGACCCATAACCTTTTTATACATGGTTAATCATATAAATTTGTGCATTGGTAAGGCATTCTTTGTGTTGCAATAGTTTTTTTTTGTTATATTTATAAAGCCTTCAACTATATCAACCACATTAATATCATTAATATTTTTAATTTGATTGTACTAGTTTACAAGTTTTTAATTTCAATTCAAATTTCTTATTGTATGTTTTTTTAATATATGTATATTGTTTTTGAACAATGTATTGCAGCCAGATTTAAAAATTTGCATGTAAAAGTTCTAGATATTTGAATAATTTATTTATAAACACATAAGGTATAAAGGCTTCTTACTTGTGATTTGGTTCTAACTTTAAGTAATTGCTAAATTTACTATTGTAAAATTTTAGTAATATGAGTCTTCAAATTTTTTAGAGATAAAAATATATATAGAAGTAAGATCTTTCCAACTTTATGTAGTTACTAAAATAGTAGTGTTATATATATATATATATATATATTATATATATATATATATTATTTTTGTAATAAATGTATTTAAAACTATATCAAAATTTTAACACTCAATCAAAGATACAGAATTAATATTTAATTTTCAGCAATTTGTTTTAATATAAAATTTTCAACAACATATTTCACCATATTTAATGGCCTAATGTTTATATTATTAATATTTAAAGACTAAATATTTCTCTATGTGTTTTATGTGAAATTTGTGATTTGGCTTATTTGTTTTTCCAACAAATTGGTATGGCCCTCGTCTAACAAATTGGTATAGCAGCCGAGAAAAGATCACAAGATCCGTAAAGCTAGTAAAACAAAGTAAGTATAATATAAGTGATTTTTTCAGTTTGCAAAATTGTTGAATCACTAGTGAGCGGCAAAATCGTTGAATAATTAAAAAAAAAATTATCAAGGCTCCCCTTCCTCTGTCATAATGATTTTGTCAATTTTGGAAATGAAACGCTTCGCAAGGGTGTCGAAAGGTAGGGTGGTGCAGCTTGGGTTTTTGTGGGCAAGCCATATTTTCCATGTTATCTGGTCATAAATGAACGGCAGGTGTATATGTTCACTGTTCGATTTTGTTAAAGCCGGAATCGAACGATGGGCATATACACCTGCCGTTTATTTATGACCCGATAGCATGAGATGGGCATATACACCTGCCTTTCATTTATGACGCAATAGCATGGGATTTATTCACTGCCGTTTTTGTGAGCGAAGTCAACATTTGAAAGTTGAAAAGAACTCACGTGGGTTGTGGGTTGGCCTTCTGCTTGAACGAGTTAACCAGGTCACCAAATCACGTGGGTTTTCATAAAGTTTTTAAAGTTAGCTCACCAAACCACGTGGGTTTTCATAAAGGTTTTTGAAAAGGTTTTGGGTTTTCATAAACGTTTTTTATTTAAAAGGATTTGGGTTTTATGGTAACGTATTTGTTAAAACCCTTTTATATTAAAACATATTTTTTTGCAAGGACGTGATTTATTATAAAAGTGTTTTTATATAAAAATATAATTAAGGGTTTAGGAGAAAGGGATTTTTTACAATAAAAAAATTATAAAATTTTTGAATTAAGATTTCTGTGATTTATAATAATTTTTTGAATATTTTTGGGTAAAAAACATATAAGAAAAATTTTCCTCGATAAGCAATCACTGTGGTTCATCTTCAGGACAAGATGAGAAATCAGATTCAAGATCGAGGTAATGTAATAAATAGATGTAAAGGGCTCCAAACTAGTAATTAGGGTTAACAGCTAGACTAAGGGAAGAAATTAGAAAAAGTTTTGACCAAAAAAGGGCAAGGGAATCTAACTTAAGAAATTAAAAAATTATTTTTCATATTATAAACTAATAAGTTACAATAAGTTGATTAATAAAAACTTATTAAAGCGCTTTATAACCCCATTAATGAATTATATAAAATATTAATATTAATGGTTTGGTCTTATTCAAATCCCCAAAAATTAAGTAAATTAAATTAACTAATTAAAAATTATTGAAAGCTGAGAAGTTATAATAAGAGGATTAATAAAATAATTAATTAAAACTTACATAGCCATTTTAGACCCTATAATAAATCGAATATTAATACTAATGGTTTGGTCTTAAAATTAACAAGATTAAAATAATTCTAGAAGGACAAAAGGATATATATATAGATATATATAAGATTTGACTAAAAAAGTAAAGTAATCTAAAATAAAGAATTTAAAAAATTAAAGTAATGTTTTAAAACTAGAAAATATAAAATGTTGAAT
>APFE031150257.1:0-13496 GCA_000404065.3 Pinus taeda | reverse complement strand
GGACAGAGGGATTTTCAGGGAAACTTGTCATTTTTCACAAATCAAACATCAGAGTCATCTTTTAAGCCCTTTTCTGACTCCTAAAAACTGAAAAGATTATCGAGCGTTTCTTTTACACTCGTTAAAACGGAATTAAAAGACGGTCCTCTTACAGCCCTTTTCTGACCGAAAAAACAAGAAAAGATTGCCGGATTTTTTGTCGTTTCAAATTCGATATTGGAAATAAAACGACGTGTCCTTGATCGCTTTTTACTTTTCAGGTCAAAGACACTAACTATGAAAATATCCTTGGTCGCAAGATCAAGCGGTTCTCCTAGGTATTATTTTATACTTTTTCGGGCTTAGGAGACACAACTTTACGAAAAGTTCAATCTGGAGTCTTCTAAGTTTTTCAGACTCTCTAAATATGAAAAGCGCCGAGTTTCTCCTATACTGGACTCGTTAAAATTTCACAGTAAAGGACCTGTTCTATTACAAACAGAAACGGACCACTCCTTCTTAGGGTTCGCATCAAAAACTAAGTTGGACTCATCCGAAGGATGAGCTTACAAACAAGCATATGTTATCCTCCTCAAGCTTGTAAAAAATAAAGAGGTACTTGCCAGAAATGGTGGGGGAAAAATGAGAGGAATGAGCCTATTTGATATCTTTTGTCTCAAAGAAAACCTTATTACCACTCTTGAACATGACACTTATTCATTCACCTGGGTTGGGAAATCCTTTACCTCACAGTTGACCAAAATCACTTGACATTTTTAGCCGGGTTATGGGAGTCGACTTTGAGTCATTTATCACCAGACCATCTGTTGTGTCGTTATGTGTTCAAGAGGTCTGAAACAAAACATTCAACCGCAAAATACCTATCATTCATCATATCATCATTGAGTCAGTCCATGCAGCAACATTTCTTCAACTTGAACTATGATTTCGTGTTGTGGGCCTGCCCTGCAACGAGTCGCTTTCTATCGACATCAGCACATTATCTAGAGAGTTGACTTAGAAATTGTCAGTACCTTGGAGTCTGCATGCATTAATGGCAGATTTCTCGCCTTCGACGTCAGTTTTCATCATTGACTTGCGATTGAAGGATTTCATGAAATGTTCGACATCGACTCATTCATTCACATCTCATGGATTGTGCTGGGTACTTTGAGAACCATTGACATTACTGGTGGTCTCTCTCACGCTTGTTAATATTTTACATCATTGACTGGTAATCAAGTGGTTTCTACCATGTTCGACATCGACTCATTCATTCACATGGCTAGAATCATACCAATTCGGGGAACAGAAATGAAGACCCTGGATCTAGTTTCCACCATCCAGGCTGCGAGGAGTTTTGTATTCATTATGTTGTAGACCAATCATAAACAGATGGCTGCGTCCATGCTGTGTCTACACGAGTCTATGATTATGATGTATTATGAAATCATTCTTGTACTAGAATAGTTAGTCCAATAGTTAAAGTTTTGATCTGAGTATGGGAATGCCTACCTCAGCGATGATATGATCTTATATATGTATTTTGTGTTGAAAATTGCAGGTTCTGACCGGGCTCTCCACAAGATGATCCTCAAAATGATAAAGTATTTCACCCTTCCTATATGATATAACACCCTTATCTATTACAGGCTTCGTACTTTAGGGGGCAATCTGTTACACTGAAATTTGTCACCATGACTATCTACAGTTAATATGGCTTCATTAATAGTCATATTATCCTCCTTGTCAAGCCTCATACCTCTCCTCTTCATGTCAAACTTCAAAGAGAGAGAAAGTCACTTAAAAACATGTTTATCTCTAGGTACGCAGGTTCTCTCTACCTTGCCTGCGTGTACGCATCCCAAATACACTGTGCCTGTGTACTTGTACGCTTTGTAAGCCAAAGAATGGGTGTGTACCCCTGTAAAGGTCAAAAGGCGCGAGTTTCATCTTTAAAAAGTTACTTGTGGTCACTTCTAGAGCCTTCTAGAAGAGTGATTGACGTGTATTGAGCGCCTCCAGATGGTTCATACATCCCTATGATAGAGGAACTTATCCCATCAAGAGAGGAGCTACCCCATCCAAAAGAGGGAGTATCCCATTGATGTTGGAACTGAATAACTTCCTCTAAGAACACTATAAATACAGGCATTGGGCCAGAGGAGGGGAGGTTGAAAGCTGAACATTCCAAAGGGTAAATGCTGCTGGAATTAGGACTTCAATTGTTAACTTGTGAGGAGAGATTACCATCCTTTCTTGTTGCCATATTGGAAGTGGGTGAGTTGTCAAAGTAGAGGAAATCTCTTGTTGGCCCTGGGAGGAGCTTGCACAACACCAAGGCTCAGGTTGTAATGGTTCCTTTTTTGTTTCCTTAATACAAATAAGTCCATTCTTCTCAATGATTTGTTGTTAATGAATTATTTCATGTACTCCTTTGTCTATGTGATGAATATGCTTTGTTTTATGATGAATATTCAGGTGTTATGTATTCGTTTGCTTTGTTAGTGTATGCAGGTCTGAAAGTGAAGGAGGAGCTCATCTGGATCAGGAAGGCTGGACTGCTACAACAAGCGTTGGATTTGAGGTAGGATCGAATGACACTTGGTTTCTCATAGAATAATGTATATTTAGAGAAGGATTCCTCTTGTTTGTTTTGTTTGTCACTAGAGAGTCTTAGACTCCTAGGGAGGTTAGGTTTGTTCGCAAAAATAACTCTTTCTGCATGACACACCCTTCCATGGAAGTTTCCAAGTGATGAAGCCAAATCCGTGATTGTTGTGATTGATCTTATCTCTTCCTCTTTCATCTATAAAAGCTTGTCTCCATGCCTTGAGCAAGCTAGTGGTAGTGGTAATAACACTGGTGCTGAAAGGAAGATATCAAGAGATTAGAGTTGCAAGAGCCTTCTTTATGCCCATAAGGCTTAACCTAAGTGAGGAGATCTTGTCACCAAAGAGAGAGAGGCTTGTCCCTCATCCCTTCAAGCTTTGCAAGACTTGGTAGCTGAGCACCCAGCCAAAGGAGGACTTGACATCAGGACTCTGGTTGTATTCTCCTTTGTTGATTATTAATAATAGATGACTATCATTATGGTTCCACTCTCATTATCTTTGTAATGGTTAATGTTGAGTTATATCCTTCCTGACTGATGTATAATTGCATTTATTAGATTTCACGCTTGTGTTTGTGTTGTTCTCTTTGTGTGCAGGTGTCCATTCATGAAGATCGTGGAGGATTGTGACCGGCCAAAGCAAAGGAGCATGGGCGACGTCTCTTCTACAAACAAAAGCATTGGAATCCAAGTAGGTCTTCATCACCTACCTTTTATTTGCAATTAGGGACTTGCGTGGTAGCATTGTTTGATTGTTGCTAGACCCGTTCTGGGCTAGTAGGGATCGCCTCTATCCGTAGAGGGGATTTACCTCTCCAATACTACGCAAAGTGGAAAAACTTACAGGAATGAAGGAAGGAAGGGTCCTAAATATAGTCCATTGGTTTCACCTTCGCAAGGTGATGAAGAAGGGATAACACAGGTTTCTCCACGAAGTGATCTTCAGTTAATAAGGCAAGGATTCCTGTGACTTCCACCTCCACACACACCACCTCCAACATCACCACCATCATCAACAACTTCACCCATACCACCTCCGCCTCCACTACAGTTTAGTATGACAAACTTGGTAACGTTTCCTTTTTCCAAAGGCTTGGGAAATGAGGATCTGGACCAATTCTGGTTCGCTGTGAAAACTGTATGGGAAGCTCAAGGTGTTATAAATGATCACATGAAGAAGGAAACATTGGTTAGTGCTCTGCAGGATCACGCACTAACCTGGTACATCAAGTACTCTAATGATAACCCAAATGCTGGAGTGGTAGACATCCAAAATGCACTAAATAAAGAATTTAGTTGGCCTAAATCTGAGGCATAGTTGATTGTGAGGTTCAAGGAAATCATGATGTAGCTAGGCAAGACACCTTGGGAATTAGATCATAGATTGAAGTGCAAAATCCGGGAAGCTAATATGAACTTGATAGATGGGCAGCATCGCGAGTGGTTTCTGAGTTCGGTATTGCCACACTTAAGGGTTGTGTTGTCACAATAGAAAACAACAACTCAAGTGGAGGCATTGGAGATTGCAATGAGACTACATGAAACACTGATGCAAGATCCAAATTTGGGGGTTCAGCAAATCCATGCGCAGTTTAAAAATCTTCGCCTTGAGATGCAAAGTTTGAAGCAAGATAGAATAGTTCTACTATAGGTGTGCAAGGAGGTATGGTGCCTGAAATGCAAGGGTTAGGAGCATGACAAAGACTATTACCCAGTCTTTGCGAACTACATTGTAGGAGGAGGATCGATGCCTTTGAGGCTGGAAGCTCAGGTAGGACTGAACGTGGGGCCTGTATTGTGGTGTGCTATATGTCAGGCAGTAGGGAAACATGCCACAGGTAACTGTCATTTTGTGAAAAAGTTTTTACAGATACTATAGCGACTGTTTTGCAACTTCTGTAGGTTGGTAGGGAATGATGATTGTAATTGCAGAAGCTATGAATTGATGATGGATAGAACTCCCATCTATAGGGTTGAGGTAGAAACACAGCCCCTTCACTAGAACATGGTGATGGTGTGAACAAGATTTCAGGGGTGTGGACAAGGATGAGGGGGAGGAGGACTTGACGGAGATCGAGGATAGTTTATTTGCTATAATTGCGGAGGAAAAGGACATTATGCCCGCGATTTCACTAAACCAACACATCTATCATGCAAATATTGCACTCTGTTTGATCATGAGATGGAAGACTATCCCATACTGATAGCAAGCATACATGACGGAGGGGCACTACCACCTCAACCAACTCAGAACCTACAGATGATGAGATCTGAGCCGCATGAAGAGGATCCAAAAATGAATATAGTTCTTTGAAGTAGAATCAAAATAGGAGATGACAAAGGGAAACAACTCGAAGATAGTACATGGGTTCGCAAAGCTCCAACGAATGAGGCTAAGTTCTATTTGGAGTGTGCACATGAAACATTGATGGAAGCAAAGAAGAGCCTCACTGAGACCTCCACCTCGGGAAGAAAGGATAAGCCTGATCGAGGGATGGACCCTTCTATGCTTACAACCTTCTTGGAGACTTGCATGAAGTTACTGCGTAATAGCAAGGCTATAAAGGGGCTACAAGAGCATATAAACAGATATGCCACAACCACTCTGTGTGAACCGTGTGTAGTACGAAAGATTGGTAAGCATAAAACACGAACGGGACGGGAGACGAGATTAACTGCACAGATAGGAGAGTATGAAATGGATCAGGTTATTTTGGACCTGGGGTCACACACAAAAATCCTACCAAAGAAGACTTGGGAACAGATGGGGAGACCCATGCTGCAGTGGTCTCCAATTTAGCTAAGGATGGTGAATCGATAGAAGATCATCCCCATGGGGAAGCTGCAAGGGGTGACTGTAGATATTGAAGGTGCGAGTGCACTAGCTAAATTTCAGGTAATAGAAATTGTGGATGACAGCAACCCCTATCCTGCACTCCTTCGAATCAATTGGGCTACTGATATGAACAGGGTAATCAACCTAAAGAAGCAAAAAATGATATTTGAGAAGAAATCACTCCATGTCATAGTAACCCTAGATCCTGCTGAAGGATCGTGCCATATTGAACCAATATGCGACTATGAGAGCAATGACGATCTAGACTATATCTATAAGATAATAGCGCGAGACTAAGTTTCAGTGAATCCAATAGCAGATGGATGAATTACATGGGATTGTGATAGTTCCTGCGTGAGAGTTCCTACACCTCAGACTTTGATGAAGAATTAGAGTGCTGATAGAATTGATTACATGAGGTAACTACACTAAGTTGTAACATGATGGCCTAGTCGTTGTGCTATGTGTCACCAGAGATAAGAAATATGCCCACTTATGATGGCCTGGATTATGTAGATATCTATTTCGATGCATTTGAGATGGAGGTACCAGAAAAGTAGCGCTTCTAGGCATTGGACTAGGCAATGTACGCTATGCCTGCAAGATGGTGGGGTACGCACAAGGGAAGCTTTGATGATTGGCGTGAATGTAGGAGGATGATGAGAACACACTTTAGGAAACCAAAGGTGTGAATAACAAACAAAAATGATGGGAAGGATGATCCACGTGCATAGTTGACCAAATGGGCTCAGGCTTATGGAGAAAAGCCCCAACCTAAATGGGTGCACTTGTTTTGTCACACCATGGATGTCGTCCCAATGAACTGGTACGTATCAATAGAGCTTCACCATGGTACAGGAGAATGGGATATTTTGTGCAAAGGATTCATAATGAAATTGAGTTTTGAAGATGGGTTTGACTGTATTGATGAGGCTATAAGAGGTGAAAGCAACAATCTTTAGGATACTACAGGATCATTTGGACCTGGTTTAGCTTGAGTGGGATACTCAGCTGAGCCATGCACTGGAATGCTATAACGTAACTGTTGAAGAAGAGGATGAGGATTTGCGAAAGATTAACATCCCTAAAACAGAAGGTCTGCGAGGTTGAAGGACCATAGATTAAGAATCCTGATATAACGGCGCTGTTGAAAACAAAACAAGTAAATATTGGTATAGAGGCAAAGCCCAAATTCACAAATATTGGAGATTACTGGGACAACATGACGATGGATAAGGCCGCTTAATTTCTTCGTGAATACCAAGATTTATTCACTACCAAATTTATAGATCTAAAGGGGATAATAAGAGACCTGGGTGTTATGAAGATCATGTTGAAACCCGGCGCGAAGCCGGTTAAGCAAGGACCTTACCATTTCAATCTGAAGTATAAGGAGGAGGTCCGCTTAGAGATAGACAATATTCTCACTACAGACATCATTAAGCCTATGGAAGAATTTGACTGGGTAAGCCCAATGGTAGTACAGGAGAAGAAGAAAAAGGATGAAATAAGGATATGCCTGGATCTTAGAAAGTTGAATGAGTACATGATCCTTTACCAACTCTATTCATTGATGAAGTGTTGGACAATGTAGGTGGATAGGAAGCATATTCCTTCACTAATGGGTTCTGTTATCACTTAAGAAATCTAATGCTAAAATTTCTCATCCTAGCCTGATGACAAAGGTCAGTGTTAATCTAAGTTGATTTCGTTTTTTCCTTAAAGTTTGAGTCTTAGGAGGTCATGAGTCAAGCATGTATTCTTATCTACCACTGGTCACCCTCATTCATCACCGATCTCATAGTCATGTGTTACTTTGTTATCCACCACAAAGCCTTTTAGGTAATTGCGTATAGCATGTAACCTTTCTAAAGTGTTTTCGTAGCGCATTTACTCTATTTAGCAGTTTCGCAGCGCAAAAGCTCATTAGGTGTTTTCGTAGTGCGATACGTCATTAGGTGATTTCACAGTGCATCATTCAAAATTTAAACTAACCGCGCTGCAAAATTAGATATTCATGCATTCCACAGCGAATCTTTCCCAAATGTCAAATCCGTTTAGAAATCTATGGTTGCGTCATACTTTGTCAGTTCATGTACTCCACTTATCATGTCCCGCCACCCATCTCCATTATCACAACCATTAGATTCGTTGATACACACAGAATACAAGTTCCAAGAAAAGCCACCTATGTACAAATTTTAATGATGATTGTAAGCCTTGCATGAATAACAAATCTGCAAGATTGCAATTTAAAAAAAAACTATAATCGGCAAGATTTCAATTTTAAATAACATTGTAATCAAGCGAGGTAGTAAATCAGGTGAGGCAGATTTTCAAAAGAGGCAGAGTTTATAGTTTGAACAGAGCTAGCATTCCCTGCTCATAGGTCATTAAAATTTCATGGAGGGATCAGTAGAGAAGAAAGAACATAGATAAGGAAAATGTCTGAGAAACAAACCTGAAGGTTTGGATATAACATTGAAGAACAAAGATGTGGAGAAGGCATTTAAAAAAGCCGGATGTTGGAATTTTTGCAGGAAGTTACAAGGAGGTCATGCACATGTGACTAAAGAATTTGCACTAAATTTTATAGGATTAAACTCAAAGGTGGGTATGATGGAATTGCAGGTCTCGCCAGATATGATATCCATAGTGACAGAGATTCCACGAGGGCAAGAAAATTGGTTCAAGAATTTCAAATTTGACATGAATCCATGCAAAGAGTTTTTAAAGAAGGAATTCGTTAACTCAGATTTGAGCAAGTCTGTTCCTAGGAGCTATGTCAAAGAGTCCTATGCACATTTGCTCACCTATATACAGAAATACCTGACCTGTGAAGGAAGATATAACAAGGTGTAATTGTACCATTTCAAAATCCTTTTGCATTTTACAGGGAAGGCTTCTATTGATCTACCTTTCTACTTATTTCGCAGTTTGAGTAAAATGTGTGACAAGGTGCAATTGAGAAAAGAGGCTTGTGAAACTTCATTGTTTCACCATGGCTTGATTAAGTTACTTGTTTTGCATGAACTTCAAAAGATAGGAAAAGACTGGAATACATTTATATTCATGGCTGGTTTCAAAAGCCAGACTGATCTCAGCCCTCTAACTGCAAAAGATCTTACAACAGCAGGTCTTCAAACAGAAACAAGAGCCAAGAGATTTTCAAAGTTAAAGGAAAGGAAACAAGTTAGAGAATCTGTAAAGCCACTGACCAGTCAAGATACACCTCAGCAGTCAATTAAAGAAAAAGCTCAGGTCAAAGAGACTACACATGAATCAAGCACGCGTGGAGTAGTTCAAAGAAGAAGAGCGAGGAGCCAGGTGGCTAAAGAAAAGGGTAAGTCAGTAGCTATTGAAGAAAGTCCTACTTCGAAGGGAAATTTAAATGATTTATTGTAGGCAATTGACTTTGAAGAGTCCCCACTAGTTCAAGATGATTTGATGCAGTCAGGAAAAGAGAAGACAAAGAAAGCTAAAGCCTCAAAGAAACTCAAGTTTGATGAGCAAGTTGAACAATTTTTTTTCAAGCCCAGGAGACCCATAACAAGGAAGTTTAAGCAAGTATAGGAGGTACCTCCAAGGACAAATGAAACAGGGGAAGAGATACAGCCTCGTGAAAGAAAGGACAAAGGGAAAACAGTTGCCACTCATAAAGAAGATAGTATGGAAGATTTGAAAAGGAGATTGGAATCTGCCAACCTTGAGATTGCCAGACTGAGGAAAGCTGCCAAGAAACATGCCATACAACAAGCTAATTATTACAGAATGAAGACCTTATGGGAAGACAAAACAACTTCAGAGGTGGTTGACTGTAATACTCAATTCCTTACTTGGACAGTACCAGCAATTAAAGAAGCAAAATTCATCAAAATGATTAATATGCAATTAAGAGCTGGGATCAAGGTCATGAAGAAACAAATTGAAGACTTAAAGGTACAGCTAGGCCAGCTGAAGGAATCTTCTTAATGAAATCCCATTTCAAGTAAAGCTATGTTTCGAATTTTGATGATTTTGCTTAGTGTCACCTTTCTTGAAGAATCCTGCACTTCCATTCAGTTTTGAAAGGTCTTGGAATAGTTGGAAGAAGGTTTTGATAGCAAAGTGCTCAAATAAGTAAAGTTCTGGGTTGAAACTATGATTTTTGAAGCAACTCAGCAGTTTTGTAGTGCACTACGAAACTGCTGAAGGTGATAATTAAAGCTCAACAGTTTCATAGCGCGCTACGAAACTGCTGAAGCTAAACAATTCAATTTCAATTAACCAGTTTTGAATATGAGCGGGAATTTTCAAAAGTGAATGTCTACAAGGTATGCACGGCATCAGCTGAAGCTAGTAAGATTCAACCAAGTCAAGACAGGTGGAAAAGTATGGATTCAGGTCCAACTTTTAACTTTTGTCATAAAATAAACGCCTTTACCACGGTTCAAAATATGTCAAGACAGCTTAAAGGAGTTTTTTCTTTTGAATATAAAGGAGGTGGATAGCACATCAAGGACGTGGCCATCTGTCACATTTTGGAAAACCAAAGATGAAGGACCTGCTTCTGTGGATTCAAAAATTGTAAGGACCGATGAGCAAGGGTAGTTTCCTATATTTCAGGACAATGGAAAGGATGTGGCATAGAAGACCAACATGGAGCCTTAAACACCCATCACAGCCAAACTGAAAGGAACCAGATGTCAAAGAACGAGAACCATTGTAGCCAAGGCTATTATTAGCATAACATGGTGTTAGAATCCTACTTGATTTAGATCTCTGGAAAGTCTAGTTGAAGTTTGTTACATTTAATAGGCAGTTAAAAGTTGATTAGGTGTCATTAGAAGTAGATTTCGATTTCCCCTCATGCTTGAGGAGGAATCTCAATCAGGTAGAAGAGCTCTATATAGCAGGAACAACAATGTAAAAGGGTTGGAAGTTTATGTAAAAAAGCTCTGTTGACAAGCTTATGTAAAGACTCTGTTTATTTTGATAATACAGTGAATGGTTTCAGCTGCTCAAGAATCATAGTGATTTCAATGTATGAATTCCTCTTGTTGTCTTTCATGTTGTTTACAGTTTGATGGGTACTTGATTACATAGAAATCACATGTTGTGTTCAAATTTCCTTCATGTACTCATATACTGTCCCTTTGTGTCTGTTGTACTTTATGGATATTGAAGTCTGAATGCCTTGATTTCATTGCAAAGCCAATTCACTATTAATGCTGAGTAACATATGACTCCATGAGCCCAATGGATGCTTTTTAATTTAGATTTTACCAGCCTCGTTCCTATTTGTTTCATAGAAGAGTTAGCCATCTCAATCACAATTGCAAATCTTAAACCCTTTGAGAGAGCCCTCTCAGGCTAAGGAGGCTAAGCCTTAGCTAAAAGATTAGTCTGAAACAGTTACTTGAAGTCTTCCTGGTCTGCAGCCTTACAGGGCCTGATTTTGAGATAACAGGTTCTCTAGGTACCATCAGATCAAAATCGCACCAGAGGATAGGAGCAAAACGACCTTCGCGGCTGAGTGGGGGTGTTTACAATACACTGTAATGTCATTTGGATTGAAGAATGTGCCTGCTATTTTTTCATGTCTAGTCATTGCTACATTCAAGGAATTTATTCGTAAGTTCCTAGAGGTATACCTTTGATGACTAGACTATGTTTGGGTTGGTGAAATGCAATGTCGCCAGTTTATGCCTAATGCTAGATACTTGTCGAAGATACTAGATTTCACTCAATATGAAGAAGTTCCTATTTTGTGTTCCTTTTGGGACCCTACTAGGTCATGTGGCTTGTAGATAGTGACTGATGGTATATCCCATGAAGATCACGACGATACTAAACTTGGAAGCGCTGAGGAGTGTGAAACAATTGCACGCTACCCTAGGACATGTTAGTGTCAGTGTCTTCACACTGCCATCAGTGATCAGAATCTGATCTTCTGCGTTTCATAGTAGGAGTCCCATACTATTGAGTCATTCCATTAGGTCATGGATCTACTGATGGTAGGGTTTACTTCAGTTTTTCCCTCATGATATGTACTTTCTAATCTTCTTTCATACCCTTTAGTCATGATTCATGTTCATTTTGTAGTCCATTTCATCAATTACATAGGGTTTGGTCTCATTAGGTCTTAGGGTTTTCTCCACGGTCAAATTCAGTGATTATATGTTAATAAGGATTAGAAAGCACATGAGGAGGTCAATAATCATTATTAAAATCATAATTTATCAAGTTGAGAAGCTGAATGTAGTCCTCACCTCAAAACTTGTTTTGAGGTGAAAACAAAGTATTATATTTTTATATTTTTTCATGATGTAATTTTATTGTTTCTGTGTGTAATATTTGTTCTCAAAGCTCCTCCTAAAGCTTGTGATGTTGCCAAGTACCCGTGACTACAAAATCAAATGGTTCTAAGCATCAGTCCACCTACCAAAGCAAAGAAATCAAGCATGCAAAACAAAGCATTGTAAAAGACATATAGACATTATAAAAGTGGGTTTTCGTAAACAAAAAATAAAAATGGTGAAGCTATATGAATCCATCATCCTATTTTTCATCCCATTGTGTTATTGTTGAAGATCAAAGTGCCACAAGGAGATCAAAGTTCGAGTTTCAAGTGTCATTGAGAAAAAATAGTGAAGTTGTTGCATTGTTTCAGGATTTTGGTCAGCGCTACACTTCTAAGGAAGGTGTTGCGCTTACAAGGTGGCACTGCACTTCTAGCAGCATTTCCCAATGCAAAAGTACTCGGGCGGTTCACTTTCAGGTCAACACTATGCTTCTGTAGGTGGCACTGCGCTTTGCACAACAGAGCCTCAAAGTGCTCCAAATTGCCGAATTCACCTCAAATCATCCAATTTTCCTCTCTTGCAAGTAAGTATATCAGTTATCTCTTGTGGTTTAGGATTTTACTTGTCAATTTTTGGTGTTTTTCACTCCCAAATTCAAAACCCTAGTTTTCCTCACTCCACTGGTGTTTTCCTATCTTATCCATTTTCTATTGTTCCCTAAACCCCATTCCCACATATACTTTTCCCTAAATCCCATTCGCACATGAAATTTCCCAAACCCTACACACTCTCCCTACTCTCCCTTACTCACATTCTTAAACCCTGTTCACACATATATTTTCACACTCTCTCCTCCATACACTCTACCCATTCCATTCCTCCACCCTATTTCCACACTATTATCCACAAACCATCCATATACAACCACATTGTTCAAAACCAAAGGAAAACAATGGAAAGAGATAATGATTATGAGTATGAGGAAGAGACATTAAGTGACAACTCCAGGAAGAGAAACATACAACAAAGGAAGCCACATAAGGGAGGAAAAATTATCAGAGAGGAGCCCACAAGCTTGAGGGAATTACAAGATTGCCAACTTGCAGTTTCTTGTTTTAGACACCAAGCATGCTATGAATTTTGTGAATTGATAGAGAGAGTTCAGTTTCACCATGAGTTGGCCAGAGTTTTTGTGACTCATTTGCATAACAATGAGGTGACACTTACTAGAGTAACCTTCACAATTTCATCAGATGTCATTTCAGAGGCCACTAGAATCCCTAATGTAGGTGAAAAATGGTACAAGGGTCATGATCTCGATGAGGATTACTATGAGCTTTATATCAAGGCTAAATACAGAAAACAAGTGAATAGGTTATTCCCCTTTAAGTTTTGGGAAAACAAGTATGTTCCTTTGATGAGGATTATTATCAAGTACTTCACTTGTGAAGGTAGATTCTCCCGGTTGTTTGCCTATCATACTAGACTTCTCATGCATTTCACTATAGTAAAGTGTTGGAATTATGTTTCTGGTATGATGTTGTACTTGATGGCAACACCCATGACATGGCTCTCAATATGATGAGAATTAAGAAGTACGCAGGAGAACAGTTCAGAAGATGCGTACCCGCAGGTACACCGTGCAGGGACCGCGTCCAGACACGCAGGTTACCCATTCATGAGGTGCGTACCCCCAGTGCACACACTTCAAGGCAGTAAAGCGCGCACACGTGGGGTTTCTTATGTTTAACTCTTGGTATTTAGCCGACGGAATTGTGTTATT
>APFE031150244.1:15792-37340 GCA_000404065.3 Pinus taeda | reverse complement strand
TTATCTGGTTCCTTGAAGACAATATCCTTTCTAGATTTGGCTGCCCTGAGAAAATCATCACTGACAATGCTGCTGCTTTCAAATCCAGAAAGATGATCAACTTCTGCCATAAATTTCATATTACATTGGGCCACTCTTTAGCTTATTATCCTCAAGGTAATGGCTTAGCCGAATCATCCAACAAAAGTCTCATCAACATTATAAAAAAAGTGCTGGAAGAAAACAAAAAGAGTTGGCAGAGGAAGCTCACAAATGCCCTGTGGGCAGACAGACTTTCAACCAAGAAATCCATTGGGATGAGCCCTTATGAGCTAGTTTATGGCATGGAAGCCAGATTTCCTTCATCTTTGGGCATTCCTATTGTCAAACTGTTACAGGAGATTCAGGCTGAACCAAATGATATTCAAAGAAGAATTAATCAGACCATTCACCTTCAGCAAACTAGAGAGCAAGTGTATGACAGAGCTCAAATTTTGTAGGAAAAGCTCAAAATAATGTTTGATAAGGGAGCCAAGGCTGAGGATTTCCGGGTTGGCAGCAAAGTTCTAAAGTGGGATTCACGAAGAGAAGACAAGGGAAAACATGCAAAATTTGATTTTCTTTGGAAAGGTCCATTCATTATCAGCGCAGTGCAAGGCAACAACACATATTTCCTCAAATCTGAAGATAGCAGCACAGCTGAAGAAGGCCCTGTAAATGGCCGAATGTTAAAACATTATCATGATCCCTTTTGTTGAAAATCTCCCAGCAAGATGATGTCTGTACATAAATGTTTGTATATATCAGCATTTTATTTCATTTTGTATATAAAAGTCCAAGCAATAGAGCACGTAGAAGAAAGCAGGCGGTGCTACACAGGTCACAGACATTTCAGTTGAGGGAAAGTGTTGTTCTCATTCCCACATTTTCAAATTATCAGACAGTCAGCACTGAAAATTTTCAATTAACAGCAACAACAGAAGATCAAGGCAGTCTGACCTGCTGTTCTTGGCTTTCCACAAGGAAAAACCATCCCCAAGTGGAGCCACTGTTAGCCTCTTGCTGCAGTAGGTTACTCATCTTTCATGATTGACAATTTTACATGCCAAATATGTCATACTTTGCATGCTGCAGTGTCCCATATTTGCTACAGAGGCCAAAGAAGGTTGCCATGAGAGTGTGCCAGTCCAAGTGCCACTACTATGTTCCAATTTTGATGTACTATTCCATTTTTGAACAATTTTCAATTAAAGGGAGGTCCGAACAGTTTAATCTTGGTCTCCCTAGGTTTCAATTTCTTGTTTTAGAATATAGAGGATGAATATCCATCCAAACAACTTAATCTTGGCAGATTCTTAGACAGGTAGAGAATCAAAGGAGCCCAACTGCTTAATCTGGGCCCTTGGAAGAAATAAGTGTAGATGTAGATAGGAAGACAAAAAAAGAAAAAGTTGAAAAAGCTGGGTCTGCAAGTCCAAATGCACCCAAACCAAGAAGAAGAAAAAATGCTAGGAAAGTAGGCTAGGTAGGTAATTTTGAGGTTGCAGAATGTTGATTTGTGATCAATTCCACATTTTCAAGTTTTGTATTTATCCAGATCATAGTTATCAGGCAGTTCCCATTTGAAGGAATTCAAGCGAGGCATGTCTAACTCCCCCTTCTTCTTATTTCCCAAATCATTCACTAACATCCCTTCAAGGACCCTGGGATCTGCCCAAGAGTCTATCTTCACTCCACTCTTGTTCAAACCAAGTTGACATCTGAATTGGCTTAGTGAAAAGAAGCCACATTTCTTGTGTAAAAGTCATTTCTCCATAGTCCATTCACTTCCTATGTCTAAGTTTCAGTTCACAAACTTAGCCCCTCCCCTACACTTCACCTCAGAAGTTCATATTAACTTCTAATTCTATTTATTAGCTCCCTAAATCATTTCCCTATCCCCTATTATGCAAAAAGCTATATCTAAAACCCCAAAATACTAAAATTTCCCCCATGGCAACTATAGCCAAATAAATAAAAGTCGGGAAATGTTAGATTCATCTGGGATCTAGTATTAGCCTTCCGTGTCATTACTCTCGGGATTTATTTAACATCTAGTTAAATAAATAACCCTGCTAAACCCTTTCTCCACACACCAAACCATACCACACCCCGCGCACATTGTATTTTGGATTTTATTGATGTTTGATTAATAAATAACCACAGTCCCCCGCCAAAGCACACCAATTCCTAAATTTCAAAACCCACCGGAAGCCGTGAATAATTAAATTTTATCGCACGCGCAGTTTGATTAAAACCTGTGCATCTTCTCCTCCCGTCCACCGTCGGATCGCCTCTCCTAGATTCGATGGCCCTCATGCATATCGGGCGCCCTTACGTCACGGTGAGATAGCACCCGATGGACAACGGTTTCCCTGTTGTACACTAGGACAACTGTCGGTTGTTCATTACATTGGGCCGCCCCTGACATATGCCGGTCTCGTACCAAAGGCGGTCCGACGCAAACCAGAAACCGCTCTCCCCTTACATGACATGAGCGCCACGTCACCTGCCAAGTCGCCGCCATCTCACCCCTTCCTGCCTGCATCGGCCTGCCACCGTACTGCCACATCATCGCCCATCGTACTGCCACGTCATCCTGCTGACATCATCATGCTGACGTCATCACTGTACAAGAGGACCCCACTGCTGATGTCATGCTGACGTCATTCGCCGTACCACTGACGTCATGTTAACATCAACAGCTGAAAAAACGTGCAAGTGCAAAATTGAGGCTTCGGAGGCCCATAATGAAATTTTGAGGCAGGTTTCGATGCGCATCGCTATGGGAAATGGGCTGTATTGGAGAATCTTTTGATTCCTCAGCCATTGTTGCACCGAAAAGGGCAGAAAAGGCCCGATTTTGCAGTTTTCAATGTATCAGAAGAAAGAGAAAGACCCGGTTCAGGCATCAAAGAGTATCAGAGAAAATGTGAAGCCAAAATCCATGTCAAAGAGTATCAGTGTTGCGGCTAAGTGTCTCAGTGGAGATATTCTTAGGGCTCGAGGCGAATAAAACATTAAAAGAAAACCTTGAAAGTCAAGAAGCAGTTAAGGAACCATTCAAAGCTCATCATCACAATGACTACACATTAAAACTCACAAAGATCAGTGGACCAGAATTCAATGCACAGTTATTACAGAAGCACTGCACCAAGCCACAGAGGACACCATATTAACTCATTTTGATCCAGCTGCCTCTGGTGCAGCCCAAAGGATATTTACTTGCATTTAATTCCAGCATAAGTTAGGTTGTAAAAAGCTTTTTTCCCGCAGACCTGTTTAGGTCGGCTGTAATAAATACTTTTGGATATTTTACCTATATATACCGCCCTGAACAATGTAAAGGGGGTTGGGTTGGCTTTTGTTGGTTAGACGTTTTGCTTGAGTAGAGACTCGCACTGTATATTTGATAATTTCTATAATCAAAGACTGCTTAAGAGCTAGGAGAATGAATTGAGTACTGTGTTTAAATGGTTGAAGAGTGACTGTGGAATTCTTGTGCTAATACATGACTCAATAAGTGCTTCTTACCTCTGTTTTTCCATTCATATATCATTATCTAAGCAGCAGAAAGAAAGATTAGCTTAGAACTTGTTTAATTGCACTCTATGCTCAATTTCTGCTGTTTCTTTATGTTTTTCATCTGTTTTAGGCATAAATATGAATTCCATCTGGCTCATATTTGCCCTAATTCACCATGTATCACAGTTATCCAGGGATTATTAACTGCCCCTAGATAGAGCTCATTTTCATTCCCTCTGTTAAGCTGATTGAGAGATTCTTAATTGCCTGTCATTCCTTACATTTCACTCCATCTCTTTAGCTTGAAGGTTGTTTCATGTGCAACTACCTTGCTCCATATTCCTCTTGTGATCAGGAAAGCCTACCTGTGGTCCTACTCCTTGACTCCATGCCCAATGGTTCGAAACTTATCACTCTATGCATGCCTCTTTGCTTGAATGCATCTTCCTTCCATTTAAACACCATCCAAACCTAAACAAAACCCACTGAACCCAATAGCTAGCCTAAAATCATCATCAACAAACCTAAATCATCAAGAGAGAGCCCTCTCTGATTACAAGTGGGCTAGAACCTGTAATCCAAAGATTGGTTTGTGGTTACCTCGGCCGTATCCCTTCAGGAGCTTAGGGACAACCTGAGTGATAACATATAGGAAACTCCATCAATCTATTAAACAAATCTACCTACAACTTGAACATCAATGACGATCACATGAACCCTGACCAAATTGTTTAACTTGACCAGATGTCATCACCTAACTAGAATCACTGACATGTAATGAAGACACAACTCCTAGCCCTCGATCATCACATTTCATTTTGTCTAAAGATCCAACTATTAGTTGAATGTTGTGAATAATGTGCTATGTGGAAATCAAAATTTGTGTCTCATACATCTTATCTATAAAACATAAGATTAGGAATGGAAGTTAGATAGACAACTAGGAAAATGTGATGCTCTCAACGATTCACACTTGATATTTTGTTGAGCCTATGTAGGGCCATGACCAACCATTTGGGATTCACTTATATGAAAATAGTTGACATAAATATCTAGAATAGACTCAATCAATGATTTTCATAGAAACTATATTGGCATGTCAATGTTATTTCAATAAGGTTTATAAAAAACATAAACCGTCTAGATTCATCTGGTTTTCTTAAAATATATGATATGTGTGCAATTCAATGCAAATATACTTCTTTCTCTCAGGAGGTTATTGACCAATTCTAAGGTCAATAAACAAGGCCTTTAGATCATGTTTTAAAATTTGTAGATATTTCACGATGTCATTATCTATAACAATATTGTAGTATTCATGCTTCATGGTCCTAAATTTGATAATATAAATTAATTTCCCTTGGACATAACCAATGGAAGAAACATTTCCCTTAAGGGATGTAACCATGGAAAGACACACCAACACTTTGGTTCTCCTAAAGAGCCAATTAGATGTATTACATATTTCAATTCCATTATCAATGTTGGTGCTTTCATCTCTATTTGACAACTAAGGGTTAGGGTTTTGGATTTTTGTAGGTGGTGGTAATGGCTTTGGTTCTAATCATAGGGATGCTCCATGACAATGGAATTTAAAGACTGGACTTAAACAATTATAAAACAATTTTTTGCCTGTTTAAATTTTTTAAATTTTACAAGCATAAAGTTATAACTAACAATGAAAAAACTTATAAACATGTTTCTTCATGTAGGAATGGTATTTGATATATGTGGAAACTATGTTGGGTTTAAGTTCATCTCAATGTTTGAATCACCATCACAATATCATCTTAATCTTCACAAACAGTTTTTCTCATGATGCTAATCCCATGATGGTGATAAAAAAATCGTGATGAGCTCAAAACTAAGATAATTTCCAACTATTTAAAGAAAAATCTACCTCAAATTCGAAAGAATAAGAGAGAAAATATCTTTACAATTACTAGAGAAAGTGGATGGAAGTGATTCCAAAATATCTTGTTCTCAGTTGTGGTGAGATTGGGGGTCTCATATTCTCAGGTCAGGAATAAGTAACTCCAAATATTGACTTTCATTAATGTGTAATCAAATTTATACAAAGATGTGACCATTTGTTTCATTTTTCAATGGTCCTTTCATCTTCAAATTATTCTAATTTTGTTTATTACAATTTTATATACAAGACAAAAATCCCAAAGGCTTATGTGCAACAATCCCCTCTTAAGCTAAGTGGTTTGTGAGCTAAGCATCATTTTTGATTTAAAAAAAAATTATTTTCCAAGTGATTTGGGAAGACATGTTCAATTTTCTCATTTGTGAAACAATGTCTTAAATGAATAGTCTTTTCTTCTACATAATAGTAAATAAAATGATAGTTTGTGTTGATGTGTTTGGTTTGATCATGGAATCTAGTATTCTTGGCCAACTTGATCAAAGAAGTATTGTCCTTTCTGAAGTATTGAAGAACTAATGTCAACTTGAAGAGGAACACAATTTATTTGTTTCTCTTGTAAATATTCAAGTATTTTCTTGAGCCACACAATATCCTTTTTTGCTTTTGTAGTTGCTCCATATTTTTTCTCTATCATGGAATCTTTCAAAATTGACTATTTATGTGACTTCTAGTAATCCAAGACTCATGATATATCTTTAATTCACCACTCCATTTTTTTTCTCCATCAAACTCTAAATCAATATCGAATCAAACTTAAGTTGTCCAACTATGAACATTTGAGTCCAAAGTCCTGTTTTCCTTTCAATTACTTAGAACCTCTTTTTGTAGAAAACCAATGTCCTTCAGAAGGCTTTTACATAAATTTGGTAATAATTCCAACACCAAATGAAATATTTGGTCTACTAGTGGTGCAGTGGTGTGGTTTAGTAGTATAATAATGGTCTAGTAGTGGTGTGGTAGATAATGTTAATTATCTTTACATTATCCTAATTTTGTTTATTTACAATTTTATGTATGAGATAAAATTCCCAAAGGTATATGTGCAAGATTCCCCCCTTAAGATAAGGGGTGTTTTTAAGGCTAAGCATGCTTTTGATTTTTTAAAACTTTTCTCTTAAATTTGAGTACTTTGGTGAAGACATCTGCAATTTTCTCATTTGTGAAAAATGTCTTAAATGAATAGTCTTGGTCTCTACATGATATCAAATCAAATGATACTTTTTGTTGATGTGTTTGGTTTAATAAGGAATCTAGGATTCTTGACCAACTTGATTGAATAATTATTGTAAACCTAAGGATGAGTATAATTCACTTGCTTATGAGTATAATTCACTTGCTTCCCTCGAAAATATTCAAGTATTTTCCTAAGCCACACAATATACTTTGTTTCTTCTATAGTCACTGCATATTTTTCCTCTCCCATGAAATTTGCTAGAATTGACTATTTGTGTGACCTCTATGAAATAGGTGTTGATACACAATTCGTGATATAGCCTAATTTCAACACTCCATTTTCTTTGTCTCCATCAAAGTTTTAATCAGAATATCCAATCAAAATAAAGGAATCCACCTATTAATATTTGAGTTCAAATTCTTGATTTCCGTTCAAGTACTGCAAAACTCGTTTTACAGCAAACTAGTGTCCTTCACAAGGTTTTTCATAAATATAGAAATAATACCAACAAAAAATGAAATATCTAGTCTAATAGTGGTGAGGTAGACAAATTCCCACAAGTTGTCTATACTCGGTTGCATCCTCAAGTTCATTCCCTTTTGATATAAGCCTCAAATTCTATTCCATCAAAGTAGATAGAGGACTGCATTCAACCATGCCAAATTTGTTCAAAAATTCTCTAATGTATTTATTTTGGGAGATGAATATGTACTTTGAATGTTTAGATACTTCAATGACCAATTAGTAGTGAAGATATCCCAAATCCTCCATCTCAAAGCTGTTCTTCAACTCTTTATTTATGAATGCAATACAGATTTTGTTGTTCCCTATTATGAATCGATAATCTATGTACACTACAATATATGCAACAATTTTACAAAATTTCTTAACAAATAGAGTTTCATATTCAAAATTAAAGTTTTTGAAATTCAATTTTAGTATATGGCAAGTAATTTTTTTTTACCAATATTGTGGTGCTAGTTTTAGGCCATATAATGATGTTTTAGTAGATGCTAAGTAATTTTTTTTTACCAAGCCTACGGTGCTAGTTTTTAGGATATAAATTATATTCTTGTCCCATCAAAACAACACCTTTTGGTTGAGACATCAAGACATTATCGTTCAAGTATGAATTCAAGAAATCAACCTTCACATCCAATTGATGAACTTTCCATCCATTCTAAGCTACCAAGGAAAAGAGATTCTGCATGGTGGTCTAATTTTGCTACGGGGAACTTTTTCTTCATAATCAACCCTTATTTCTATGTAAATAATTATGTTTCCTTGCTTTATGCTTGCCAAGAGAGCCATATAATTTGTACTTGTCCTTATAGGCCCATTTTTATCCAATCGGTTTGGTTCTAAATGGAGGTTTCACCACCTTCCATGTTCCATTCTTTATGAGAGCATCATAATCCTTTTGTATTACTCCTTTCCGTTCGTCATCAAGGAAAATTTTCAGGGTTAATATTCACACGTGGGATAATTTTCCATGAATTTTCCAAAAAAAGATTCACCAAGTTCCATTTTTTCTAATTATTCACACAAATTTTATAGTGAGATTATTTTACATTTCAAATTGCTATAGTTTTATTGGGACTATATATTAAATCATTACATGTTTGAATATTTATACAAATGCATCAACAAATATTTTACATTTTTCATATTAGGGACTAGCGAGATTCACCAATTTTCTAAACTTTAAGATAAATTTCCATCCTTAAATTTTCCCTATTCATCATGTGAAGAAACTTCTTTAAAGGAAGTCAGTTTAAAATTAGTAAATCAATTCAATTCACATTCATATGAAACATACATATAATCTATATCAATTGAATCATGTTTATCTTCATCATCTCCATCTTTTATCATGGAACCTATGATTCCTATCTTTCTGACCTCATTAGGATGAACATTTTCAGGTGTTTTGATGAGGAAATTTGGGGGACCTTCATGAGCTAGTCCAAGTTGCTCCATTGATTGAGATGGTCTTGCATAAATATTTAGCCTTCAAATCCTCTCAATCACATCATTCAAATGGTATTTCTTATTTAATGAAGTGACAAAATCTTCATGAGGGGGAGATGGTGCTTCAGAAGGAGATTCCAAAGATTGATCCAAGATAGGGATCCCTTGTTCGAGATGTGAAATGTCATTACCAAATTCATAATATGTCTTTCCATGAGTTAATCTATCCAAATGATAAAGCTACCACTCAACAACATTGTTAGTCTTAGATGATTCAAGACAAATTACATCTTTGGAAGGAATAAACTTCTTTTTCACCTCATTGTAAATACGATATGCCTTAGTGGTATATGAGTACCCCAAGAATATGCAATTCTAAATCCTTGCATCAAGATTTCTTCTTTCTTGCTTGGGAATCAAGTCATACTAGGTGGAACCAACAACCTTGGGATGCCTTACTAAAGGAATGTGGTCATACCACATTTCATAAGGAGTCTTATTTCTAGGTGCATGATATGGACATTTGCTTTTCACATACACTACACATAGTAATACATCATCCTAAACCATCAAATTTTCATTTTTTAAAAACATCACAAAGTGAACCATATTCAAGATAGTCTCGTTCATTCTTTTAGCTACATCATTTTGTTGAGGACTGTATGGACCTATGGTTTGATGTTGAATAACATGTTGGTGAAGATAGTTTTCAAATTCATTATATTCTCTTCTGTTATTAGTACGAAGAGAGCTAATATGTGATTTTGTGTTATTTTGAATCCATATATATAATTTTTGAAAGTTTCAAAAGCTTAAGATTTGATTTCAACAAGTAAACCCAACATATTCTAGTGTAAAAATCAATGAAAATAATTATATTGTTTCCATTAGCAGAAGGAACATGAATAGGGTCACTTAAATCATAAGCATTAGTCCAATTTTTCTACATGCTTTGGAAGTGGAATCAAGAAAGGGTTGTTTTGTATGCTTTCTAAGGATAAAAGCATCACATTACTTTAGTTTCCTAGGAATACTAAGAAAACCTAAAGGCTGTAATAATTAATATGTCCAAATCTAGCAAGCCATCAAAGACTACACGGAAATGCACCTTCATCATGATGTGAGATGTATGAGAAAATGTCCCTTTCAAATTCAATAGTATTTCATTATCCACTCCACTCATGGCAAACATGTTGTCAAATGCATTCCTTATTTCTATTTTTCCATCAAAGATATGAACAATGTGGCCTTGCTAGTGAATATGAACTAGGGGAAGTAGACTTATTCATTGATATGGAGTATAGAGTAAATCATGTAGAAGAAAATAAAGAAATCTAGGTAGTTTAAGAATGATTGTGCCAAGTCTCGATAGATTGAGACTTGATTTATTTGAAAAATACATAGTTCCATCTACATTGCCACTAAATTTATCAAATAAGTCTCTCTAGAAGGCCATGTGGCATGTTGCACCTATGTCAAGCAACCATGAATATCTCCAAGAATAAAATGAAGTGTGAAACAAATCTTCAGTTACTCCAATACTGCAATGGGAAACAATATAATAAGTATATTTAGGTGCTTTATCATTTATTGGATATGGTGTTTTACCTCTATCTTATTAATAAATTGGTTGTATTTTATATTATCCTAGGGGATTTTGCATGCTAATTCATCATGCCCATCTTACCACAACGAATGATATGAATATTATACCTTTCTCATTGATGGTGTTTAAGCCCCTTCCTATGAAATTCCTTCTTCCACATCCTCTTCTACTGCCACTTCCCTTATAAGAATAATGTGATTAATGTTTATGTTTCTAGGCAAGGCACACTATTTATTTATGGGAATGGGTTGCTATCTTTCTCCTCCCAAAACATTTCCCTCATTTTTCAATTTTATCCGCAGGAGAGTCTAAAGTAATGGACTTGAGTTGGTCACTAGCTTGTAGGGATTTAAGCATATGTAGGGTAGATGGTATCAATGAAGGTTGTGAGAGGAATGCATATCTATACCCTAGCGGCATATGTATAATACATGATGGATTTTATCTTAGAGGCCAGAACTAAGGGATCATTATCTTTCAACTCAAGGTTGAAGAGTTTGACCATCAGATGAACAAGCTCCAATTATCAGTGTGAGTCATACAATTTTTTTTTTTTTTTTTAACTTTTTAAATGCTCCATAAGAATTTGCAATGGAAACTAAATGATGGCTAACCTATTAAATTATAGATGCAACAATATTGACATAGGATTTGTCATCCTTATTGTCCTAAAAGACTAGCTCTTTATTTGATGTAGGATTGGTAGGTGTGCTATCCTCCTCCATTTTATAGTAGTAGCTTTTCCATCATAGATGCCCTTCCATAAGTCGTTAAAGATGAGGGTGTGCTTAAACTTTCCAGTAAATTGTCTATAGTTCTCTTTTATAGCCAACACTATCCTAACAATGGATATGTGAATGTTCTTTTTCCACTAGTGTTTAGAGCTAGTTCTGGATAAGCTTGAGAATAAATAGAATTTTATGAGCCACAAAATAAAATAAATTTAGCATGGAGTAATGTTACTAAAATCCATTAACACATTTAATTCTCATGGACAATCCACTTCTTGAGAAAATTAATGCTTGATGAAATGAATTTACCATATCATGACATTGAAACTAATCGACTCTTGACTTGATTCAAAGTGGAGACCTCCCTTATACAAAGTGATAGGAGCCTTCCAATAAAATTTTGTCATGAAGACCCACCTCACTATCACATTGTCTTATGTGACCTAAATTTTAAATGTTTACAAGTTGGCAATTAGATGATTAACATTAATATTGATTACTAAATATCATGATGATCACCATGACCAGATTGATGCTCAGCTTCAATTTATTCGACCTTTAGGTGCAGTGTAGGAACTAGGAGAGGGTGATGGTGATAGGAAAAATGATTTCCAAAATGTTAATAGAATGCCATAAAGATGAGAATTTCCTTAGAACGAAGATTTGGAAAACTTCTATAGATATCTAGGAATCGAACCATTGCCCTAATTCAATTGTGGATACTTGTGTATTGAGAGAGGATTGAGAGAGACGTTAGGGATAAAGCCTATTATTCTCCACATAGGTAAAAGAGTGCTACCATCAAGTGTATACACCCGATTTTTTTAGAGCATGCACAAAAGAGATTATGAAATGCTTAGCAAGTCCCAAAAACATGGATGTTAGAGCTGCTAGGCTGACTAGAATAGTAGATTTAATGGGTAGACGGGCCAAGGATGTTTCTAAGTGGGAATGGATTTGGGTTGGTTCTAACACATGTCAGACCTAGAATGAGTAACTCCACACTCTGATTTCTCTTAGTGTGCAATGAATTTTATATAAAGAGGTGACTCTTCATTTTATTTTCCAAGCATCACTTCATCTTCAGATTCTCCTAATTTTATTTATTTACAACTTTATTTATAGTAAAAAGGTCCTAAAGTGTTGTGTCCAACACATACACTTTACAACATGTCACCCTCTAATTGAAAACACACCTCATAATTTTATGAAAAGTAAGGGTAATATAGGAACCAACAACCTCTTTTTCTAAGAAGAATCATAGGCATATAAAAGCATATGCGTTATTAGCATGTGCATCTTTATATATTGTTTGAAGGTAGTTCAAAAGAAATGTGTATATATTTTAAATAATGTAAAAACTTGTTTCAGAATGTCTCAAATTGCCACTTCAACTTAGTGGGAAAACTTATATTTCAATTATGATCTACTGGTGCTACTGTAACTGCTTGTGCTGCTTAAACTTACAAGAGCATAACCAACTTCTGAACCATTTGAAGGATATGAATGAACAAACGAGTAAGCGAATTCTTCTCATTTTTATTAGTGCTTGGTACTGTTATTTCCCTTTCCGGACGATAGTTCTTCAAGTTGATGGCGGTGGTCGAAGTCATGTTGTAGCATGATGGGCGGCTGAGGTTAAGTATGTGCTAAGCTTATGGATACTTAAGAGAGAGTTTTATAATTAAAAAAATTGAAGTTTACTTTATTGATTTATAAAATAAACATTATGTTTTTACTAATTTATTAAAATATTTTTTATGTGGTTCTAAATAAATTTAATAAAATAATTTATGACAATTAAAAATTAAAAATATTAAATTTGAAGTTTAATTTATTGGATTTATAAAATATAACATCGATGAGGATGACATGAACCCTAGACCAAATTGTTTAACTAATTGTTTATGAAAAACCTTGTGAAGGACACTAGTTTCACAACATTCAACTAGTAGTTGGATCTTTAGACAAAATGAAATGTGATGATGGAGGGCTAGGAGTTGTGCCTTCATTCCATGTCAGTGATTCTAGACATCTGGTCAAGTTAAACAATTTGGTCAGGGTTCATGTGATCCTCATCGATGGTCAAGTTAAACAATTTGGTCAGGGTTCATGTGATCCTCATCGATGTTCAAGGTGATTTATAATTAAAAAAAATTGAAGTTTACTTTATTGGATTTATAAAATATAACATTATGGTTTTACTAATTTATTAAAATATTTTTTTATGTTACTCTAAATAAATTTAATAAAATAACTTATGACAATTATTTTTTAATAATTTATTAAAATAACTTTGCATTATATAAATAATTTTATAAAATATAACATCATTTTATAAATTTTTATTAAAATCAATTATCTATTATTATAAATAACTTCAGCATTTTCATCTTTTGTAAAAGGATATTTGACTTATTAAGATAAAGTCACTATAATAAATCTCTAAGTTTGAAATAGAATTTCCTTCTTATTAAATTTATTTAAAAATAAATAAATATATATACTAATTTACACACATTACACTTTCAATCCAATTGACTATATTATTTTCTTAGAAAAAGAACTTATTAACATCAACATTACTCCAACCACATCTGCACCATGATGAGTTGAGTCGAAAATGGAGCTGTCATTCAAAAAGTGGATGGAAAAACCATTCAAAGGGGGAAGTAACAATTGTCTCACACTAGTGGCTAGTCCCTTATTAAAAATGAAAATAATGATAAATTACTTTGGTGGATGATGTTTCGAGAAAATAATGATAAATTACTTTGGTGGATGATGTTTCGAGAATCTAATCTCATGCTTCCTCGTTGGAAGCAAGTCCCTAAACTTTGAGACATACATATAATAATTAAGTGGGGCAAGCGCAGTTTGAGTAAGGTGGGAGGTCAGGAAAAAGAGAAATATTATATTTAAGATTCTGCTTTGAAAAAATTAATCAAACACATTATACTTTATACGTTCCACTAGGGTATTGCCATCTAACGTTCCGTAACCTGTTTCAAAGAATGAAGAGTTCAGTCAAAATGGAAATTTCTGGGATGAAAGCGACATGTCTGCATGCGAGAAAAATGCAGCAGAGTCCTCTGCTTCCAGCTTTGGCTTTAAAAAAAGAAAAATTAAGTTAATAATGATCATGGTCAATGTTGCAGAGCGATTTTCTAGAAGCTTTCGCATCATCTTTTTCCATGAGTACGATAGTATTCGTTCACTCCCGCACGTCTCGGATGAGCATCTAGACGCTGGGGCCATACCAGCCCATAGTTATCAAAACTCCCTGCTCAAAATTCCTCCATGGCCATTGATTCCTCCCAGCTTTCTCTCATGTCAGCTACATTGCAGAAACTTTAGATGAAATTTAGGAAAACTTTCAACACAATAATGTAAAATTCTGATGAAATTTAGGAAGTTATTCAACACAGTAATGTAAACTTTACTTGAAATTTAGGAAATTATTCAATACAGAGATGGGATGTGTGTGATGGGATGTGTTTTACTGTTTGTTTATTTTTTATTATACTGATAGTGGATTTTTTTTTACCTGGAGAAATAATATTTTTAGAGATACATAGTTTTGTTTGAGATTGGATTACATAATTTGCAGAGACCAAATCTCTTGTTACTGTTAGACTACATCCTGGAGACTAAATGATAGTGATTATAAGAAATAGCGTTAAATAGAGTAATTTTAATGATAGTGATTATAAGAAATAGCGTTAATTAGAGTAATTTTAGGTGACTGGGAAAAAGAAATAGAATCTTCTCCACACAAGTTCAATTTTTAACATGTGATATTGACCCTATATTTTAGCATTGTACATGTGGCCAAAAAAGAGATCAGTTTAGTGATCTTCAGGTAAATATGGGTTGATTATTCGACCTTTTCCTTAACCAGCTTATAATCTCTGAAAATCATTTCTGAAATTCTTTAATCCCATCTTCTCTCTACCATGTTTGAGAGACCTGCGTATATTCCATGGCAGTGCTTATATTTCTCTACGATACATGTGAAGAAAATCATGTTTTGGACATATAGATAATTGAAAGCATCGTAATATTCTTGACTTCAAATTAATAATCTGTGATTGTTATTTAAAGTCATGTAACATTTGCCTGTAACAATTGATTGAGATGTAACAGAATCATATTCAGCAAAACCATGGCAAGCACAGCAGTATAGATTTATTGAATTTTTGTCTCATAAGGATCATTATAATAGAATAGATAGCGATTTAAGTTGGGGTAGGAATTTTCTGATTCTTACCTATCTATCTAGTTAAAAGAGTTTCAATTTATTAGAGATTAATTTATGTTTTGGTTTGTTGTTTAAAACTAAATCAGTAATAGAACTATAGTTTTTTGAGGATTCAAAAAGCCATATTATTGGTGAAAACAATAATATCCCTCAGAATGGTAAGATTAACCAGTCCAAATAATTGGAAAAAGGGTCATAAAAGTAATTTATAGTGGAGTAGACAAAATTCATTTATTGTTCTTAGGTGAGTAGCTTGGATTAAGAGGGAGTTCCAAGTCGCTTTCAATTTTATGAAAACAGGGATCTAAATTTTGACTCATTATTTATAACTCTTCTAGCACCAGTATAGATTCATCTTAAATACAGATCTAACATGAGTCCAAAGGATCTAATTTCTTCACATGCAAATTTTGTATAAGCACACATTCTTTAAATGTTTTGTATAAATTTTTTTTTTTAGTTTTTATTTTAGCCAACATGAACAAAATTTCAACTTTGATGAGTCACTGACACCCTTACACATTACATTGAGCTGTAGAATAAACCTCTAGCTCAATCATGAAGATTTCTTGATGAACATCATTTCTATTAAGGAGAGCTCTCCCAAGCAATATTTTCATATACCAGTGGATATCAATAGTATACATGTATTGATAAAGCCTTGCCTTTCTCTGATATTCTCCATTTTCCACTTCCCCACTTCTTATACTCACTAAACAAAATTACTTGCAATGTCAATATCTATAACTTTGTCGTCTTGTTTGGATGTTGGACTTTTTTAATTCGATTTCTGTGTTAATGGAGCAAGTTTTCCATTTCCATAGTAATGCCACAATCTCTAGCTCAACTATCTCTTGTGATCTCTATATATTCTTGCTAAGGCCTCAGATTTTTTGCTAGGCGCACGAATTCATTCACCAATAGTAGACAGCACCTAGCTGGCTCTGTGTCTAGACATGCTCAACTTCAGAGGATGCTTAATCCAACTTTGTGATAACATTATAACTATTAGTTATTTAATCGCCAGAATCCAATTTTTAATTATTAACTCACTACAATCTAGCTATACAAGTCTTACCAGATTGTAATTTGTAATTATTTAATTGATAAAAACATAAAGGAATTAAACTAAACACCTTGAGAATTAGTCCCAAAGACGAAGTGGAAGAGCGAACCCACGGTCAGGAACAATTCATTGGTTTATACCCATTTTTATGTAACTGATTCGATAGCATGAACACCAACAAAAATAGTTTTTTTTATGCAATTCAAGTTGTTAAGAAAAGCTGCTCAGTGTGGAGCTAAATAAGCCCATATTCACAGATATGAATGCTACACTGCAAATGTTTATGGAGATGAAACCATTCAATCTATGAACAAGAAGATGAGCAATCTTTCTTAAAAAAAAATATTACATTCATAGATATGTTTTACATAGCGACTCACCACTCACAACTTAAACATGTTTTGAGGTAGAAATGGAAGCTGAAAACCAGACATGCTGAATGTTCACTTCACTTGCTGCTAACCATAAATAAATGAGATGTTACAGTACACTAGGTATTAAGTAACCTTGTGAAATGTCCATACTAAATAGTCATTATCTAATTGTTTAAACCACAAATTTCCTCTGAGAGTATGAACTTCTTTGGTCCATTTCTACCACTGCTAATTCAATTCCATGATCACTAAACTATACACACTTGAGGTATCTCAGTTCAAGAATTTATAAATGGGTTACCAAACTGTTGATGTATGAATGCCTTGATTGACTCTCTTTCATAATTGTGCACTTGATGGTATATACCAAAGTTCTTCGTTCCATAAGCTTGTGTTGTTGGACTTTTGTGGCCAATTCGTTTCAATTCCAGATATTTGATTGTTACAGGACGAAGTCTGTGCCTCTGAGTTAACATATTGAATGCCAAACCCTGCTGTTGATTCATGAATGTCTTTGAGCTCTTCAGATTCAGATATCATAATTGGTTGCACTAAAGCCACCCCATTACAGGGAGTGCCCATGTCCTTGTCTATTCCCACCTCTGATGGTGAAATAGCCTGAGAAATCTCATGGTGAACTGAGTCAGAATTTGAATAACCAAATAGAGATTGGTGATAGTAGCAATTCTGTTTTTCAGATGTTGATTGATCCATATCATGGACATCCTGGAAAGTTGCTCTGCTGTTTTGATTCAGATATTCTCTACTGCGTATGGAGCCTTGGCTAGTCCGAAAGCTTGCTGGATTCAGACTATCTCCGGGTTCATTAATACCTGCAATTTCAGTTTCCAGGCCACTCATCCATTTGTATTGGCTGAGCATATAATCAAGTTCAGAGGGTTGGATTATTTCGGACGAGGACGCTGCTTGTGCAGACTGGTTGCTGCTTTCAATACCTTTCGGCTGTAATAGTGCTGACAGCCATGAATACCGCAACGAGTCTTCTAACTGTCTAGGGTTAGCATCGCAGTGAGCTTTCTGAATGTGTTTTTTAATGCGCGTTCTCCAGTAGTTCTTGATTTCGTTGTCAGTCCTGCCTGGGAGTTGCCGTGCAATCTTGGACCATCTGCAAATAAAGCATTGAAAATTCAATTACTTGGCCACATTCTCAGAATACAGAAAAACTTTTCTGCAGTGCAGTCACTTTCTTCTTTCTAGATATGGCCGCCGCCCATAAAGACTGGGTATGAATACAATTGGGGAGTCTTTCATCTACAGGACTGTGCAAACGCCATTCTAACTCTGCACAGTAGACTTTTTGTGATTTCTACCCATTAAAATTATATTTAGGAGTGAAGCACTAGCAGAATCTTGAAAATGATATTTTAATGTGTCAAATTGAAAGATCTCTGTAGAATATAATCATATTAATATTTACAAGAAAAAATCTTGCCAATGTAATAATTTGTAAGAAAGAGAATGTAATCAAATCTAGTTCTTGATAGAATATATATAGCCAGTAATTATGAATGGGCAATTGGGCTGGTTTTTTAAGCCGAATTAACTATCACTATAATTTTCAGGTGTTTTTTCTAGAGATATTTATAATTTTAGAAATTTGAACTTTAAATCAACTGATATATAATACTTCATTATCACAACATTTAACAATTAAATTACCAAAAATAATAAGGCCATCATCCTTCAAGAAGTTGCTGTTAATATGATACTTTTTTAAATTTATAACTTGTACTGCATTTAAAAAAGTGACTTGATACTTTTTAAAATTAATACTTTGTATTGCATTTAAAGAAGTAACTTGCATGGGACAAGTACAGAGATGTGTCTTGTTCCATGTTTAGTTTGGATATCTATATATACCAGAAGTGTGATGTTTATATTTAAAAAGGAGATAAAAATGTAAATATCATAACTGCAGATAAATTTTCTATCCCTGCAACTTTCTAATCCAATCCAACAAATCTGAGAGCCTGTCTAATTCTCTATTCTGATGATCATATTGATAAATTCCAAACGAATCTGACAACCGTAAAAGCTTAGATTCTAACATGAAACTATGTTAGTTACCTGTTACCCCAGAGACGGTGGAGTTCAAGGATTAATAGCTGCTCTTCCGGCGTTATGTTTCCACGTTTAACATCGGGCCGAAGATAATTAAGCCATCTCAATCTGCAGCTCTTCCCTGTTCTCTTTAGCCCTGCTCAATGCATTAAACCAGTTTGAATCAATTGAATGAAATGTTTCATTAAAAGTTACACATTAACAATCATAACAATTGGTTTAATGAAGTGAATTGAAATGCGAAGGCTAAGCAATAGACACCCAACTGCACAGTATATATAAATATAGTCCTAGATTGTTAATAATTATTTGGGACTGGTACTTAGTTATAAATGCATGAAATGAGAATGGAGTTGCAGATTCCAGAGCATTGATGGTAGTATCTCTGTGCATATACATCGTTAGAGTTATCTATATATTAGAAAATATTGAGATTGTCGGATGTATATAGATATAAAGATGTATATACACACAATATACTGGCATTAATACTCTTGTGCTGAATGTTCATCGTTTAAGTCTGTAAAAACCTACCTGCAAATTTGGCTACTGTGTTCCATCGACCTTCACCCCGGGTGGTTACGCATCGAATAAGGCTCATGTCCTCATCAACAGTCCAAGGTCCCCTCCTCACACATTGCTCCTCTTGATCGTCTCTGATGGTACCTGCTGTGTAGTTAGTAGCCTGCGTCATCACAGTATAGAATCAGTTTTCTGATACGTGTTGCTTTGAAATTCCGAAACAGAAATGCCTTGTGAATCGAACCCGAGACCACAACGCCTAATGTCCGATCCTAAATAGTAGCCACCAACATTTGGGAATTTCAACCTAGTTTGTCATTAATGCAGACATTGATTTATAGATCTGAAGCCGGGGAACATAATGGGTAAAACTCAGTGTGAACAGGGGCTACAAAATCATGGCGCAGCACGTGTGCGCTCCTCGAAATATCCAGTGCCTGATAATCTCCCTGCAATAAACAAATAATTCATTCTTGTTCTGTCATTCTACAAAATGTAGTGGGGTGATTAATTTAATATATGATGCGCCATTGTTTTACCAGGAATAAAAGTCTATTGGGTTTTGAAAGTGGCGTGGCGTAGCATCTGGAGTGAAATGGAAGATTCATCCACAGGGAAAATTGAATCAATGGCAAAGCAAATAAAGACACGGAAATTATCCGTGTGGCACTTTCAAACTCTCACATAAAACGTCTTTGACTGGATGATTTGATGAGTCAGGTGGTCCTGAAAATGCCTCTGTAATGCGCTCTCTAACAATTATATAAAAATACAAAGAGGGGTGAAAATGAAAATAATGATTATGACGCTGTGGCGCATTACAAGGTCCAAATTAGATGCTCTGTCACAAAATTCAAAATCAATATCATAAAAATAAAAGGAAAGATCGATCTTGATAGGGAACAGCTGGGAAGCATATGATCTGAAGCTTTTGATCCAAATACATCACGCTGTGGCGCCGCCATCGGCATCACGCCAACATTGGTATTCTATTCCGAATAGAATTCAGTTTTGCACGTACAACTTTGGATGAGGTTGACCTTTGCTCTATATCTCGACGTTCTGGTGCAGCAAAGTCAAATAAACCAAAGTAAATAATACGTGTTCGCGCACATAATGTCAAACAGTCTCCATAATTCGCTCATTCGTGGGTTAGGTTAATTAAATGTGGAATAAAGAAACGCGGAGTGAAGCACAGATGTCAATCTTACACTTAAATTTACACTTTTAATATATATATACAATTTCTTTTCCACTCTGATGTTCCCTCGACTCAAAGCCACGTTTTAAATTTCCATGTTAAATCTGTGAGCCATCCATCTTTCCTCAACACTATCTTCCGACCATGAATCCTGAGGTCATAGAGCTTATTTATTTACTTATTTTACCCTTTTTCATCGTCAATTTTGACATTTTTTGTAAATCAGGGAAGGACAATTAAAAAGCTCCAAAGTGATACTTTGGAGCAGAGTACATTGTTTCTGCTAATCATATAGATGGCTAATTTTTGATTCATCAAAATTTCTTGACATATAATTTTTGAGTCATTAAAATTTCTTGACATATAATACACTTAAACTTACACTTTTAATATATATATACAGATGTCAATCTTACACTTAAACTTACACTTTTAATATATATATATATATATATATATTTATATATATATATACATATTTTTTTCCACTGTAATGTTCCCTCGACTCAAAGCCACGTTTTAAATTACCATGTTAAATCTGTGAGCCATCCATCTTTCCTCAACAATATCTTCCGACCATGGATCATGAGGTCATAGAGCTTATTTATTTACTTATTTACCCTTTTTCATCAGCAATTTTGACATTTTTGTAAATCAGGGAAGGACAATTAAAAAGCTCCAAAGTGATACTTTGCTGCAGAGTACATTGTTTCTGCTAATCATATAGATGGCTAATTTTTGATTCATCAAAATTTCTTTACATATAATAGATTTCTATGTTATTGGAAAGTTATTTTTTATAAGATGAGTTAGATTAGTGCAATTATATATGAGTACATGTGATTATCAATAGATGCAACGGAAAGTTATTTTTTATAAGATGAGTTAGATTAGTGCAATTATATATGAGTACATGTGATTATCAATAGATGCAACGAGTGTTAAGTGGACTATTAAAAAATCATGAGAAATTAGTCAGTTATGACTATTTTTCATGGAAATGGTCATAGATAAATAACTTACTTAACGCACTTGAATCCCAAAATGTATCTAACATTGGATATAGTTAGATTAGTGAATATAT
>APFE031150244.1:0-15275 GCA_000404065.3 Pinus taeda | reverse complement strand
CTTCATTGTGATGGTATTGATTTTCTAGTATATGATTGGTGTTTGAGAAATATATTAATATGATTTGTTATTATTATTATTATTGAAAAATTGATGTATTTAATACGAATGGTTTTTATTTTCCATATATGATTGGTGATTGAGAAAGACATTATCCCTTATAAATATGGAAGAGATAGAAAAAGATGAAAACATAAACTATAACTTAAAGTTATAAAGTGATTTTATTATTAATATAAAATTTTATTCAAATAATTTAGTCACATGAATTTTAGATTTCACTATTAATTTATTTTGAAAATTAAATGAAGAAAATAAAGGAAAAAAATAATATCTCAAATTATATCTAATATATTATTTTATTTTATTTATAAACATGTTAGTTATGAGAAAATCACAAAATAATTCTCCAATATTCTTAAATATTAAATAGTTTCTAATACATTATTAAAAAAAAATATAATATAATAATAATGCAAAATATCAAAAAATATGATTTTTTTCCATCTCAGGATCACGGTTTCTATTCAATTCAACATCACCTCACAGTAAATGCAAAAATAAAACAAAGGAAAAATTTGCTTATTTCAATAAAATAAAAAAATAAATAAACAAATAAAATCATTTCATTCACTTTGAAAATTTGATAATTTATTAAATTGGTGGAATTTATCAAAAAAAATATTATTTTTAAAATGTTTTAAATAATATCCATATTTATCTAAATGTTTTTGATATAAATAATATCAAAATATAATGTTTTAGATTTATAATTAATTAATATAATTATACAAATTTAAATGGTTGATAAAGATTAATAGACATAGATCTATAATCAACATAAATCTATTTTAATTCTACATCTAATTTTCATATAAAGACATAGAAAAAACATTTAACCCAGTATTATTTGGATTTTGATAATAAATTTTACGACTTATAAAACTTTGCTCACAACAAAATCTTTTATTTTTACTTTTGGTTATTAATTTTTTTTGGTTATTAAAAGAGTTTTCATTTCATTATAATTATGTATGTGATAGAGAATAAAGCATTTTACTCAATATTATTTGGATTTTGATAACAAGTTTTTTATTTTTACTTTTGGTTATTAATTTTTTTTGGTTATTAAAAGAGTTTTCATTTCATTATAATTATGTATGTGATAGAGAATAAAGCATTTTACTCAATATTATTTGGATTTTGATAACAAGTTTTACCAATTGCATTTTGATAACAATTTTTACCAATTATAAAACTGCTCACGACAAAATCTTTTACTTTTTTTGGTTATTAAAAAAATAATTTTTTTTTATAAGAAAAATTTCGGCGTAAATCACATGCAGAAAATATCTGTCGATGCGTTTCGAACCACCTAGTGTGGTTCATCGTCAGGACAAGTTGAGGAGTCAAATCATGGTTGCAAATTAAATAGGAGAAGTTGAGGAGTCAAATCATGGTTGCAAATTAAATAGGAGAGCAGTTCTTCCAAATGGCTGTCAGGACAAGTTGAGGATTTAGATCATGGCTGCAAATTAAATAGGGAGAGCAGTTCTTCCAAATGGCTAGGTTGACCAAGTCGTCAAAAAATAAATGTTTTTATTTTTTTTAGTTATTAAAAGAGTTTTCATTTTATTATAATTATTTTTAGTTATTAAAAAACAATTTTTAGTTATTAAAAAAAATTCATAAAAACAATTTTTTAGTTATTATAAGAATTTTAAAAATTAAACAAAAATGAAAGTCCCAGACTATAAAGCTTATTGATAAATTGATGTTTGATCATTATGTTTTATTAAGATGGTTTTGATATAAATGATATCAAAACAATAATGTTTTAGATTTATCATTAATTAATGCAATTATATAAATTAAATGGTTGATAAAGATTGATAGACATAAATCTATAATCAACATAAATCCATTTTAACTCCACATCTAATTTTCACATAAAAACATTACAACATCTCAATACAATCATATTATTAGGCACAAAGCCAAAACAACATTATCTTTCAATATCAAGTCACTTATAGACAATTGAACTTAGATGAATCAAATAACAACCCTTCATCTCACCCTTTGTGATAACCCAAATTGACAACAAAATAAACACATCATATCATTATATATAACTATATTTTTTCAAAAATTAAACTAATGGTATAAAACCAATTATTATAAAGTCAAATATAATTTCAATGGTTGTTAAAAAAAAATTCTATACAAATGAAATTTAAGGTTTGAATTATCTTATAGCTATTTATCCCAAAAATGATGGTATTTATCCCAAAAAATTGATAAATAAATAAATCTATTTAAAAACTTTTTTGATAAAAATTATACTTTCACTAGTAAAATTTATTTATGTATGTACCAAAGAAAATAAAAATTGGGATGAAAATTAAAGTTTCACCACTTAAATTTGTGTATGTATAGTAATTTTCCATTAAGAAATTTAGCCATTTTAAAACTTCAAAAAAATAAATAAATAAATTTTAATTTTACATTTATGTGAGATATGTTTACATTTAAATTTATATTGTGTTTATACATAATAATAATGAGATATGTTTACATTTAAATTTATATTGTGTTTATACATAATAATGAGATATGTTTACATTTAAATTTATATTGTGTTTATACATAATAATAATTAGATTAATTTTTAAATAGGATCAACATTGTGTGCATTTACATTAAGTTTTTTAATAAGATTTACCCCATACTGGACTGTAACATTTTTTCTCTTTCATTTACCTAGATAAATTGAGCTTTTCTTTCTTACTTTTCCTCAACCCCAAAGTCGGAGTTAACAATTACTATTACTATTTCTTCTCTTTCAGGCTTTCATGACACTTCTTTACTTTAAGATATATGTCTTTACTTTATGTTGATATATGTGTTCGTTTTGTTCCCGCTGCATGTTTATTTTTTTTGCTTTTTGTTTTTTCTTCTTGGACGTAGATCACTGCTAACCCAATGCCTTTTTCATCTCCTTAGCTTGGGAACCTTGTTCATCCTAGTATTTTAATATCTAATGATTCTCATCCATTTCTTCGTCTTGTCTTCTGGAAGATGTGGATATGGAAACTACCACCCTTTTGACTTTTGGAATCTTTTCTTTATTTTTTTTGCTAGTAGGCATGTATTTTGTAAATGCCTTATAGGAAGACAAATCCAATACCTAAATGCTATATTTTCAAAATCTAACAATTGAGTCTACATAAAATATTTATAAACCAGATGGATGTGATCTTGTAGACTTTTTTTAAAGTCTATTTCTACACATATCCAAATACCTTTTTCCATTCTTTCTTGATCTATCTTTAGAAACCTCCCATTGTATTTCCAATACTTCTAAAACTTGGTGATGCAAGAAAAGGAGAGGGAGGTTGTGAAGTCTCACCCATGATCATCTTCATAACCACTATTGTTGTAGCGTCGAAAGATGGAAACCATAGAGTTACTAAGGCTTGCCCTTCCCCAAAACCATGGTCATTGACAAAATCTATATCTTTTTGATTATCAAACTAAACCACAAAAAACCCCTTTGAACATAAGTAAATATCAAATTTAATGGTCCAATCGGTGAAGATTTACATCAGTGTAAATCTTCAAACCTAAGCCATAAACCATTAAATATGCCCATAAGAGTTCTGATTTGAAGTACTATGAAAATACTACCCACTTACTGACAACTTTGGTGCTTTCTCCATTTGTTCAATAAGGTAAGGACTTGTGATTGACAAAATTGGGGCAGTGTAGCAGATTTCCCTTTTACGACATCCTTAAACGAGATTGAACCGCTTGGATTTTTGGCAAACTAGGCTAATCAGGTTGGATTACCGCTGATCCAATTGGGTTACTCATTCTTGGATCTCTACCTCGCAACCTAAAATTTATGATAATATGGAATTACTTTCATTGGTATATTCTTTCGACTGGTTGACATCTTGTAATAATTTGTCTTCATAAATCATATTTTGTAAATTTGTCAATATACCCCAATTACATTGAAACTTTTTTGTTAAGATCTTTCACTAGATTTGTGATTGAAAACCCTAAAGCGATTTCTCATTGAGGTTGTCCACGAAAATTTGAAAAAGACTCCTCCCAATCCAGAATTGTATTTTGAATTCTGGATTTTGAAGAAAATGCTTCTGAGCATAGAAGGGAGAGGTCCACATCTGAGATTTTAACTGATTCTAGAACAGAAAACTTCGGCAAGTCCAACATCCGACTGCGAGGTCTGACGATCTTGATCCATATCTTTTGAGGGAAAAAGAAAAAAGTCTGCCAATCCTCCATCCCTTTCAAATGTTAGATCTATGTCACACTATATACAGAGTTGCAGATCCAAGGTGGTAAGGAATATATTCTTTAGAGTTACAGTGGAAATCGAAAAAAAAAAAAAAACCCTAGATCTATATACTTAATAGTATTTTCCTATCATATTTGTGGAAATATAGATCAAATCTATGATCAGAATAAATTCATTCACGTCAGGATTCCATTCCTTTGTAGTCCTAAAAAAGCTCACTGTCCTTCCACTTCAAAAAGGATTGAAAATATTTTGGGAATCAAAGGTCTTGAAAGAGGCCAAAATGGTTTAAGGGAAAACTAGTGCGGTCATTGCAACAACCGAACTCACACCGTTACTGCGACTGTCCATAATCATGGGTGTCAAGGGCCGCAGATACAAGATGAAGCCTGGGATGTGATTTCTGCTAAAACCCTAACACTCCTTATCGTGATCTCACTAATTATTTATATTATTTAGTTTATCATATAAGTATGATGATTATTAATGTTTATTAAGAAGACAAAAAATTAATTGGAATTTTTTAACCTTTTATTTATATGTTAAAAAAAGAGAGAAAAACTTTTCTAGATCACTATAGTTTTATTCATTTAAAAGGGTAAGAAAGTTAGTAGCGTAACAAATATTTTGAAAATTAGATCGAATATGAGTATAAGATGGACAATATTAGATTGAATATGAGTATAAGATGGACAATTTAACAAGTGTATTTTATCTTTAACCTCTTTAGGATCGCATAATTGACAAATTCTTTCATCCCATGGTGTTTTGGGAATTGACCAACCCCAAATTTCATCATGAAGCTCATGAGAATAAATTCCTTATATTATTTATTTTCTTCTTAACACTAGTAAAGACAATTTTGGTTTTAAAGATTGAGGTTGTTTCTCTCTTTACAATACCGTACTTTCCTTTTCCCCTTTAGCTCTTTATTTCCCTACAATTTATCCTTAAATTTGAAAGTAATAATATTTTTAATATTATATTGATTATGCATGACGATTTCCTCCTTTATTCTTAAATGGTCTAGCTAAGACTAGGTATCCTTATGTCACCCTTACTTGAGGGGAAGGTGGAGGTTTTGGTTAGAGTCACAAGTAATTTTAGGAAACTGTCCATGCTGTATAACTTCTTATACATAAGATACCTAATCATCACAATATTTTCAATGAGGAAAATACTTCCTTAAATCAAGAAAATATGTTATAGAATGTTCCCTTTTATCTTTAAATTATTGTAAATTGCATTTAAATTGCTTTTAGACGTGTTCAATTTTACAATAATATCTATTTAAAATAATAAAAATAGTAAAATTTACATATATTTATTTTTTATTTAAATCCCAAATCCAAATCCATATATATAATATTAAATTAATTTAGGAACATTTTATTTTATTTTTTATTTTTTATCATTAAATTAATTAATGGCATTTTTTAAAGGAGTTCTTGACATAAATATTATTTAAGTTTTCATTTTCACTACATGTGGAAAGAATATCGACCATTAATTTTTCTATAGTGTTAAAATGGTGACATTTATGAAAGCAAAGTATATTTAACAAATAATGAAAGCAAAGTATATTTAACAAGTAATTTTAATATCATTTTTTTTAATTAATAAATTAAAAATGAAAGATACATATTTTTCAAACTTCTTTATCAAAAGTTAAAAACGAAAGATATCTTTAAAACCCTTAAAATCTGGTAAAGCAGGAAAATCAAAATCACAGCACAGTGAAATGATGAAGTGAAAAATCAAAATCAGAGACATGGGCTCCACAAACATGAGTGAGCACATCTGGACTGTCAAATATGGAATCTACCCCTAACAACCACATTACGTAAGTTGCGTTGAGTGCTTGTGGGGGGCAACAGAATGTCAAAACCTGTTACAGTTACCTTCAACTATTCGGATTTGACTATCATAAACAATGGGCATTGCTACATGAGTTGCGAGGATTGGATTATTTTCACAGTTATTGTTAAGTGAGTTGCGCACCAACTTCACCCCAGGTTGACATATGAGTCGATATGAATTACACTTCTTATATACATTGACAATTTGGTAACCCACGAATAATTCTTACAACAATGTCTTCCACCACCACCATAATAATAATAATAATAATTATAATAATAATAATAATAGGTGTGTTGTGAAATTGGGTAGAGTTTGAAATAGTTTAATTTTCTAAAAATAGTTTTTTTTTTTTTTATTCTTCTCAAATTCTTATGAAATTTAAATATCATTAAATATGATATTTAATGAAAACTAAAAATATATGTATATTATATAATTCAAAATAAGATTACATATATATATTTTTCAATTTATCAATCTATTAGTAATATTTTATTAAGCATTTTGGTATGTTAAAAATGATATACTTTAAATATATATATATATAAACACTTTTTCCAGTCATTGATGGTACATCGTAGAAAATGGTTACATCTTTATATTGAAGAGTAATATTTATAAATTTATTTTTTTAGTTATGAATTTTTTATTTATGCTAGAGAGTCACATTCATTGTATTTGAAGCTTTATTTCATCAATTTTTGAGTGATTTGTTCATTTTGTAAAACATAAAGTTACATTTTTTTTAAGCAAGAGAAACATCCTTTTTATGATTATATGATGGTAAATCATAGAAAATGGTTACATTTTTATATTGAAGAGTAATATTTATAGATTTATTTTTCTAGTTATGAATTTTTTAACTATGTTTTGTGTTGTGTTTTTACAAAATAGGGAGTCAGATTCATTGTATTTGAAGCTTTGTTTAATCAATTTTTAAGTGATTTGATCATTCTATAAAACATGAAGTTACATTTTTCTTAAGCAAAGGAAACATCTTTCTTAATCACAAAAACAATGACCAAGGCAAAATGATTTGACATTTATATAGTGACATTTTTAATTTTACTTCATCATATGAATAGTTTGACCACAATTTTAAATGAATTAGTAAATTATATATATGTGTGTGTGTATTAAGTTGTTTGATTTTTTGAGAGATTACTTCAGGTTTGTGTTGTGGCTTGAGAAACCACAACCCAAGGGCATATAAGTTGTTAAAACACTTGGCCTCGACCACAACAACACTTAACATTCTTAGATTTTTGCTCAAAAAATTTTCAACTCGTAACTTTCTAAATAATACACCCCATCACCATCTATTCTATATCCCTAAACATTATAACAATATTTTTAAATAGTACACCTCATCACCATCTATTCTATATGTAACACCCCAAGGTGCGTGAAAATTACTGAGAATTAATAAGTTAATTTTATTATCTGTTATTTTAAGTTTTATTACATTATGCTGTGTAATAATATGTGTTGAGGTTGAAAGGCCAAGAAAAGTAAATTATGGTTACCTAAATATTTGGAATGATACCTTAACACAAAATAGAAATTGTTTACAAGAATTAAAAGAAATAGTTACAAATAAAATAGTTACCCAATTTACCGTGAAGGGGGATTTAGGGGAAAACAAAAGAATCCAGGAGAGATCCTTGAGCTGGAGGAATCAGTGGGAGAAAAGAGTATAGGACTTGGGGGTAGGATTGTAGCCCAGGACCCCAAGGTACTTGACTGTAACTGGAAATTATTAACTATGACATCAACAGAAAGTGCTCGCCGGAGAGTCTGGATGTAATTTCCAGAACTTGTGGCAGGGAGGAGAGACTTTCCAAAGAGGATTATAGGCTAGTTGTTGCTATTATTATAACAGATAAGTACCATGAATTGCTTGATTTAGTATCTAGGTACTATGTTGTAAACTAATGGCTTAATTAGGTAGGAAATTCTTATTGACTTCAGTGTAAAGAGATTCTGTGTATGCAATATAGATAAGTATAGAAATTCTTTAGTAATGATACAATAGAAACAATAGACATAATACATTTAGTTTCATGAATTGCTTGATTTAGTATCTAGGTACTATGCTGTAAATTAATGGCTTAATTAGGTAGGAACTTCTTATTGACTTCAGTGTAAAGAGATTCTGTGTATGCAATATAGATAAGTATAGAAATTCTTTAGTAATGATACAATAGAAACAATAGACATAATACATTTAGTTTCTTTCTAAGGACAACTAATAATAAACATTCTATGATGTGACGATATTATAGGTATTTTCTATGTATAAAATATCTAAAAACATATACAGAAAACAAGCATATCCATCTAAAATATTGAGAATGACTATGCGAACCCTCATGGAATACACCAAGGAATAATTACCTGGTGCGTTCCGAGACCATATGCATTTATGACTGTTTCAACATTTAACTACAACATACAGCTAAGGAGTGCAATGTAGGACCATTCGAAAAACAAAGGTACTGCCATATAATATCTATTAGTTCATCTATTAGCTTACAAATAAACCTAGAATAAACCCTTATTTCTACAAACTCCTTTCAAAATAGTTATTTCCATAAAGATCGAACAATTTTTCGATAAAGCATAACATACTGGAATAATTGGTTCAGAGGTAGCAAGGCCGTGCGAAATACGAACGACATACTCGAAATACCCAAATAACTTAACAATGTAATATATAAATACGCATTCACTCCATTACAAATAAGCAGTTGCAGTCCAAAGTGACCTTCAAGTCATTACGACTGCAATCACACATTCTTAACTATACCTTAATTGATTTAAGAGTAGTTACAACATCAAAATCGTAAATATGTTTAGAGTTTGGGAAAGTATTTCCTTCATTGTTCGACCTACACACAGAGTCTATTGAATCGCTTAAAAAACTATGTAATTAAGGATTATAAGAAATTTAGGCAGCTCTTTGAGCTCATTTCAGTGAAACATCAAACCCTCTTTATCTAAACTGATGAGGACTAGAAAGCCAATGTGGAAATGACCAGCAAAACTGTAAGATTCCAAGCATTGAAGGGTAGGTCCTAGACTTGTGCAAGCTAAGTAGGGAGAAGGAATACCTGCCATAAACCACAATCAAATATGAAAACCACATCATAGTTATTTAACAAGAGACAAAGACTGGGGAAAACACATGCAACGAATTTGTCAGAATAATACCTGAATTTGAAGGATGCACTCTCCAAACACCGACCTGCTCAATCATCAAACCCCTTAAACAAATATTTCTAAAATAAAGAAAATGTCAAACTCTTAAGACTTTGAGTTGTGAAGGTTTACCTTCTGAATCTGAAGTAATATCGAAACTGTTGTCTTCATCCTGAAATGCCTATGAACCATCCTAAATAGAGACAATATCTTGTCAGCCTTAGCAAGAGCCATGTTCCCACTTAAAGCAAACTAAAAGTGATATTGTTAGATAATGTCAACCAACACTTTCCTTCTCGAGTCGCGCCATGATAACCAGTGCAAGCCTTAGGAGGAGGAATGACCTCACTGTAACCCTAAATAACTTAACTTGCCATTACAGAGTAACAAGAAGCTACAAACCAAAAGCAACAATGAAACCATAGAATACTGGGTGTGAGGAAGCGATTAGGTGATGAAACCCTAGCCAACCACCATTGTCAGATCTCCAGCTAAGAATGAATAAAGGAGAGGTGGGATAGATGGTCGTAGATCGACAAACAAGTAGTAGTCAAGTGTTTCAACATCGATTGAGATCATGCCACGAAATCCCACGCATGCATACCAACTCAGCTAGAGTAGGGCAGTAAATGAAAACATACCGAAGACCATGTGATCTATTAATGTAAATCTCCTGTGTAAGTATAAACCACATACGTTGGAGGGTGAGCTGGCCAACTCTACGACAACCATAAATCATATCAAGAATTTAAAGCTAAATAAATAAATACGTATCAGTAATCAGGCTTAAGGTTAAACCAAGTTTTTATTTTTTATTTTTTATGGTTATTATATTTGTTAAAAGTGAATGTTACAAATGGTATCAGAGCTCGGGTTCATATACTGAGACTCTCTGGGATGTAAGTACAACTATACTTGAAATAAATGTGTTGAGTATATAAACATAATATAATAATTAACTATGTAAACGTGTGTGTAAACAGAGAGTCTGTGACAAGAAAAGAAAGTTTAGAATGTAGAGGAGCTTCGGACCACCTGAATCACCTAGAACAACATATGTTAATGCTAATCCAGATATTTGGATACAACTGGGCGAGGAATCCCAACAAGTTAATGCCCTGCTACTTGAAATTGTGTTGTAGTTGCGTGCACAAATGACCAATTTAAGAATGCATAATGAATGACTACATTTAGAACATGAGAGAATTTTAAGAAGTCTATCCAATCAAAAGAATCAGCGCCACCCAGACTGCAGTGCAAAAGATCAGGAAAAGACCCCGACAACTCAACATGCAGAAGAAAATGCTGAATCAGATGAAAAACATAGGGAATATGAAGAAGGATGTTCAAAAAATGTCTCCGACTAGCGTAAAACCAAAAGACAAAAGTCAGAACTACAAGGATAATTTAAAAAGGTTAAGCCCTCACTCTTTGAGGGAGAATCTGAAGAGGTAGCAGAGGCTTGGTTAATCGAAATGGGCAAGTGCTTTCAGATTTATGAGTAACTGACAAACTGAAGGCACGATTGGAATTTTATTAGCTAAGGGGTAAAGCAACCCTTTGGTGGGAGGAAATCAAGACAGTAAGAAAAATTGACGAAGAGGAGATTACATGGAATGAGTTTCAAAAACATTTTAAAGACAAGTACTTAACTGAGTGCTATTAGGATGAAAAAGCAAAGGAGTTTCATGAGTTAAGGTTGGGGACCTTAACCATGAACGAATATGTGGCACAATTTACATCCTTACTACGCTATGTGCCTTACATGCAAGAGGAAAAAGCCAAAATTCAGTGCTCCATTAGTAGCTTACCCAACTTTATGAAGGAAAACTGGAATTTGAATACCCCAAGACAATGGACGATGCTGTGCGGAAAGCCTGCATTTGCTATCAGCAAATGAAACAGAAGAATGAAGGACCAAAATGGGGGTTTAATAGGAAGGATAGAAGCATGATTCCAAGAAGACAACCAAAATTTTCTAATAACATGAATGTACAACAAAAGAATTTCAACAAGTTTCCAGCCAGGAATCAACCCAAAACTGCATATTCTGAGAATGGGCCAGCGGAGGGAGTCACTAAGTTTACCAATAAACAAAAATCAAAACCACCATTGTAATGTTGGGGATGTGGAGAACCCCATTATTACAAAAACTGTCTGCATAGGGCTATAATGGAATAGTTATCAAATATGCAAGAAGCATCTACAATTGGGGAAGTGGCAAGGAGCATGCCCATAATTAACGCCGCCTTGGATGACCATCAGGGAGCATTTTAGCCCACAATGATCAAATGTGAATGTATGATTGCTAAGCAACCTGTCTCTATTTTATTTGATCCAGGTGCTAGCTTAAGCTATGTTAGTCCTAAGGTGGTAGAAAAATGTCAACTATCAAGCATAAAATTGTCAAAACCTTGCCTAGTTCAATTAGCCACTAGGACAAAAAGAAGGGTTAATGCAAAAATAGAATGATGTCCCATAACCATTTCAGGGCAACCTATTTATGTTGACCTTAACATACTTCCTTTGGGTTCTTATGATATTTTAATCAAGATGGACTGGTTAGAAAAATGTTGGTCTCTAGTGGACTGTAAACAGAAAATCGTAAGTTTTATTTCTGAATCAGGCCAAAGAAAGGAACTCCAAGATATAAAAACCAATACCAATTTGTGCCCTATTATTGCTAATCAGTTAGGAAAATATATCAGAAAAGGTTGTCAAATATATGTTGTTCAGGTGGGGATTACCAGTACCAAAAAATAAAATGACCTCCTTGGAAAACATTCTTATGATTCAAGAATTTGTTGATGTGTTTCCAGAATCCAATCCAGGTTTACCTCCAAAACGTGATATTGATTTCACTATTTAGCTCATTTCGAGTGTAGCCCCTATATCCAGGGCCCCTTGTCACATGAGCATACCTGAGTTAACGAAACTCAAAATGCAGCTTCAAGAGCTCCTAGACAAAAAGTATATCCGTCCTAGTGTGTCCCCTTGGGGAGCTCCCATGTTATTTGTACGGAAAAAGGATGGCACCCTAAGATTATGCATCGATTATTGAAAGTTAGACAAGCTAGCTATTAAGAATAAATATCCCTTGTCTTGTATTGATGATCTATTTGATCAAGTATAAGAAGCTAAAGTGTTCTAAAAAATCGACTTAAGTTCGGGCTACCATCATATAAGAATAAAAGAGGAGGACATTTATAAGACAACATTCTATACTCATTATGGTCATTACGAGTTCGTAGTGTTGCCATTTGGTCTCACAAATGTCCCAGCCACCTTTATGATCTGATGCATGGTATTTTCCAGCCCTACCTTAATGAATTTGTACTGATTTTCATTGATGACATTTTAATATACTCTAAGAATTAGGAGGAGCATAAAGAGCACCTGAGAATAGTATTACAAACGTTGCAGGAAAATCAGTTATATGCTAAATTTAGTAAGTGTGATTTTTTCAAAGATCAGATTCAATACTTGGGTCACATTATTTCAACTGATGGGATAACAATAGACCTAGAGAAGATCAGAACAATCATGGAATGGACAACCCTAAAGAATGTCGCTGATATTCAATCATTCTTGGGTTTAGCCGGGTGCTACTGTCGATTCATTGAGGGATTTTCAAAAATCACCTTTCCAATGACCTCCTTACAGAAAAAGGAGCACACTTTCAAATGGACAGTCGAGTGTCAACAAAGTTTCGAAAAGCTAAAACACCTGCTTACCACTGCACTAGTGCTAAAAGTGGCAGATTTTTAAAAGTCTTTCGTGGTTTGCACAGATGCAAATAAAGAGGGTGTAGGCGAAGTGCTGACATAAGAAGAAAAAGTTATTGCATATGAATCAAGGAAATTGAAGGAATATGAACAACAATATTCTGCATATGACCTTGAGTTGACAGCAGTAGTGCGTGCACTTAAAATATGGCAACACTACCTGCTAGGGAAGAAATTTATGTTATTAACCGATCATAGCCACCTTACAAATTTCCTCAACTAGTCTAGCTTAAATGCTCGACAGGCCAGATGGAAAACATTCTTAAGTGAATTTGACTTTGACATGAAACATCTTAAAGGAAAGGAAAATCAGGTGGCAGATGCATTGAGCATTAAAGTACATTACATTTATGAGGTCCAAATGAGCCAAGCTAGCTCAAATATCCTTGAAATCATAAAGGAAGAAGCTATGCAAGATACATAATATACCTTCCTTTGGCAATAAACAAGGGAGGCCCTGCTGAAAAAGGAATCATCCAAATTTGAAATAGATTCTGACAATCTTCTTACTTTTAAAAACCGAATTTATGTTCCTAACCAAAACTCGGTTAAACAATTGATATTGGATGAATTTCATAGAAAACCATGTGTTGGTCACCCGGGGTACCAGAATTTATTTTTCAACCATCAAAAAGGGGTATTAATGGCTTGAGTTAAGAAAGGATGTCACTGAATATTTGTCTAAATGTTTGGAGTGCCAACTAGTGAAGGCAAAACATCAACATCCCATAGGTTTGCTGCAACCACTGCCCATTCCAGAATGGAAATGGGAAACCATATCTTTGGATTTTATAACCGACTTACCTCGTACCAGAAAGCAACATGACTCAATTATGGTGGTAGTAGATGAGTTGAGTAAAACTGCTTACTTTATACCTGTAAAGTCCACTTACAAAATTGTGGAGATCATAGACATATTTATGAAGGATATTTTTCATTTACATGGAATACCCAAAGTGGTAATCTCCGATAGGGATGTAAAATTTACATCCACCTTCTGGAAAACTCTCTTTTCGGGATTAGGTACTCAGATCCAATTTAGTACCGCTTATCACCCCCAAAACGACGACCAAACTGAACGAGTAAATTAGGTCTTGGAAGATATGCTGCACATGTTCGTGATGCAACAGCCACATAAATGGGAGGATTATCTCCATTTAGTAGAATTTGAATATAATAATGGGCATCATGAATCATTGGGCATTAGCCCCTTCGAAGTGCTGTATGGAAGGAAGTGCAGGGTGCCCATAGACTAGAATAACCTGGTTAATAAACTAGCATTGGGGCTTGACATGCTAGCAGAAATGGAGGAGATGGTTAAGAAAATTTGGCAAAATCTAAGGGCAACCCAAGATAGACAAAAAGTGTATGCAAATAAAAAGAGATCATACACAAAATTTCAACTAGGGGATCATGTATATTTAAGAGTAAAACCCTGGAAAAGCTCCTTACAATGGCAGGGTTGTGCTAAGTTAGTGTCCCAATACTATGGATCTTTTCAAGTTTTGGAACTAATTGGGCTAGTAGCCTATAAGCTTACATTACCCAGCCACATTCGGGTCCATAATGTGTTCCATGTATCCTTACTAAAAAAATATGTGTATAACCCTCAATACATTATTAACTCAAAAAACATTTAGGTAACTAGTGAAGTGGGATATATGACTTTTAGAGCCATTTTTTTATATATATTTAGCAAAATCATGACTGTGAGTTGTTGGTTGCAGGTCGAATCAGAAGGAGAGTTCTTGGAAGAACCTCTTCGTATTCTCGACCAAAGAGAAACCACCCTACAAAAGTGAGTCATAACCCAGGTTAAAGTGCAGTGGAAGAACTTTGGATCGGATGAAGCCACCTGGGAAGAAGAGGAATTTATGTGCAAATCTTATCTGGCATTGTTTTCTGAAAGTGAAATGAACACCAGGGACAAGGTTCCTCATATGGGGGGTGTTAGCCTCCTGCTGCAGCATGTTACTCATATTTCATGATTGACATTTTTACAGGCCAAATATGTCATACTTTGCATGCTGCAATGCTCCATATTTGCTAAACAGTCACCAAAGAAAGAGGCCATGAAAGAATGCTACTCAAAGTTCATC
>APFE031150243.1:243646-255585 GCA_000404065.3 Pinus taeda | reverse complement strand
CATCATTGTCTCCTGATCGATAGATTCTTACAGGTGTTCGACTTCAGCTCATTTATTCACACTTGTCAGTTTGTACTAGGTACCTTGACGCTCATTATCATTATCGGTGAGTAGTCTCGCGTTTGTTAACGGTATACATTATTGGCTGGTAATCAAACGATTTCTCACATGGTCGACCTCAGATCATTTATTCCCATGGTGGAGAAATGTACCACGGCGGTCGGTGAAGACCTCAGGTTGTATCAGCATTCATTGGTTCACTTGACAGTTGCTCCGGTTACTGCTAGTTGATGCCATTCCCCCTCATATGTTGCAGTCAGTTACGGCGACATTCTATATGCTGACACCTGAGTTTACAGTGAAGTACCATTCCTATCCATCATGTTCAGTCGGTACCTTATGGGATCAGTCTTTGATATCAGTGATCCGTTGTATTTTCCAGCATCATTGACAGTCTATATGTGATATTCAGACATGTACTTGTTCGACTATGATCAGATGATCCATTATGTACAGTCAGTTATACTTGTATACTTAGTGGATCCGCTTGTACTTGATATGCGGACATGCTTTACTTTGCTTTCTCTGAGCATGGGTATGCCTGCCTCAGACGGTGTTTCTTTCTGATCTTCTTTTGTGGCTTGGCAGGCTGACTTCGGGTGAAGTACTCCTCAGTTTCTGGCAGGTTTCCTTTCCATTTACTCGCTTAATACATTTCGGCCATCATATACCCCTTCTTACCTCATATATTAGGGGGCATCTGTTATAGCTCCAAATCTCACCAGTACGGTTTGTGATGCTTCAGCCATGGCCTAGGGCAACCCCTCCTTCCAGACCTGGTCCTATATCTAAAAAACAGTGTTTTATTCCCTGTACGCGACATTGCCCTGAGTTAAATGCGTGTATACGCGGGTTCATACATATCTAACCCACGTATATGTATTAAAACACTTAAAAAATATAAAAACTCCGTATTTTCGGGCGGAGATCACGGGTTTTACCTGCTGATCACCTGTTAGTGCCCGTGGCCTCAACTGTCCCCAACCAATTCCTAACTAAAAAACTACTTTGGAGTTGGTATAAAAGGACATCAAGGGGAAGGCCTAAGGAGGAGAAATCATTGAGCAAAGTTATTATACTGATTTTTTATCCCCCTGATCAGGTCTGAAGACCCTTGTGCCTTCTGCACTTCCCCCATCTTGTATAGGAAACCCTTGTTTCCTTTGTGTTTGGATGTTCATTTTTCCCATCACATCTTGGAGAGAGTAATGGAAGGTGACCTACTAGTGGCTTGAGGCGGGACGGATCCAGAAGGAGGCTGAGCTTGGAGCCTGCAGAAGCAGATTCAGGTGATATTGCTCTTTTTCCATATTGTTTATTTATCTAATAAAGAAACACGTCTTGTTCCCGAAACGCTTCTCTCTTTGTGTTAATGATATTTATATGTGAAGTTCATACTTGAATAGATGTTTATAAGTTTGTAACTAACTCATCTTTCATATAACATAAAGATCATTTTGTATGTAAAATCTTGTCCATATACTGTTGTAGTTTGTGGAATTGTGGTTTTTACAGGACCAAGGAGCGGAAGGGACGTGAAGAAGGGTTTGCACCCTTGAGTAACTACCCAAACGTAGGACATCAGGTATGCCCCTCTCACTTTAGAGGTAGTTATTTATAGCATAAACGGTTGTATGTGCGTGTGTTTCTTAACTTAGATAATTTTCCGTCTGCTAAGGTTTTACCCAAGAACCTTAGGGGATTATTTCCCGCAACACTGATTCACACATTAAAATGAACCTAGATTTACATTCATTCATACCATAAGCAAATTAACTTAAACAGATATTATGAAAGTCAGATTCGCGACAACTCAGAAGGAATACAGAATTTCAGAAGAAACTTATCTTTATTTTCACTTATCCTCAATACATTCAGATCTACCCTGCGCACTTAGCTGCAAGGGTCTGCGCACACAGCTGCGGACTTTCCAGGCCTCTGCACACATAGCTGCAAAGCCTCTACCTACTACCTCAACCCTTGACTCAGACTTATAGACGCTTTCAAACTATCTTCTTCAAAAACACATTACATTCCATATTTCAGAAAAACTATCCAAACTCAACTATCTCCAACCATAGATCCTCGCTCTTTTATACCCTTCCTTGGCCCGCGATCCCTACATGGGCCGACTCTATTTACATTTCTTTACATTATCTTCGGGCGGATTACCCTTTGACTCGACCTATTATAATTCGCGCTCCGCGCTTTGAGCGGAATCTTTACCTTAACTTTACCCAAAATGTCCAGCTTCGCGCCTCCTAACCATTGCCAGGTGCTATGGCATGTCAAGATGTAAATTGTGTTTCTTAGTTGTTTTAGACCACGGTTGGATGTGATGAGCCTTGTCTTGGTAACTTGTTAAGTGGGATGAGTTGAGATTGTACAGGAGTACCCGAAGATGAGTTATAGGTAGTTCTTAGGTGAACAAGGCATATGTTGAATTTCCATAACACATGAGAATCTGGGTTTGGCCTTAGAATCTTTGATGTGAACACACTCATGTGCCAAAACACATCTACTATGCGGAATGAAATATGCCATGAAAGAAAAAGTAATGGATTGAATGCACAGAGTTTAGGGTGTGCCACATCTTCATATGTCAATGCTTATTATTGTGATATATAATAGCCATTTATATGTCTGGTTTAAGACTCCTTTGGAGATTGTTGCTCCATCAAAAATAGAAACCAAAAGGGGTATCAATACCATAGACTATTATGAATAGATTTGTCCAGCGGGTTGTCCACATAAATCAAGCCACAAGAAATCTTCTATACAGACAAATAGACATACAATTGAACATTTTTTAATATCTAAATTCCCATAAATACAAAATTTAAGTAATCTACAGGAAGTTGATCCAACCATCCTTTGACATAGCATCCATTGTACCAGAGAAAGCCTTCACAATTGAAATTCAATAAACTAACATATGATTATTCACAAACCAGGTGTTTATGATTTCAATTACCCAACAAATTTACCAACTCCACCAAAATAGAGAATAGATTTCAATGATATCAAACCTTAGGTCTTAGTCTCAGAGATTTAGGGTGTATTCATATACATGGTTATCGCATCGCAAGTATCAATTTTGAATTTTTTTTCCAACTAGAGAAAAAATAAAGAAAAGAGGTCAAAGATACAAGGGCAAGGGAAATATGGAAATATTCCTATGGTGCATTGATGAAGACATAAAATGATTGGGAGAGTTGAAAGGTTCAATATTTATTACATTTCGTTTTCGTATCAACTGAAAGAAAAATTTAATAATTTTTGTAAAAGTGTGCAAGGACCATATGATCGATCCTCTTACCTCCATTTAGAAGAGTTGTTGAGGTGCGTTTCTGTGAAAGATTTGTAGAGAGCTTGCAATATTGTCACTCGTATCCTTTAAATACTTCACTCATTCTCCCCACCTATTCAAACAACAAATCCAAAACAAATTATGGATCAATCGGGAAGATCTATCGAACGAATCTGCCAATCTCCCCGGGAGTACTTGAGAAATATCCTTGGAACGTAATATCATGATGTGCTTTGCTCTGTTGGCCCTATTTTGCAAAAAATGGTGGGAAAGAAGATGATCAATTGTAATCTTAAACTCTTCTTTTACTTTTTTTTACACTGATTTGTTCTCAAACTCTCCCATGTGCTCTACTCTGTTGGCCTTCTTTTGTGAAAAATGGTGGGAAATTAGATGATCAATTGTAATCTTAAACTCTTCTTTTACTTTTTTTTTACACTTATTTGTTCTCATACTCTCTCATCCTGCCTCCAAACATATAGAAACCCAAGTAAAATAACAATCTTATTTTGAACTTTTGTTTATATCTGGTGGGTGGTATGGTGTCCAACTATGTTGAAATAGAATAGAGAAACAGTCTTCTTGCCTGGTCGCAATGTCATCTGCTAGCTGAGTGTTTAACTTTGCCTTTTGGGATGCTACACATTTATTAAATTATATGGCATTTTTCATATTTAGTAATAGTGACATTAATTAATTGACTTAAATCTCATTCTCATCGTTGAGCACTTAAATAAAAGTAATATTAATGCTAATTTGAGAAATGTGGACTCCATTAAAGAGAGGTCATAATTTATTTTCTTTATCTATCCAATAGCATTATTAATTTATATTATTAATTATAAATTGTATTTATAGTGGATATATTTATCATATTATTTAAACAATACTATTTTGTGATTTATGGTGTCTTTTTAATCATTTTTTTTAAAGAGATTTTTCTAGTTCAAAGACATCTAATGAGTTAATTTGAGTGGCTGAGTATTGTAGATTACAAGTAGGAGGTTATGGTATTAAGTCCCTTGGATATCATCCACATAGTTTAGATATTATTTTAGGAATGAGGAAAATTATCTGGTGAATTTTCTATACATTTATATAGAAAAAAGATATTATTATAAAGAGAACACTCTATCAATATGAAATTTATATTTTCTTTATTATACTCTTAAAGGATATTATAAAATAATGGTTCCAATGTTTTTAGAGAAAATATGGAGCTTTGTTGCTTTCACATTTTTCTCCGACAAGAAGTAAAGTTTGTGTACTCTCTTTCTTTTTCGCAAGGGTTTTCACTGTCTCGACTGTTAGACAGTGGGTCATGTCAATAATTAATTCTATCCCGCCACAGTTTCGAATGGAATTTGAATTAATTCTATCCTGCCATAGTTTCGAATGGAAGTTGATACTGTTTATTATGATCTCAATCATGTCTAGAGGATGCATTCAAATCCCAAGATGAATTTACAGGTTACAATTCATTGTCTTGACAAACCATCTCCAACCAAATCATGATGTATTTCCAAAATGGATGGTGTTCCAAGGTAGATATTTAATCTGAGCATGAGTTGTCCAAGGTTGTTTTCTTTTCGAGCAAAGATAGTAGTGCAAAAGACCCAAGCTCTGATTCTAGCTTTGAGGTAGTAGTTATCCCTAAGTCTTAACCAAAATCCCTTTCATTTAATCCTTTTAAGCCTCTTTTGGTCCCCCATGGTTCGAGAGCTTTTCCTAAGAGAAAGTTCTATGTTAGAGTGAAACACAATAAGTTTTCAATGGTCATTAGTAAGGATTTCAAGTTCGAGGACATCCCAAACTTGTTAGAAACTACTTTGGTAGGAGGATTTTATGGTACGACAATGGCAAAGGCATCTCTCATGGCATGGGTTTCGGACAATTGGATGTTAGCCACAGGTTATATGTCAATTTTCCATGGATTTGTTCACAGTTGGATATTCTTTCAATTTTCGTTGAGGGGGGGACTATAATAAGATCAAGGAGGTAAAATGGCATTGGGGGCCAGCGGGCCTAGTCCTGGAAACATGGCTGGTGGATTGTGATCTCGCTCACAAACATCTCTCGGTGCAACAACTTTGGGCTCTATTGTTGATCCCTCCCCTTGTCTTCTAGACAGAGGAGGCCCTTCACATTATTGACAATAATTTTGGTAGATTTATTTCTCTGGACCCTAGTTGGTATGTTTCAATTAATATGCATTGGGCCTCGATTCTAGTCAAACTAGATATCAAAGATATTTTATTCAGGGCGATTGAATTGGTTTAGGAGGAAAGAATCTAGATCCATAACATTGGTTATTGGAAAATATCATTTCATTATTTCAATTGTTACAAACTTGGACATGTTCATACCTAGTGGTTAGAGTTGAAGGCACCTTTCTCTGACAACAAGTAAAGTTTGTGTAGTCTCTTTCTTTTTCCCAAGGGTTTTCGCTGCCTTGGTTGTCGGAAAGTGGGTCCTGTCAACAATTAATTACATCCCTCCATAGTTTCGTATGGAATTTGATATTGTTAATTATAAGCCCAATCATGTCCATAGGAGGCATTCAAATCCTAGTATGATTTTACAAGTGACACTTCATTGTCTTAATAGATCATCTCAAACCAAATCATGAGGTGTTTCCAAGATGGATGGTGTTCCAAGGTAGATATTTAATTTGAGCATGAGTTGTCCAAGTTTGTTTTCTCTTTGAGAAAAAATAGTAGTTCAAAAGAGCTAAGCTCTGGTTCTAGCTTTGAGGTAGTATCTATCCCTAAGTCTCAGCCAAACTCCCTTTCATTTAAGATGTTTAAGCCACTTTTGGTCCCCCATGGTTCCAGAGCTTTGTCTAAGCCAAATCTCTATGTTAGAGTGAAACAAGATAAGTTTTCAATGGTCATTGGTAAGGATATAAGGTAATGAATAATCCTAAACATTCAAATCTTCGCAACACTCTCAAGCCTAAGGTTATACTATTGGAAGAATGTTTATCGAAAGGAGGATTAGCTTCACAACCACAAATATCAAATGCAGTAGGTTGAAATTCTCACCTTCTTAACGCACAACAAAAATCAGGACAAAATATTAAAATGGGAATAGGAAAAGGAAAATGAAAGAGCTTTCAAAGAGGTTGGGATCAAGTAGGACTTGCAGGAGGCAAGCATACGATTGCAATAAGGGGTTGGGAAAAAGTAGTTTCAGATAAAGGGAGACTTTGGGATATGCACAACACTATATTTTCAATGACTTGGTTGGGTTCCCAAATCGCAAAAAAATTAAGGCTATCTATAAGGGCATGATAACTAGGGAGTGACAAGGTGTGCTAGGGAATGACAAGAAGTGCTAACACATGTGAGACAGTTCCAAGACATGTTAGGCATGCTAATACATGACAAGATGTGCCAGGTTCTACGGTGTGGCACCAACGGATGTTAGGGAGTGTTATGGAAACACAAGGGAACACTAGTTTCATTTGCATGGAAATGAATGAATAAGAGTGGGTGATAGGGAGTGTTAGTGAGTTCCAAGTGTGCTAAGGATGATCAACCACGCCAAATTTAAGCACACTAACCCAAGGATAAACCAAGGATCCAGTGTCCCAAATTGAAACGAGATACAAAACTGATTTCAAAATACTCAACCTATATGATTTCTAAGGAAATACATGTGTCAGATACTGAATTCAGCAAAACCCATTCCAAAAAAAGAAACAATCTAATTTAATTCTAAGGAAAATATGTGCTAGATCTATAGATCTGTATTTCTATCGACCCCCGGCATAAACCTTCGCCTAATACTTGGTCTTACATGTATCTAAGGGATACAATATGGTAGTGCTGATGAGCCCTATTATGGATCCTAAAGTTGTGTCTATCAAAGATTCAAAATCGACCCCCCTTGCATATAAATTCGACCGAATAAGATCTATAATTTGATATATATATATATATATATATTATATATATATTATATATAGATATAGATATATAGATTATATATAGATATAGATATAAGATATAGATATATATTGTGGGGGTACAAAATCAAGTATTTAGAAACCAAAGTGTGAATACATAAAATTGATGATTGATGTTGGAAGTCCAATAATAAGAAGTTGGGTTGCTTGTAACTTAGATTCCAAATCAAAACAAAGAATCTCCCTAAGGGATTACAACTGAGAAAAATCAGTGTTTAATTAATCCAATATATGGGAGTTTGATGCAAGTGATGATGTCGATTCTTGACTTACCTGGCTATCAGTTACGATGAATTTCATATTGCAGCCATTGTTGATGATTTTGACAGTGTGGTATGTTGAGTCATGGAAACGGTATACATTTACCATTAATCTCATCATCCTTTTCCTTTATTCTTATGTTTTCTATATTGTAATGTGTTAATATATTTAGGAATTAGGGTTAGAAATGAAGGAATTATTTGCAGTTATGATTTCGCTAACTTTTACCCTTCTTTATGTAGGAAAACAACAAAAGGGACAATTGTTGTTCCCTAACGAAGGAACAACAAAAACCGATAAGAAACAAAAGGAACATGGCGGTTGCGAACAAGGCGAAAAGCAAATCAGAGGGATCAGCGAGAGAAAGGAAAGGATGTCTGAAGTTAGAAATTTGTTGCGAATCTCTTAGGATCGAGAGATCCCGAAGGATCACATTTACCATTCATCATTTACCCTTTCTAATTATAAAAGGATATGTTTATAAGAAGAAAGGGGAACCTCTATTATTATTGTAATTTTAATTACAGACTCTCACTCTTGAGAAGAATACGAATATATTGTAATGCTCCTTCAGTTTGATGATTAATATATAAGTGAAGTTGTTGTTCCCTCGTGTTTTCTGAAGTAACATAGTAGTGTTCGTTGGCGGCTAAGAGCCCAACCTCTGGTGGATTTAACTGCTCTATTTGTTCCATACATCTCTGATTCTCGCAAGTGTGATGGTTTGATATTTTTCTTGTTTTATGTGATTTTATATCCTTCGTTGTTTATTCTTTTCTGGTATTGATAGAATAACTCTACTTTATATGATTTACAACGCTGTTGTTTGATTTCGTTTATCTCCATTGCAGATTGAATTACTTTCAAATTGATTTGATCAACTATAAAGGGTTTAATTATTGCTCTTAGACTCTCAGATTGATATCATTGTTGTTTGGGTTATTTAATGAAGATTGAGTTTGACTTAGATTAAATCAATTAAGAAGAGACGATTTATCACTACTGTACTCTCAACTGATGTTGTTGTTACTTGAATTATTGTGAGATTTGATTTCATTAGAGGATTGAGTTTTCTTTAATTTCAATTGGAATTTCTTAGATGTAATTGGAATTTCTTAGGAGTTTTAAAAGGCACCTTTTATCAGCCAACATTTTGGCACTATTGCCAGGGAGAGTGTAGCCATTTACAAAGAGTGATGTACATCTCATAATTGTTGTTGAGGAAGAATTGGGGATTGAAAAAGGAAGGTAAGAACCTACGTAACGAGAAAGTAAAGTGTTTGCTCCTCTGCCTGCTTTTCAGCACAATTACAGAAAACTGAAATAGGTGTTTGGTGATTGTTTGTGGAGAGAGAACTAGGTATTAAAAATGGAAGGTAAGAACCTATGTACGGAGCACGTAAAATTCCTACTCCCCTGTCCGCTTTCCAGTAGAATTGTTAGGAACTTAGGGTAGAGATAAACATTTGAATTGTTTGCATGAATGACTAAGAAGACAAGACCCGAAAACAATCCAATTCCACTACCCAAATCTGAAAAATATAAGGGACCGATGACCCTTGGACGATCAACTTTCATCGATGACATCTTAAAGAAAGTTGAATCTCAACCATTAGTAGGTCCTTGAATCGTTGCTTCCAGACAACCTACTGTCTCCCTTCAGGCCACAGGCTCACCATCTGTAGCCTACGCTGAGGTCCACAGCAAAATGGTAGGAACTGAGCAGAGTTTTCAAGAAATTGAAGTTGGTGCCCAATTTCCTCACAAGAAGGGAATTCTTATAATATTCATGAAGGAGGAGGAGAAATAGGGGAAACAGAGGAGCCAAGATCCCCTCAGGTAGTAATTGAGCAAGGAATGCCCACTATCCTAGACCAAGGGAGTATTGTTAAGATCATTTCCAACCCTTCTAGACACCCTAGGGATAACTCTCTAGCTCTGGAAATCCCGGAAGGGTACTGGCATATATGGCCAACAATCCACAAGCACCCCAAACCTCCACGTTGCAGTATCCCATCGTTGACATAGTTTTCAACGCACCCATGAAAGTTATCCCTCTAGAAAATATTCCCACCTTTCATGGACTCACATCAGAGGATCCAAATGCATTTCTATTTGAATTTGATGTATTATGTCAGGTTTATGATTACACCACCGACCCCCAAAAGCTAAAGTTTTTTCCCTCCACGTTAAAAGGAGCAGCCTTGCATTAGTTTATGGGGCTAGGTGGGGGAACCATAAATGATTGGGATCAAATGAAAACAGCTTTCCTTAAAAAATATCAGGACTATTGCAGATCTAAGGAACTGAAAGACGAAATATTCCAAATGGCAGCAAGACCTAGTGAAACATTGGAAGAGTATGTAGAGCATTTCCAATATAGCCTCCAAAGGTCTCCCTATGCAAATCAGCCTTTACCTGATAATGTACTAAAAACTACACTGATTAAATGGATGAAAGAACAATGGATAGAGACATTAAATATTATGGGTAAAGGTGATATATATCAAGAAGACTATGCTGATATCATTAAATTGTGTATCAGGTGCTCAAGAGGAAATATGAGATTGAAACCAGCAGAATGCGATATGACGACTAGGGATAGCAAAATCTTTGGCAGGAGCATCACTCATGTAGAAATTGGCAACCTACTGAGAGACTTAAAAACAAATATCTTGGGAACTTTGACGATGCAATTAGACATCATGCAATCCAAACAGAAGCAGGCTAAGGCAGAACAGAACTTGGTGATATTTTCCCCGAGATGCAGGAAGAAGCATAGTCACAAGGAGTTCCCGTTGGATATGGTACATACCTATGCCATATCTACTAAAGATCAAGCCACGGAAAGCTACCCATCACTCCCAGGGTTAAAAGCAGTTTTCAAGGAGGCAGAGGAAGAAACAAAACCAGTCTACCTACTAAATCAACGTCACTAATGGAAACCATGACAAACAGGTACGCCTACTCGCTCATCTTCTTCCTTTCAACCCTTGAAATATAATGCCCAACAATACACAAGAGCTACATGGCAGAACCAACCACCTTTTCTTAATTGGTCACAACAACCATTCTCTATGCCACCTTGGTACAACCAATCAAATCAAAATAGTAGTTGGTCGAATTTCCCTTACTTCCCACCATTTTGGCAGAACAATACATATCTGTCCCAATGGCCACCCTCCACTTCATAGAACCAGAACTAGTAGTCAAGCTGGCAAAGACCTACAAATCAGCCAACAGGAACAATCCTGTTGGCATTATGGCACAAGTTTGGAGCCATGGCACAGGTGTTGTCCTTGATGGCAACTCTCTTTGATAATAGATCTCAGTTCAGGCTTTCAGAATGAAGGAAAAGACATATACGCAGGTTCAGCTAGACTAAGATGCGTATACACGCAGGTTAGACGTTACAAAGGCGTGTATATGTTGGAGAACTTACCTTTGGTCCGTGGTAGTTAGTCCTTGGTATTTGAACCTATGGTTTTGGACCGTGGTACCTCGTCAGAAGTGTTGATCCCATATATTGGGTCTGTGGTATTGGTTTATTATGGTTTTGGACCGTGGTATTGTGGAAGGCCTAAGACTATAAAAGAGGAAGGAGATCATGTGGCAAAGGATAATTGGAATCATTAATGAATATCTGAAAAAATGCTAGATCTGGAATACTGGTAATTAGGTTATGGTGTAGATCTGGATCTGAATGGAGGAGGAACCTTAGCGCAAAGAGAAGGATAAGTTCTATTGATGGGTTATAATCTTTAAGCTTAAATGATAGCATCTTTGTATGATTTTGGTCTATTATAGGTGGCGCTGGCTTGATCTATAACACTGATAATCTGGGTTAATTAGTGTTTGAATATCTGAAAGAGTGAATTATCCTTTATAGATCTGTACGCAGGTTCAGTGAAGTGAAGGCGCGTATACACGCTGGTTTAGTGAATGAAAACATCGTATACGCAGGTTGTCCCAAACACAGAAGCGTATGCATGCTTGTTGCAGGTTATTGAAATAGCATATATATTTTGAGTTGTGATCTAGTTGCTTCTGTTTATTGCTGCTGTGTTCTGGGTTCATATTTTGGTGTGTGGTTTCTGGTACTGTGTTTTGGGTACTGCTATCTACTTGATTCAAATCTAATTGGTGAAAAGGAGATTGGTTGATGGAGAAATTCTTGATGATTGATTGATGTTCATGGATCCAATCTAAAAATTTATGAATCGTGGTCCCTGGAAGAAAGAGAAGGTTGTAGCCTTCTATAGGCCAGCACCTACGTACTAGTATCTTGGCTAGTACAAGAGCTAAAGGGGGTTGTAGCTCCCTTCCAGGAGAAGCTGG
>APFE031150243.1:170386-224141 GCA_000404065.3 Pinus taeda | reverse complement strand
GCTTGACAAAGAGGACAATGTGGCTATTGATGAGGCCACATAGACTGCAGATAGTCAAGGTGACAAATTTCAGTGTAACACTCTCCATTCCTTTGTTATGTTCCATAGTTTCATCTCGTATCCATTTCTGGTGGAATTTTTCGAGTGAGATCAGGTAGAATTCAATTCTATTGCTCTACCTGTGGGAAAATTTCATATACAGTGTTCATTCTTCTGTTTGAAAAGGATTCATTTCCTATGCCCTTTTCAACTCCTTAATCAATCTTTCCATCCCACCACATTTTAAAATTAAAATTGCTATGCTTTCAGCCTACCTTGCCTCACGAAATAATCTGTGCCTTCATTTCTAGTTCTCTGTTCATTGAGGTCCAGTGGTCCCATAACATCCCAGAAATACAGTCATTCATAAAAATCACTCCTTGTTTTCATTTTCACTTACTAGCCTAAGACAAATAGTTCATTTTAATTCATCTCAGGCCATTTCATTTAGTTATTCACTGAGTGTGACTTGGAGAGAGCCCTCTCCTGTTCTGGTAGGGCTAGCTACCAGACTGAGCGTGGTTTGTGGTTACCCTGAATTTTGCCTTCCTTTAGCCTGAGGCGGATTTAGGTGCTAACAGCCACCACACCAGGGATATGATCCAATGGATGTACCAAAAATAAAGTCCTTGGAATAGGAGGTAACATTACGAGCCAACCTGCCCACCTTTCGGTAATTCCCAGTGAATGGCAATGTGTTCATCTAGTTACTATGCCAGTACATTGGTGTATGCTTTGGATATAATAATGCACTTCTCCAATTATACATAGAGGACCATGGTTCCAAAGGGTTATAAAGAAACTTTGTCAAGGCTATAGATGCATGTAGGCAATAGAAGCTCTGCTGATGATATTGAACTTGTATTCTCTACATCAATAGTTACTATAATGCCCTTTTCTTATGTTTTATCTTTACTACAGAGAGATTATATTCCGAACATATTTTGAACCTTTATGAATGTGATATATTTTAAAAATCAATCATAATAGTTTTAAGTGGAATAACGGCAGTAAAGAATTATTCCCTGCGTCAGGTTCTTTTTCCTCTTCGTATCACCTCATGGCATCTTATCATTTGTTGATAGTTCTCATTATATGCATTGATTTCATTACTCTAAAATCCTTCATGATCCTTTCATTAATATGTGTACTTTTCCACTTTCATTAACCCTGTACTTCACTGCCAACACGTTATCTCTTCATTCAATTATCCGTAGGCAACCTATTATTTCAAAGGGGGGCGAGAAGCTCCATTATACTTATGCATGTGTTCTCAACTCTTTATTTGATTTTGCAGGGCAATATGACATTCAATGATCACAGAGTAGGTGGTATTATAACAGCCATTAATAACAGTATTGATGTTTATAAAGTATTATCCGATAAAGCTATTACGACCATTTGTTGTTGTGCCATACATGAACTGTTTGTAGAATTCAGGCAGTATGGGAGGAAAAACGGTGTGCAGAGAACCACTAATACTAGTTGTTTCTGATGGAGCCAGAGAAATTTTAGCTCAAGTTGGGTGGATAGCATGCTTTACACGATTTCAGCCACCCAACGAGGAAATTTCCATTGAATTCCTACGAAATCTACATAATGGACAATCCATAGTAAGGGGCAGGCAAATCACAGTATCAGACATTGTAATAGCATAAGTATCCGGGTTACCAGCAGAAGGACCTGTATGGGCTAACAAAAGATTGAAGTTGCATGATGCTATCGAAGCCTTTAAGGATGAAGGACATGACTTGATCATCAAAGGTAAATGCATTCAGCCATCATCCTTTGAAGAACCATGGGGAGAACTAGCAAGAATCATCCAGAATTACATCACATTTGACGGGCGCAAAGACGTGGTAAGGTTGTATCAACTTAAACTCTTAGCAGTTCTGAAACAAAAATGTGCTATAAATTTACTTGCATTATTGAATTTTCTACTGCATGACACCGCTGAAAGGATAATATGGTCCCAACACATAGAAACCGTAGTAAGCCACCACTACTTGATCAGACTGATAGTTAGCTATAACCTCGCCCAGCAGCATTGAAGCTGGGAGGAGCTAATATTTTCTATTGGAGGAGGTTTAGCTCTACCTGCACCTAACCCTGTTCCAAAAAGGAAGAGGACTACCCTTTCAAGGAACATACCCCAAAAGAGCAGATGATCCTCAAGGCTGGGGCCAAGAATAGGAGTGTTCGAGAATCCTCAAGGAAGTGTCAGCTAGCCCATAGAATTGTCTAGCCCAGGATGTGAACAACAATTGCAGATAGAAGGCCAGGAAAACATTGAATCAGACCATGAGGAAGAAATAGGGTGTTCTAGAGACCAACCAAGAGATGAATCAGGACTTCCCTCAACACCAAGCATGAGCCCCCAAGATGACTTGTTGCATGACTTTGAATTGGCCCAGATCCCGACCAATATGAACGAATACATACAGCCTGAAAGTCTGCTCAATTTTTATTTGGGAGCAACCCAATATTTACAGAACTCTGACCACAACATAATCATATCAGAAAACGTAAGTTGTGAAGCAAAAATAGGGGCAGAGGCCATTCAACAAGAGGTGAGCCAACCTGGTGACATGCCTCCAGGAGAACCCAACCAGGTGGGCCTAAACACTCAGAATATAGGCCAAATAGAAGAAGTAGAAATAAACTAGGAAAATGACTACCAATTTGGAGACGCAGTCCTGTTAGAATAGAGTCAGGATGAGCAGCCAAGCTCTTTAGGAGCAAGAACTATAGGTAGAATAGTTGCTCCTCTGAAAAATTTGAGAGCCAAAATGAAGAAGCTTAAGAAAGAACAGAAGAAGCTTCGGAAAATAGTAAAAAGGCTCAGAAGAAAAATAAAGGAAATCACAGCCAGAAAGGTCCCAAAAAAAACCTTGGAAATAGTAAACATGGCAGTCCAGACTGAATTGCACGAAGATAAGGATACTGGGACTCAAACTGAGCCCACACTCACTCAACCTGTTAAGGAATAGCATGCAATTCTTACAGAAGTAGCTACCCAGACAGAGGTTGTACCCTCCCATAACATAGCTACTCAAACGGAGATGATATCCTCCTACAACATGGCTACCCAAACAGAGGATTGGACCTCCCATAATAAAGAAACACAAATAGTAGGCACCCCTTCTCATAGCAGAAGTACACAGAAAACCATTCAAGCCAAAAAATTTATGACATGAAATGACCCCACTATAGTGAATCTTCCAGAGGAATTAGCATAGGCTCATCTTGCCTTAGAACGGCTTGAACAAGAGATTATATCCCAGCAAAAATACCAAGAATTGCAGAGGTAGCTTCAGGACATGAACACAGCAGAGAATGAGGCTTTTGACAAATGCCGAAAGGCAGAAGAGAAATTGGAGAAAACCAAGCTCAGACTAGATAAGGTCATAAGTCAAAAAGATACTCTCTGCTCACTATATACAAATGTCTTGCCATGCAGATCCCCTGTAAATAATTATGCTTTGTTTTTGCTAGAAAGATACTTGCAGTTGAAAATCAAAGCCGTTAAAGCTGGAAAACCAATAGAATTAAAAACAATTGAAGATTTTATAAAATGTTGCAAACATCATGGGGTAAAAGTGCAAAGGTTTCTTTGTGAATTTTATTTACACAATTTTGTATTAGAGGAAGAGGTGGAAAAGAACCCCAACCCTTTTGTGGGAGATGTTCAATTCCAAACTTTTATCTCATTTGCAGTCAGTCAGCTTAAATGGTTCAAGGTTCATAAAAAATTCCAACGACAAGAGCATGGATTGGACCTCTGGGTAAGAATTGAACCCAAGTACCCTTTGCAAATGCTTGCCAATCACAAGTTTTTGATGACAAGGGAACGGGTGATTAAAATTTTAGGACCTATTCAGAAAGAGATTGTATAGAAGGGGGTAGAATACTTCCTCTCCATTCAGGAAAGCTCTTTGGTTGCATCCAAGCTCAGGTGGACATTTTCCACTAGTAGTATACAGGATAGAGAGCCATTTAATTACAAAAATTTTAAACTAGCTGCAGACTATTTTGTCACGTATAGCAATCTCATTTTGAGAGAAGGGCCTTATTGGCTAGGATGTCGATTCCGTAGCCCTATCATTTGGTATCCTGCTGAAGGTTATCAAGCTATATATGAATTACCTGATGGAAAGACAGGGCCCATCTTTGAACTCTTGGCCTAGAATCATGGTTGTAGACCACTTTATGAAGTTTTCTCTCCATCTTACTCTTTCTATTCTTAGCATACAAATTACTTGCTTTTCATGAGGAAATGAAACAGGGTAAGTAGGGGAGTATGTTGAGTCACGAAAAGGGTATGTGTTTACCAATGATCTCATCATCCTTTTCCTTTATTCTTATCTTTTATGTATTGTAATGTGGTAATATATTTAGAAATTAGGGTAAGAAATGAAGGAATTATTTGCGGTTACAATTTAGTTAACTTTTACCCTTTTTTATGTAGGAAAACAACAAAAGGGACAATTTTTGTTCCCTAATGAAGGAATAACAAAAAATGATAAGCAACAGAAGGAACGCGGTGGTTGTGGACAAGGCCAAAAGAAAATCACAAGGATTAGTGCGAGAAAGTAAAGGATGTCTGAAGTTAGAAATCTGTTGCAAATCTCTCAGGATCGAGAGATCCTGAGGGATCACATTTACCATTCATCGTTTACCCTTTCTGATTATGAAAGGAGACATTTGTAAGAAGAAAGGGAAACCTTTGTTATTATTGTAATTTTAATTACAAACTCTCACTATTGATAAGAACACAAATATATTGTAATGTTCCTTCAGTTTGATGATTAATATATAAATGAAGTTGTTGTTCCCTCGCATTTTCTTAAGTAACTTAGCAGTGTTCGTTGGTGGCTAGGGGCCCAGCCTCTGGTGGATTGAACTGCTCTCTTTGTGCAATACATCTTTGATTCTTGCAAGTGTGATGGTTTGATAGTTTTCTTGTTTTATGTGATTTTATCTCCTTCGTTGTTTATTGTTTTTTGGTATTGACAAAGTATCTCTGCTTTATATGATTTACAACACTGCCATTTGATTCTGTTTATCTCCATTGCAGATTGAATTACTTTTGAATTGATTTAATCAACTTAAAGGGTTTAATTATTGATATTAGACTCTCAAATTGATATCATTATTGTTTGGGTTATTTAATGAAGATTGAGTTTGACTTAGATTAAATCAGTTAAGAAGAGACGAGTTATCACTACTGTACTCTCAATTGATCTTGTTGTTACTTGAATTACTGTGAGATTTGATTTCATTAGAGGATTGAGTTTTCTTTAATTGCAATTGGAATTTTTTAGATGCATCCATTTACTCTCGTATTAAAATATCTATACGACAATTTAGGAAACATTACTCTTTGAAATAATAGTAGCCACATACTGTGTACACTCTTGAAATAAGAAGACTTGCTCGGGTTGATAATTAATGTCGGATAAATAGGAGTTTTAAAAGGCACCTTTTATTAGCCGACATGGTACATGGTAGCATTGGATTTTTGGTTTCTCAATTAACGAGGCTGCGAAAAGTTCGATTGGATCCTTGTGTTGGTCTAGATTGATGTTAGAGTTCTTTGATGAAGCTAATTTTAAAATTGGGCGGGACTGTTTTATGTAACTACATGTAATGGTTCACAACGCTATTGAATGAGGTATTATGCAGTAGTTGAGTGGACTTGGAATTGGAATTCAACATTGTTATTAGATTTATTTTAGATTTGGATTAATCAAGTATTCATGAATTTAGACAGATTGGATTTCTTTTTATTTTTCATAAGGAAACAATTATTGATTTTCATTAATAAAAAGTAGATATATACTTTGGTATTTCATTGTTAATGCTTTTGCATGCAATATATTAGATTTTAAAATAAAATGGTTAAATTTCTAAGTATCTTATTACTCTAAATTATAGTTCTTTTATTTCTAAAAATTATCTACTATATCAATTTTCACAAAAAAAAACTTAATGTTTTTTATGATGAAAAATATAACATATATGACTTAAAAATGACAAAAACATATCATGATCTATGAAAATTTTCATGGACGGATGACAAATAAATGATATTAAGGAAAAAATTTCAAGGGCATCCCTTTATAATTTAAAACCCCCTTAGTTGTAGAAGGATTCTATTAGTGGCTACAACCACCCTTGAAAATTTTGTCGTAGCCTGTTTTGGAGCCTCCCTACCAACCTTTCACAACACCTTGTCTCTCTTTGTCAAGTACTCAAGCTTCAGTGTTTTCTTCGCACAAAGGAAACCTATCGATCACAGTTTGATCCATTCCTGTCACAGGCTATTCACCCGGACTTGGTCCAGCTATAGGTTAAGCAGCTTCTTCTAGAAAATTTTGTATTTCTGGAGGGCAACTAGCCTTCCCTCCAAAAATTGCTCAATCCTGTCTGGCAGCTTATTGGGCTCTAGGATTTCACAATCCTTCGAGTCAACACTCACAGCAGGAATTGTGCAATTTTCCCCAGTAGGGCTACTCAGCCTAGAATTTGCACAAATCTGGGTAGCAATCAGTTGCTCTTCCTAGAAATTGCACAAACCTCCTAGGCAGTAAGCCCAACTCCTAGCCAGAAATGCACATTTTTCTCAAGTAGTTGAGCAACTACATGCATGAGCAGTCTGGTTGACCAGTTCCACCCAGGACGAAGGAAACATGACTTACATGCATGCATGGCATTGGTCTTCCTAGAATGGCAAGAGGAAACATGCAAAAGGCATCCCATGATTCAGGGAGATATTTTTAGCAGCCAAAGGTTACATGCAAAGTTGTTTTAGAAACTTCCCTCCAAGTGTTGTTTTTTCCTAGATTTGTGGCACGCATGTCATGACACCAAACTTATTTATTCAACACATCATAACTGATTCATTCACATCGATCTTGGAGATATGACATCCCACAACACATCCAGGACTCTTCGAGACATCTGTCTCGTCTATTCACGGGTAAGTGGCCTCAACTTGTCTTTTTTAGCATTTTTGTCGCTTTTTGTGTATTCGCTTGTGTGAGTGTTGTTTGCTTGATTTATTTCAATGCTTGTTGTCGTTTACATGTAACTAGATTGTCCTAGCTTTGTTTCATTTTTCGTTGCTATCTCACTGTTGTCGCTTGCATGAAATTGTTTTGCATGAACGTTCACCGAATTGCGAATCGCCTCACCCACATGCATGTTGATTTATTTGTTGTGTCTTTCATTCATGTTTTTCATGCATTATCAATCATGTCTATTATCACTTAGTGTCGCCATGCATTCACTGTATTATTTTCTTTCAGTTGCCTGTCGGTGAGTCAGGCCAACCTTGGCCTGCACTCTACCTTGACTGAGACTGCATTGCGTAATCTAGGGAAGGAAGGCTCTACCTTCCTCTCCAAAAATGTGCATCTCTACCCAATGCTGGCCTCCAAGACTTTTTTGCACATTTCTGGAGGAGGGTGACTACTGGCCCAGGAAATTGCACAATGTAGTCCATGGGCTTGCGGTCCTTCCCAGCTGGAATTGTGCATTGTGCAATCCTAGTAGCGAGCATCTAGTCTGGACAGCCCAGACTACCCAGACTACCTTTTGTGCAGTTCTGGCAGCCAGTCATCCAGCCTCCTAGAATAAATTGTACAATCTTTCTCATTAGTTTCCCACGTATGTGATGTGTCATTCCCCGGAATTTTCTTTGTTTTCATTGACATATTTCTTGCCATGCATGTTTCTTATTTCTAGAACTTTCAGGTGTTCATCTGTCTCAATGGCTTCCAAGAGAACAGGATCACAGGTTATTGATGGAATTGTAGTTGGAGCAACAGTTGAGCAGGTGTCCTCTAGTCTGTCGATCTATGACGATATGAATCTATATCTAGACAAGGACATCAAACTGACGTGGCAAGAGATCAATGAAACATTCGCATGCATTTTTGGGGAAGACCTCAAAGACCGTCAAGTGTACGTGAACATTCATAGGTACGTCTTGTACTGGATTGCATGCAGATACCCTGCGTTCCCATGTGCGGACATGATACACTGGATCATCTCTCACACTGATCCCGAGACGATGACCTTGAGTAGAGTCAGTGGGACGAAGCTTGCAACCTTTTGGGCATGAGATTATAATGAGATGTATTAGATGGCAGAGCCCATGACTATCATGAATGCTCCATTCAGCTTACCCAACAATAGAGCTAACTCTAGAGACATTCTGAAGGACTAGGTAAAGGAGCAAGCTTGATTCAGGATGACACCCAACTAGATCTACAAGACAAAGATACTAAGGAAGGCATACCAATACTTGGTCATATTCGCATGTCGACTGTGTGGCCAAGCAAGCAGTAAAACCTTTCCATAGAGTTGGGTGATCGTATTGGATCAACTGGCTAGAGAAGGAAAACCATGTAACTGGTCCAGCATATTGCCTCATCAGCTGAAGGAGCAAGTCATGAAGGCTCGACAGTCACTCGAAGGTATGCATGCAAAGGTTTACATGTTTGTCTACATCGTAGATGCAGTCTGTGCCCATCATGAATTCTCGGGCTTAGAGTCGGAATGGTCATCAGCGGAGATTGTTGTGAACACATATTTCAAGTTTTTGTTCGAATGAAGCTTTAGAGGAATAATCACACGACTGCCTGACCATTTTGTGACCCCAGTGTACAAGATGATATTCGAAGAGGATCCACCTTGGACATCAAAGGAAGAAATTGAGGCATTTTTAGGCATTGCAGATTGGTATGCCTCACTGTCCGGCACTTTCATCCAAATTTTCATTGTGGAAAAGCCTCCACATGTTCTACCCAAGTTTGTCTTGGACGTACTTGTCATGCAAAAAGTAGCATATCATATCTCAGTAGGATTAGCAGCTAGATTGCAGCGGAAGAAGAAGATACATTGTCCCAATCTTCCATTGCAAATTGGGTTTTATGAGATCCGAAGTATCGAGCAAGTGGATGTTGAAGTAGAACATATGAAGAAGTACCCATTTGACCTTCGAAACTTCAATCTGTATGACCCACATTTCATTATGAAGTATCACTTCACAAGAGTTCAGTTCAACTGGATCCATGGGGCATTTCATTGGGCCGAGGAGGACTCATGGAGGTATTGCTAGAGTTCTTCCAGACCCAATGAAAAGGTTGGATTCACTATGGAGTGGTTAGTGAAGCAACATGAAGCAGCATCATGGAGAGCACCAATAGTAGCAGCAGTAGCAACAGCAACAGTAGAGGCAGTAGAGCCAAGCATACCTGTGCGCGACAAAGGGAAGAGGAATATGGTCGATAGCTTGGAGGAGGAGAAAAGATGGAATTTTTAGATCCACTTGTAGAACAAGTAGCTATGGCTATTCAGGCAAAGAGGAAGTAGCGCGACAAGAGAATTGCGCGAAGACAGAGGGATAAGAAGAGAATGGGAGAAGCAGAGGAGGAGTTGCATGAGCTGAGGGCACAACTCCGAAAATAACAAGAGAAACTCTGAAGCACAACAACAATAGATACATCAGGGGGTGCAACATGTGCAGACAGATGAAGCAATGAACAACTGACATCAGGCGAATAGGGTGAACCATCATAGGAGTGAGACTTCACTCATGAGATAGAATAAGCACTTCAACAGTTGGATGCAGACATGGAGCAGCAAGAGTTGGAACAAGACACCAACCTCATGCCTTACCAAAAAGAGGTCAAATCACCCACTTCAATGCATCCAAATGATGATCAAGTATCAAATGACCAAGGAGGCACTGAGATCCTTAGTGATCAACTAAAAGGAGAGATGCACAACATCACTTTTGATGAATCTCATCATAGAGTTGTGCAGTCTCACAAAGTACCAACTCCGGAGGATCAAACATCTCCTATGAAAGTTAATGAGTGACTGAATGTGACTGGTGTGCATAAGCATCTAGTTGCCTTGGCCGATGCAACCAGAGTGTATGCCAAAGCCACTAGCTCAAGTGTTCACTTTCTGATAGCTAAGAATGAGTGAATCGAAGGAACTATAGGTGGCGAAACAAGGAGGAGACTTGGTGACAATGTCCACCTGAGCTAAACTGAAGAAGGCAATATTAGATGAAGTATTATCCCTTGACATAGTTATGTGAGCATTGTACTCCAAGTTTGGTACCATGCACAAGGTAGTCATCCATTTCAACGGATGGCAGGAATGATGTGCTAGAAGAGGACACATCTTGATGACATGCATGTTGTTGTTGATAAAATACAAACATGGATGATGAAGTACAAGGGAGCCCCGATTCACTTGCCAAAGATGATGAGAGCCAATGTGGTTGAGCTGCAAGGACATATCCGTAGTCATATCCATAACTATGAGGACCTCCCAAAACTGATCACCAGCATATAGACTTCCCATGCATGAGTACTCAAGAGCATGGATGTTGTGGTGCACACACATGTGATCCCATCACTTGGGACTCTCACCCATGTGTTACACAACATTTTGTCATTGTCCCTGTACTCCCTATTCCTTTATCCTGGAGAACCTCTACAATGAACCCCGCATGCTTTGCCTTCATGAAGAAACTCCCATTGTGTCCCTCTTCATGAGCATATCATTTCCCTTTTGCACCATTTCCCCTAAAACTTTTGTTTTGCCTAATTTACAAGACTGGTGCTAATGGCCTTTGTCTCCCCTGCGCCAATGTGTAGAGATTATCACTACTCCTCAGGCTAACCAGAGCAATTGAGTTGTGCTTTAGTCACGCCGATCCTATTATGGAAAGTTTTTTAAATTAGAGTCGAAGCTTCCATCTCTAGAAGCTCCGAAACAGAAGTTTGGTAAATGGTTTTGTTGAATGGGCTCAAGGATGATAGTTTGGGCTCCTTTCCCCTATAATGATGGAACTATCTCAAGGAATAAGTCTTTCTCCCATGAGAAGAGGACCCATCTCCCATCCATATTTCCTATATAAACCTCCCTTCTTCCCAAGCACAAGCTAGTTTTTGGCTCAGTTAGAGTGTTATAGTTGCAAAGTGTTGATGCTATTTTGGTTTGGAGTAGACAAGAAAGCTATTACTAGTTGTAGATATCTATTTCTGTGAGGGAGAAGTGTGTTTTGGTTTCGAGTGATGATCCAGGTGGATCTTCATAAACCATGGCATGAATGCTTAAAAATCAAAGCGATCAGAATGATGTCAAACTAGGACCAGATCGAAGATCTCATCTTCTTGATCATGGAGGTGTGAACGGTTCATCAATCTGAGTCCAGATGATGAAGTTATCGCAAAATGAATTTCATCTTGTTCCTTAAGAAAATAAGGCATTTTCTCATAAAAATGGGTTTTTTGGCCTTAAAGGCAAATCGTAATCAGCATAGTCCAAAGGGTGGACTTAAGGCGGGGCTTTAGGACCTCCAATCAGCGATCTCTGATATCAAAGTCGGGGGCATGATAGTTATGATATCAGCGCTTTACAGTTATGCGAGCAATGATCATATCAGTGTCGGCAATCAGCGATGAACGAGACTTTAGACCTTACGATTAGCAATCATTGATAACAATAATCGGAATGATCAGTGATAGACGATTGGCATTGGAATATACCATGTATCAGCAAAGGACCCCGAGCCGCAGCAATAGCGATATAGTGATGCAATCTCAGCCGTTACATCCGGAAACTGATCAATGGCCCAGATCTAATCGGCGACGTCGGTGATCAGCAATTGGCGCCTCGTGTTCCTAACTTGTGATATATCCGGGACCCGATAAATTTATAAGTTCGATTTTATAAATTTTGAAATCCGAACTGTCGTATTTTTCAACAATTTTTAGAGTTTTTTCAGGTTTTTGTCATATCGTTGTAAAACGATAAAAGGCCTATTTTTTACGGTTGTTGAAACAGTCAATGCCTCTAAGCAAACGACTTCTATTCTGAACAAAAATGACCCCGATTTTGATGCAGCCATGTCCCAAACGTGTTATAAAACACGATGGATAATAGAGAGCCAAAGGGTGTGCACTAGAGGAAGAGAGCCTATGCTAGAGAGCCCAAAAGCCTACTAATGGTGACCGGAGCATGGATGCAGGGAGTCGGAGAAGGCGAAATACTGTAAACAATGGGTGAGAGAAATATGATGGCAAGCCTGAGAGGCTGCGTGGAAAGGCTACAAGGAAGAAGCCCGAGACCCTGCGTGCCAAAGAGAGATTGAAGCTAGCGCAGTGCTTGAAGCCCAGAAAGCCACAGAGCCGATTAATCTATAGCGCAGATATCCATAGAGGCATAGCACTTGAAATGCAGGCAGATCCAGAGTTGCAATGACATAAGCCAGAGCACTATAGAGCCGAATAGCCAGCAAGCTACAGAGCCAAGAGTCTAGAGCAGTTCTTCTTCTTTATGATTGATTCATCTTTTGATCAATGCTTCTTTGATTGTTTCTTATGATCGATTATTCTCTGTGATCGATTCTTCTTGCAATCAATGTTGTGGGATCAATGTTTCAGCGAGCTTCAGCACTTTGACAGTTTACTTCATATGCCCGCTTTGTCATATGGCCATTCATAGTGAGACCATGACAAATTGGGAGCAGACTGTGCCTGCACAATGATGATGTGAACAAATGTTCATTGTGGATTGTTTTATCCATTTCTTTATTCATATGTTTAGATGGCCTGTGGTGGTGAGAGGTATATGATCTATTCATATATTTCTTCTTTTACATTATGCTACAGATCCTTGATTGATATTGATGCAGGATCTTCTTTATTTTCATGTTGTCATGATTCCTTGCTTCATGTTATGAGGAATCTTCATTTGATGTACTTTATACTTTGATATCCCTTATTGTATGTTTCTGGAATACTCTTGTTGTCGTTCTGCATGTGTTTTTCTTTGACATCCATTCTGTGCCTTGTTGGCAAGATGCACACCAAGCATGTTTTGTGTCATACTGATAGGGGTTTTGATTGAGAGTTCTAGTTGTGGAATATCTCTTAGAGCCACTCCTACGCGAGGGCCTTCTTTCTTGTATGATCAAGATAGCAAACTCTTGTCTACATCACTTTTATTGACAACACCTAATGCAGCAGCCTACACCACCTTGATTGGGGCCCAGAGATGTAGTCCCTCCTAGGGGAACTCCATTAACAATGACTTTTGTTTTCATGTGCTAACGATTATTATGTTCCTCTTCATTTTCCACATGCAGATGTATTCCTTAATGTTCTTTTAAAATGAAATTTTAACACATCACGAAAGTAAAAGGTCTTCGAAAGGTCCTTCTTCACACCCAGACCTCGATCAAGTGGTATCAGAGTAGGTCTTAATGTTGATGTGAATTGTAGTGCGAACAATTACAGAGGATGAAAGAGCAATGTATGAGACCATGCTTAACATTTCAAAGAAAGTGGAAATCATGTATAAAACTCTACAAAAAGAAATAGAGGAAAAGGAGTGATTACAACTTCAGTTGAAAGCCATAGAAGAGGCCATGGAGGAACTGAAGCAAGACATACATAATCTTCAAACAGAGAATGATGAATTGAAGATGCGTCTACATGAAGAGAAGGAGGAGAAACAAAGTTTGCTACTACAGCTGCAAGCAAAGGATGAGGCCTTCGAAAAGCTGCAGTGAGACCCATGTGAGGTAAAACGTAGTTCTCCCTCTTCATGTATGTTTCCTGATGATGATTTTGTTGTGTTTGAAAATCATACCACGGGAATTGGCTCCAAACTACTGAAGAGAATGGGATATGAAGGAAAAGTCTTGGGCGTTAATGGCCAAGGCATTTTCAATCCCATCCAAGTAGAGGAATTACCATGTCGAGCAGGACTTGGGTATGTTAGGAAAGAAGTTGGGGAATGCGATCCACCAACAACGAATGATGAGCAACCCTCATCAGTTCTTTCCAAATCAAAAGAGAAGGTAAAATATTTTGATTTCCTTTGAATTTCATCTTCTGATAGTATGATGTCTATTGATGATTTGGAGATCCCAATTACAGGGACAGATATGAGGCTCCTTACAAAGACAAGGCACGAGGAGAAAGAACATGGTGCTAATAACCAACACATCACTCAACCTTTGGAGGTTATGCATGAACCTTGATTTGCAGGCCCAAGGTACACTAAAGGAGAGTGCTCAAAGGTGTCAGATTCATTTGAGACTTCGTTGAGGAAAACGAATGATGGGAAAACATCCCCATCATCCCATGGTAGTTTCCCTTGCAGGGAGAGCGCTGAGGCAAGCTGTCATTTCCATGTTGACATTAGAAACAGAAAAGGAAGGTATCATCACTTTCGATCTTTGAATGTTCATTTTGATCGTGTTGTTAATAATGAACGAAGACAAAGGCATCAAAAAACATGCACTTTTTGTGGTTTACCTAACCATACCTTTCCCAAGTGTTAGAAAAGAATAGCAGCACTCATGAGGCGTGAAAAACCCTCTCAACATCATGAAAATAAATAGGTTAAGCAGGTATGGAGAAAGAAAACATACTGCATTCATTGCGACAAAAATGGCCATCAGAGAGCCACTTGTTGGAAGCTCCATCCAGAGCAGCACCTTAAAGACAAAGCGTCAGTGCGTGAAGCAGGAAGAGCAGTTGTTCAACAAGAAAAACCACCTCAAGGAGGTGACCCATTCACATTGATCAGTGAAAAATGGTTCTTTTGACTTGCTGTCATTTCATGGTCATTCTTTTGTAAATCATTTGTTGCATTTTAAAATGTAAACATGATGATGTGTTTCCATCACGTAGTTAGCAACAATGATGTCTAGTCATGTTTTGAGTCGTATTTTGAGTCGCATGTGAAAACTCTGAAAGTGATGTTATGTTTCCATCACTTGTCCACACAATAGTGTTTGGCCTTATGAATTTAAATCATGTGTTGTAGTGATGATGTGTTTTCCATCACTTTTTCAAGAAACCATGATGAGTTGGCCTTGTTGTCATAGCTGGGGTATTATGTCCATCTTGTTGTAAACTTGACCACCGAGTATGAGTTAAAAACTCATGGCAAGTATGGGGCATTTGAGTCTTTAGTTGGTCATGTCATTTAAAGCATGTAATTGCAAATCCATGTACTACAGGTTGCAGGGGAAGCAGGTGTCGGTTCGTCGCAAAAGGATCTGAAGAAAAAAGGTGAAGGAGATGGAAGTGAGAATTTTTCAGGACATTTGTGATGCAAATAGGGTACAAAGAAGGATGCAGATTAATTTTTATACTTTTGGGGGACTAAAAGCTCCTTAGTGGGGAGGATTGACCCAGATGGATCTTTAGACACCATGGCATGAATGCTCAAAAATCAAAGTGATTAGAATGATGTCAAACTAGGATCAGATCGAAGAGCTCATCTTCCTAATCATGGACGTGTGAACAGTTCGTCAATCCGAGTCCGGATGATGAAGTTATCATGAAATGAAGGCCAGCGTGTTCCTTAAGAAAATAAGGAATTTTCTCATAAAAATGGGCTTTTTTGGCATTAAAGGCAAATCATAATCGGCATAGTCCAAAAGGCGGACTTAAAGTGAGCCTTTAGGATCCTCGATCAACGATCTCCGATATCGGAGTCAGGGGCATGATAGTTGCAATATTGGAGCTTTACAGTTATGCAAATAGCCATCATATTGGCATCGACAAATGGCGATGAACGAGACTTTAGACCCTATGATTAGCAATCACCAATATAGGCAAGCAGATCCAGAGCTGCAGTGACATATATTAGTAGCAAATATTGAACCTGTAGCGCTTGAACCTTCAGATATTAGTAGCAGATATGGTCCCCATTTTTATTTTATTTTTTATTTTTTTCTTAGCTGCCTCAATCAGCGCACTTAAGCCGCTGACAATCGCGCCAACCAGCGAGTTGCTAAGAAACAGTCGCGCCGACAAACCTATGGCACTTTGTTTCAGTTAGGCAGTCGCACCAATGCCTATAAGTGGAGATTAGGGCTTGACCCCAATCTTGGCCATTGTGTTCTGCTCTTGTGATTTTGACCTCGTAAGCCTTTTGGACCGTCTTCTCCCTAACTAGAAACATTCATTTAGCTTGCTTTGTTTACTTGCTTGGTTTATTCCACCCTATGATGTGTTAAGTCTGGCCCTGTGTGAAGCTATTTTTTATTTTTTCTTCGAATCCCTTGATCGGTGCTATTTTTGGCCAAAAAGTCATGTCGATTAGCCATCAGTGCTAGTTGTAGTATTGGCTAGTCGTGCTGATCGACACTACTTTTGGCCCAAAAGTCACTCCGGTCTCAGGGGTAAGAAAAAATCAGAATTTCTCCCATTCCAGTGCTAGTGTGTCTTGACCCTTAGACTCTCTTCTCCCTCCCAGAAGTAACTAGCATGCTTTGTTTTCAATTGAATGAGTAAAAGAGTCTCGTTTTTTCTCTTATTTCGAGTGTCTCTTTTCTCTTTCCAAGCATAGATTACATTGCTTGGTTTGTCAATTGAAGAATTTATGTGTCTGGTTTGTTCGATTCAGGGGATAAGTTTCTTTTAGTTTCATTTATCATGCTTTGGTTTAGATTGATGCTTGTTTGTTCAGAATTGTGAAAATTTTCTTTTAAAGTGCTTTATGTGAAAGATTCATTTTTCATTTTATAGCATCAGTAAGAAGCTAGATTTGCATCATCATAAGCGTAGGGAATGAAATGAAACTTCTTTTGTTGTTAACGGAATATTAAGTGCATTTAGGACATGCATAAGTGAAATCTTTCATTCTTTGATTGTTGCATTGATTGTATTCTCTTTATCCCTCAATTAGTGTTAACTTTCATTGAAGAAAGATTTATTTTCTCATACAACTGCATATAGGAGCTTTCAGATCACAACGATAGGGCCTTGTAGTTGAAACCTAATTCAAGATCAACTGTTAAAATTTATTGAATTAACCTAAGGAAGCATTGAAACTTAACGCTCACATTTAGTGGTCTAGGCTAGAGACGTGTTCCGACATCTTTAAACCTAGCAACTGTCATTCGCTTCGGCATTAAACAGCGCTAGTACATACTTGTGCTCCCCGTGCAGGCATGTATATAAAGGGAGACTCCACTAGGTCTGTCATCCTTTATTCATAGGAAGCCTAGTTTGCCGCCTTGTAAACATGATACACTGAACACAGCATTCAGGGAGATTTACTGCCCGTACTTCTCGGTTCACTGGGAGGTATTCTGTAGTTCACGCTTGCCTGGTAATCCTATTTACCTAGATCATCCAGAGTAGTCATTTTAGTCTTTTTGACTCGTTAAACTTAAAAGATGATTCGAGCACTTGTGCTTTTGAGCTCGTTCATTCCGAAAGCGACTAGAGCCACCTTTCGTCCTTTTCTCGACTCTTAAAATATGAAAAGGCAAAGCTTTGTTTTAGTGTCTTAAAATTAACTTCCCACGAAATATTCCTAGTTAAATTTATCTTCCTTAGTGATTCTTTAGGGCGATTTCAATGGCAACATTTCTAGAGTATACCAGTCAAGGATTCCCCTCGGATGGGAATCCTGGTCCTTTTCCTTCTTTTAAAAATGTTGGTGCTCCTTATATGGTAGCATTGTGCCTTCCTGGGTTAACCATTGGTTTACCTGTCTAGTTATTTTCGACCTCAATGATCCCAAGTGTCCCAACTCTTGCCCCTCCATCTCCTTCATTTGAATCATGTCACGATGATTCTCAGGTTGACTCATCACCTTCTTCCCCTATTTCTTCACCTCCCTCTTCTACTTCGCCTGGTGAAAGTTTGAAATCTAGTAACCAAGAGGCTAAGAAGAAGAACAAGAAGATGAAGATAAGAAGTCAAATAAGCGAGAGGCCAACCATGCAGCTATTACTCCAAATGCACCTCATTTTGACAAACCTATCGATCCTCCATGGAAATTCAGATTCCCTTGCAAGTTGTGTAAGGGTGACCATCTCCTTCGAGATTGTCCTGGCATTCCCAAAGTCTTAGAGGTGTGGTCTCAAGACCTGAACCAACCATCCCCATTGACCTCTGGAGATCATGTAGATGCTACCCCTTCAGCTAATGATGGTAAGAAAAAGGGAATGATTTAATAGCTAAGGGGAGTGAAACATAGTAAATTAACCTAACAGGTGTTCTAGGGAAATGTTAAAAGATAAGACACCCTAGTCCAATAAGATAGGCGCAAAAAATTGTGTATGAAATCAATCCAACTGAAATTTTTTGTATGCATTAGACCTTCGAAGCCATGAAATTCCCTTTCTAGTGTTTTGTTTTTTTTCTCAAATCCTAAACCTATGGCTAAAGTCGCTGCAAAAGCAAGGTGGGCTTCAGAAATTAAATAATCAAGGGCCTCTCTCTCCTAGAAACGAAGAAGAAATTCTCTATCAGTTCCAAAACATTAAATAAGCATTGCCACCAGATTGAGTAGCATAATTGAGAGCACAAACTAGGCTTCCATAAGCGCATTTAATTAAGCTTGCATAATGAAATAGTTACGAACACTCTAATGAACCCTAAGCTTATGAGGCATAAAGGATTAATACTCTGAATGGAGTGGGACAACTCATCGGACCATCCATCTCATTCTTATGGATATAGTTGTTAACTTAGATAAATAGTCGCCAACCTAATCACATCTTATATAATAATTTCCCATCCCCTCTCCCCATTGTAATCGAGCGAGCTCCCATATCGAAGGATTGGTTAATAAACATGGCATAAGTAAGTGCAAAATATCAAGTGATTTATTTTATTTATATCCAGTTGAGACGGGTGGTCTAAAGGAAAGAACCCATAATATACAACAGTAGGTGGAGTTGAAGAGTGAGATCGAGAGGTGGTTTTCCAAGAAGGATCCACAAATTTATATAATCAATTTTATCAGTTTACCCTTAATCCATTGAATGTGGTCAGCCTAGTGAATTAGTTTGTACCCCAATCTCAGAAGGATTATATGGATTTGGAAGCCATAACATTTGTTTCACATATCTTTAGCTGCATAAATTTCTTGAAGTGGACTTCTTGTCATCAATGCAACCTCCTCAATCTGAGACACTATAGTCAAACAACTCTAGATTTAATCATTAATGGGCACACTGACATATTGAACGTGGTTATAATAAAAAAACTCCTCCTTCTCCCTTAATCTGCGCCAACGGAGTTGTGGACCAACTCCAGGAAACTAAACGCTCTTTAGATGTCTCTCTGTTTCGACTGATGCTTTTCTAGTTTCAGGGGGATGTCCCTAGGGTTTGTATGTTGTTCTTTGTGTCCACTAAGATTAGATGAGGGGAGAGGTTGGAGTAGAGCAACATTTATGTTGAATTTTACCTATCACCATGAAGCTCAAGTATTTGATGTTTGAAGGAGAGAGGATTCAAGTAGTCTAGTACCCTTGGGAGCTTTGGTGCTCAGGCCTTCAATGACAAAAACCTTCCACCTACTGCATTTTTTATGGGAATAAGTACCCTAGGGCTTTCAGTTGGAACCCCAACAGAGAAAAAGAAAACTACAGTAAGAAACACGCATACAACTTAGGCAAAATTCTTATATAATCAAACTATGTGAGAGCAATCGTACCCGAATTTCCTTCGTTCGAGTAGGTCCGCAGGGTTCAGACCCTCTACAACTCTCAATGTTCTTCAAACCTAAAAATCATTCAATTCGAACATACATAGCAGTATAGAGGTAAAGCATATTCACGAAATTGACTTTCTATCATATAATCAAATGATTGAGCATACATCAAAATAACATTCATACATGAATTACAATACGATTTGATGCATAAACAAAGTTAATTTCGGAAACAAGACAACATTTCTTTTATTGCAGTAAGCTATAAATAACATGGAGAGAATTCACCTGAATCTTTTTCTTCCAGATCCAAGAGGAATCGTCCTTTGGATTCATCCTATCCTAGCCTTCAACAATCTTCTTCCATAACCAATACCATGATATCTCAACCAAGAGGGAGAATATCTATAATCAAGGAAACAAGGGTTTCCTGAACCTTGGGGAAGTGCATGAAGCATAGGGATACATCAGACTCAGTCAGGGTTAACCTCATTATAATAAATCTATCTCTTCTCCCTTAAGGCCTTCCCATAGAGGTGTATTTACACGTCTCCCAATTAGTTTTTTTGTTGGGAAACAGTTGGACCACGGGCACTAGGAGGTAATCAATAGGTAAAACCCATGAACTCCACCCATAATTAAGGAATTTTAATTTCTTTAAGTGTTTTAACACATATACGTGGGTTGGGTATTGACTGACCCGCGCGTACACACTTTTATCTCAGGGAAAAGTAGAGTACAGGGAATAAAACACTATTTTTAATATATTTGAACCAAGTCTGGAAGGAGGGGTTTCCCTAGACCATAAACCAAGCGTCACAAATACCAAGGGTGGTAAATGGTGCTATAACAGATGCCCCCTAATATATTTGGTCAGAAAGGGTACATGATGGCCGAAATGTATTAAGTGTGTGGAAAGAATCTTGTTGAGACTGAGAAGGACTTCTCTAGAATTCATCCTACCAAGCCATAAAAAGGTATTAGAAAGAAAATGTTGTCTGAGACAGGCATGCCCATGGTCTGAGAAATTAAAGCATGTCCACATATCAAGTACAAGTAGATCCAATATGTATACAAATATAAAGGAACTAAAAGTACAAAATGGATCATCTGATCGTGATAAAAAAAGTGCATGTCTCAATATCACATATAAGAAGATGATCAATGATGCTGAAAGATGAAGCTGATCACTGATGTCAAAAACTAATCCCAATAGTAAAAAATGAACATGATGGAATAAAATGATACTACATTGCAACTCGAATGTCAACATATAAGATGTTGCTGTGAAGAACTGCAACATATAATGTGGATGGTGTCAACTAGTAGCAACAAGAGCAACTGACAAGTGAACCAAAATATTTTGATGCAAACCAAGGTCTTCATCGACCATTGTGGTATATTTCTACATAATGGGAATGAATGATCTGAGGTTGACCATGTGAGAAATCATTTGATTACCGGTCATTGATGTATATCGTTAACAAATGCAATACTACTCACCGATAATGATAATGAGAGTCAAGGTACCTAGTACAATCCAACAAGTGGGAATGAATGAGCTAAAGTCGAACACCTAGAAGAATCTATCAATCAGGGGACAATGACGGTTTCCCACTATCAATAGTGAAGGAATCTGCCACTGATGACTGCAAACCCCAAGGCACTGCCAAATGGACTCTAGATCTTTTTCCCAGAGAAAAGGAGTTGTATTTGATAGGGAAACATCCGCTAGAAGGAAGGCATTAAGACATCCTTCATCAATATAGCGCAAGTGTAACTCGTAGGCCAATAATGTGGAAGGAATCGGACGAAAAAGAAGTAGTAACCCAACCGAAGCACGTTTACGGCATACACAAAATGTAGCTAGCGCACGATAGAAACCTTATGAACCAACCAATAATGAAAGTTGATACAGAGGTGAGGAATCCACCAATAGGGTCAAATGGAAACCAAGGCACTGCATGAATCCTAATGTGTGATAATTAAAGTTGATGTTGAACACAAGGGAAACCACTCAGCCAAAGACCCATGATACTGATTGATGCTGAGCACAAGGTGACCTATCAATAATAAAAATAAGGCCAAGGTGCGGCTCTAGGTATGCCCTCAAAGCAATATGTCATAGTCGATAAGGAAAAGAAACGCCAGCAAGAAGTCAATGGAGACCTCCTAAAACCGGCACGAGCAAAGGACCAATATAACTGATGTGATGAAAAACATGACACTGACAACCAGGGTTGGCCGACTAAAAATTAGGTCAGGAGACACCACAGAGAGGCTGACTCAGGCTTACTTCCCTTGAACAAAAGCACGACTCAATGATGACTATATGGTAGAATATGATAACTCTGTATAAGTTTGTCATGCAGGAGGCATGAGAAAACTCTCCATATGATTGGAAGAGGTAACCAATCAGAGGAGTACTAACTCAATAACAAGGTTAAGGCATACCTAAGTCAAACTAAATCCCGCCCAAATGGAGAAGAGACTTTCTTTTGAGTGCTTTGTTCAAGGGTGACACGATTGACTCTAGTTGCCAACGAAATATGGAAATCTTGTCCCGTTCCCACTCTTTTTGGAATATATAATTTTTTTTGTCTTTTTTTTTTAAGCTAGAAAAAGAATAAAAGAATGCTATAGTACAGTGGAAAGAATGAGTGTCAGAGAAACATATGATCTAGTTCCTGGGAGGGGAACATTCCTATGCTTAATGCAGGGAGGTGAAACTAGTCAAGGACACTCAAAGGGATGCTCTTTCCACAGGTAAAAGGATGCGTCAAGTTCCAGAAGCTAAGTGATTGCATGGTTTGATTTTGCAGAAGACATGGTCAAATAAGTGGCTTAAACACGAGTCCAAGTGAAGCCAGCTCAAGGCCAAAAGCTACTTTTAGTTTAAATGCAATGCAATAGTACAACCCAACACAAAGGAGCCTCTAGGGTATAAGGCCAGGAAATAGTGCGGAAGAAAGGAGAATGTGTCTTCAACACATCAGTCATGGCGGGACTAAAAAGGACTCCCGGGCCTACTCAGTATAGCAATATGGGCAACAAATTTCAGCGAGGTTCTAACTAAGATGCCCATGTAAAGGATGGCTCTACCATCACATCATGATTTCAAAATCAGCGAGTGAAAATGGTTTTCTAACCAAGATACGATGGGGTTGACCCTGTGGCTAATGTATCGTTGAATGGAGGCTAGTATGCAAGATGCAATATAAAATGGTTTTCCCTAACCTAAATGCCAGTGAGTGAACGATACCTACCATGACAAAACAAGGTCTCCAAAATATCCTGATAAAACAACCCAATCTTGACACTCCAAGCCCACAGGTCAAAAAATCCATGAGACAAAAATCAATTTTTGAAAAAATATTTTGCAATTTCAAAGTTATATAATGACTTTTGGACTCACAATTTTTTCATTTCTATTTGGAGCAAAATCTATGGAGCAAAATGGAGCAAGATTTCCTCTGAACAATTGGACCGTTCAAATCATGCCAAAGTTATCAAGTAACCCTCAAATCATACTTGAAATTTTTTGTGATAGTTTTTAGAAGTTTTCTTAAATTTTAGACCATGGGAAATTATGCCCAAAAATCCAAATCTCTATACATGGGGGTTGGATTTGATCAACCCACATATACGACGGCCCTACACGCGATTGTGTGTAAAGCGAACCTGCGTGTACGCGAGTTAAAATTTAAACACAAAAACTAATGGTTGGAACTCTAATTTTTTGTAGGATGACTATCACTTGGAGGGAATGAGAGCATACCAATACTAACAATGAGGTAATGAATGATCAAACTGCATTAGACGCGCTCAGAGTTTGTGGCTTATTGAAATTCTTCAAAATGCCAAACATGAAAGCCAATACGCGCTTGCTCGAACTACTGATCCACTAATGGAGTGCAGAGGATGATGCCTTCATGATAGACCGGATGCCTCTACCAATTGAGGTCGAAGACATCTACTTTATTATAGATCTCTCCCAAAGAGGGGAGGTCATGCATTCGATTGGTAGGATAAGAAGTAGTCTTTAAATAGAAGACTATGTGCATATATAATGTCCTAGACATCCAAAGAAGATTGGAAGTCAAATTCCAATCAAACATGTGGAAAGTTTATCTCTGAGGTTTCTACTATTTACCATTGCATAGGTAAATGGGTTAGCTTCATTGCATCAGGCATCACGAGTATCCATGAGCCTGGCAATGAAATGTCTTACCACAGTATTTGATTGGTGCACACCTCTTCTGACTAACATGAAGAGCCAATTGACCTCTATTCAGAAGGGTCATATGAAGAACTTCGGATATGGAACCATCTTATGCTCATACTTCTTCGAGAAGGTACCTGGGCTACGTCCCAAAGGATTAGTGTCCATCAACATCCCTAGAGATCTGCAGATGGGTAGATGGGCGGACTTGATGAAATGCCTTGGAGGCGGGGATGTGCCTAGGATGACTTTTGATGATGAGTTCTTCATATGGTGGGACCAACAGATCATCAGAATCGATGACTACCCGTATGCCAGTATGGATTTCCGAGGAGATCCAGACTTAGTGCTGCCACCAAACACGACATGGGGAGACATAGGTAACAATTTTTAAACTTTTTGTGAATTTTTAAGATTTTTTGGAATTTTAAATATGAAATTAACTTAGAAATATTTTTGATGAGACAAAATACTGTCAAAATGACCATATTCCAGGTGTGGATCCAATGAGGCCAGATGGATTCCTGAGGCACGGGCGTCATGGAAGAGGGCCCGAAGAGGCAGCAGCTAAGACAAAGAGAGTCCTATATGCAATTTAGAGAAACTTAGTGAGACTAACTCACCAGGTACCTATGATAGCCATAGAGGATATAAATGAGAAGATGCAGTGCCGCGTGGTAGGGGTACCATGGGACTGGGTCCAGATACTTCAGCGTGTAGCCAACACAGTAGTTAACTTTTTAGTCGTTCATCCTGAGTCGGGTCGATAGACAGACCTATGTATGACTGGACATGATTATGGGCATTGTTAGGTTCGTATACCAATAGGTGTCATTTTTCATGATTGACATTAAAGAGCTCTAATATGTTCATACCTTTGGCTGGTTGCAAAGGTTTTCCATATTCACAAGAAATCAAAAAAGTTAAAAAATGTAAAGAGGGTATGCCCTAAAAGAAATATCAAAGGGCAAGAAAAATGAGATGGTCAAAAGAAAAAATGAAAGAAATGGACCCCAAACAATGGACCAGGAAAGTGTGCAAGCCCAAAAATCCACTACTATTCTATTGTTGCAATGATCTTATGGTGTGCAACTTGTTAATCCATGCCACCATTGATGAATGACCAAATAGTTTAATCCTGGCCAGTTCATGTTTGAGTTTGCTTGCCTTAGAGATAGAGAATGAAACCTGCCCAAACTGTTCAATCTTCGCAGGTAATTAGGTAGGTAGAGAAGCAAAGGAGCTCAACTACTTAATCTGAGCCCTTGGAAGAAACAAGATTTGATGTAGATAGGTTTCTCATGTAAAGAAAAGAAAATTTGAAAAAAGGGTTTGCTAGTTCAAATGCACCCAAAGACAAAACAAGAAAAAATGTTACATATAGTAGGATGGGTAGGTAGTTTTCGTGTTGCAGAAGCATGTTGATGATTAATTTTGTTTCTCAAAGATGTTCATCTAATTGTTATCATGAGTACCATGGCAGCTGTTTGGTTACAGATCAAGTAAGGCATGTCTAACTCCCCCTCACCCTTTCCCAAAATCATTTACTAATCTCCCCACAAGGATATTGAGATCTGCTCAGTACTCCTAAAAATCACTCCATTTCATGAAAGAACCTAAGTAAAACCACATTCTTACTTTAGATAAGAAGCCACATTTCTTGTGTAAAACCCTGTTTTCCCTTTAAGCCTAAGTTTTCTAAACAATAAACTTAACACTTACCACTCATTTCTACATATTAACTTTAACATTATTATTTAAATCCCACCCTATGACCTATTCCCATATTATATATATGATAAAAACCCCACATTTTATTATTCCTGCCCCGACTAGATATAGCCATATGTCATTGTTTTAATGGAATTATAAGTTTATGCAAAACCTTATAATAACCATACCCGCAGATTATTTTGGAATCAATTAACCTCACGTTAATCGGTTAACAAACCACCCCACCACCAAGCATATCCAGCCTGAAAAAGCATTAAAACTATGGTTTAATTGATCCGGTCCCGTGCCCTAATCCTCCATCGCCTTCAAGGAGCGCCAACCGTCTGATCGGCACCCTGCCATTGGACGGCTCCCACGCATATCACTAGCCCCTCCATTGCCAATGTTTACCGCCCGGGGAACTGTGGTATTGCCGCCTGTACCAGGGACACGCGGCACCCTCCTGCTGTGCTCGCTGCCCCTTCGCCCAAAACCGCTTGAGCCCATAAGCGGTGCGGGCCAAAACCACTTACCGCCTACTGACCCCCCCCCCCCCCCCCCACTTGACATCATTGCCGCGTCACCACCACGTCACCCCGCTATGCGACAAACCATTCCGTCATGCTGACGTAACCCAACTGAAAAGCGCCAAAAAGCCCCGTAAAGTCAATTTTTGTTAAAAGTTCCCGAAATGTCATTTTCGCTCATTTTGTATTCGTTCTTCCGTGAAAACTGGTGCATGTAGACCATGTCCAAAGCAGCTACTCGAAAATACAGTCTGCCACCCAGCCAAACAAAGTCCACAGTCCTATTCTCCAGCTCATCCTGCAACCTGCAAACTACACAATTCGTCTTTAAAGATAAGTATTTACCTTAATTCGGTTTCCAAACCCTGTGAATTTCAGTTTTCTCTGCAAATTTTCCAAAGGAGTCAAATTCGAGTTGAATTCACTATACTTCTTTCAAATAAGCACACCAGAACCATTATTGTTTTTTCCAATTTGCCTGCAGAAGCCCCACCCTAAGTTTAAAAATACAAAACCAAAATGGAAGCTCCAGTGGCCCTCAATGTTGCTCCCCTCAATGTGCCTCACAAAGTGTTGGAGTGGTTGCCCTTGGCTGATATAGATTTTCAAATTCAAGACTTAATTGGTGACAAAAATCACCTTCAGGCATTTTGTGAAATTAGGAACAGTCACCGAAGTAACTCTGATCTCTATGGTATATGAGAATCCAACCTACCTATGTACTACCTCCCCTCAGTCAATGTATTCCCTAATATTATCCACCTATTTTGTGCCAATTATGAACCTACCCAGAGAGCAGCTATGACTCCCACTGGAATTGTCCTCTTTTATATAACTCCTGAGTCCATAAATGAGATGCTACACTTCCAACCCACTCAGCCTCTGGCCCTTCTTTCTATGGGATTCTTGCTTGAGTAGGGGCCTAAACTGCCCAGTTCAGAGATAACCCGTATTTCTCAAACATTTATGAGACCAGATTGCCAGCCCAAAGAGCCACCTCCCTATGTACATGCCTGGTTCAATGAAGCTGGAAAATTCATTATTGATATCATATCCTATATCCTGGGATTTAAGACAAGTGAGTATGATGATGAGACCACATTAGTTTTGTTGTCCATATTTACTCCAGGACAGCCCCCTGCTGTCAAATATGACTATGCTACATTCATTGCCAACAAGATCCATGACCAATTCTTGAGTCTAGACAGAGAAGGAGTCTTCAAGTACTCATCCTATATATATCATCTATTCTTATACTATCAAACAAACAGTTTTCAATTTCCTATCAGAAAATTGGATTCCAAAGGAGAGAGAAGGTCTCTGATATTTTGGACCTCAGTCTTCCACCATGTTTCTGACTCTCCTTACATCTACTATGAATTCATTGACCTATTTATACATCTGATCTCTTCTCTATTGATGAGAACTCCTCCTCCTAAACTCTCTGGTGATATGCAGAAGATTTTACAGCTCTCTAGAAACTACAGAATAGGTGACTGGTACTTCTACCAGAATCACACCGAGATCAGAATATATGGCTGTGAGTTGTACCCTTATAATCTACCCAAATACATGCCTATGAGACTATTTACACTAGAGTATTTCAGGCAAATGATCAATGTAGATTTAACTCACTTTCATAGTGCAAAGAAAAAGGCCTAGCTAAGAATAAAAAACCAGTTAGGCCCCCTTATCATTAACAAGAAGGAAGCCTGGGCAGATGCTGACAAGATATTGGGTGAAGAACTTAAACTGAAGAAAGGTTTCTGGTGGGTACCTTATGACCCAAATGGCTTTATAAGTGATAGGAGAGTAAAATACAGGCTATCGGCCTATAAACATTCTAGGCTCCCTAAAATAGAGCAATTTTCTAATCAGGATGAGTGGGTAGAGGGCACATTGATAGAAGAACTTACTAATCAAGAGAAAATGGAACAAGCTATGAAAAATCTAGAAAAGACTCTTGACCTGGACTCTTTTGGACAGGTATTTCTCAGGCTGCCCCAACAAACCGGAGTGGGTACATCCTCTGTCGGAACTTCATATCAACCTCTATAGGAAATCAGTACACCAGGTACAGGGTCATCAAAGGGCAAGGAAGTAGCAAGCACAAAATAACAAGCAATGACAGATCAGCCAGCAACATCAAAGAAACAGGGACAAGAGAACATTCCCCCTGCCCAAACCAAAGCACCATAGATACCAACTTTACATACTCCTCTCAATGAGGAAAAAGGCAAGAAAAGAGACAGGGAAGAAGGCACACCTATGAGTGGACCAGTAAAGAAAACAGGGGAAAAAAGCCAAAGACTTGATCCTCTATCTAAAGAGGAAATCATTGAAGAAACACTAGAAAGTCTAAGAGGTGAGAGGGCAACCAGCCCACGGACATCCCTGGTGATACAAACATGCACTAGTTCTCACAGGTAGGACCTAGAAAGGCAGCATAGTGTGGAGGTCTAATCCACTAGGCCACAAAGCAAACAAGGGTCTGATATCAAAAGAACATTCGCGGATATAAAGGCCCAGAATGATCCATTGAGGTTGCAACTTTATAATCAAATTCTCAAGATGACCCCCACCAACCAGCAAAGGTTAATGTCTGCATATGATATTAAAGAAGGGAAAATGATATTGAGCCACTTTAAGCCTAAAGTGCAGCAACCATAATTAGCAGCTGACTATATTAGAACAAATCTGGACGTCCTTGCCAAAGACATTCACCCAATGGACCAGATTGTATTGCACAAACAAATTGGAGAGATGGTTTACTCCACATTGGCAGATAAGGCAATGTTGGCTCATAAATTGCAAAACTCATTAAACAACACCTCTGCTCAACTAGATTTGAAGAAGGCATCTTCTTTAGCCAAGGACAACAGGATAAAGTCCTTGGAAGATATTATCATTGAGCTGGGACATGATCCCAAGGATGCCAAAGGAATAAAAGCATTGATTAAGAAGAAGGAAGAGGACATTCCTGCCCTCAGGAAACAATTGAAGTTGCCTACTACTATGCATCCACAAACTATAGAGGTTGTGCAACAAAAAGCAGAGGAGGACATGATGAACCTACTGATGAGAATGAATGAAAGGTTAAGTGAGACAGAGCAGGCATTGGAGAAAGTATTACAAGAAAAGTAGGGAGAGTCAACCTCCCAGCCACCTGAAATAGCTCTAGCAGTCACAACTACTCCTCCCATAGGTATAACAGCAATGCCTCCCACTATTCCAGCAGCCACAGCAAAAACAACCACAGGTACCCTAGCAACAATAGCTATAACAGTAGTAGCCAACAATTCCACCATGACCACAGAGCAATTAATAAAAGCCATGGAAGAGCTAAAACTCCAAGTTTTAGAATTAAAAGAGGCCAAAGAGAAATTGGCAAAGTTAGAAATAAGCTATGATAAATCCAAAATGACTGTAGCAGAAAAGAAACGGGAGGTGAAGACATTAGAGAACAAAGTGAAAGCCTTAGAGAAGCATCTCTCTTTAGATAAGCCTCTGAGAGAAATCAAAGGCATTTTGTGGGCTAACATCAATCAATCCATTTGTAATGTATGGATATCTATTCGACTATTCACGAGAAGATTGACTTAATAGTAGTAGCCCAGGTGGAAATTCAAAAGGCTAGAACTTTATTAGGACATATGCCTGAACAGGCCAACAGGCTAATCCATTTTTTGAACACTAAGACCAATGAAGAACTAGCAGCACTGGACATCAGAGATAGGACATGCACCATTCTAACAATCAAAAGAGTTCTGACCATGAGAACCCTAATGCAGAATTTGGAAAGGAGGTGCCAGGACATGCAAATGGAGATAGATTCTTTTATAGAAAAATTTGCAGTTTTGCATGAAAGGGGCTTGCCAAGTCTATTGGGGAGTAATCAATGCATGTTGAGACAAGTTGAGTACACACACAAGCTGAATAAACATGCTACTGATCAAATAAATGCTTCATCAAGTGCTTCATGAGAGAAGGCCCTTCCATCTGGCCAAACCCTCTACAACAGCTTGGAAAATCTATTTTATATTGAACATGAAGTGAAACATCTTTTTACAGTTCAGCCTAACTTCTACAAGTACACAGACGTTGATGAGACTTTGAGAAAGCTACAAAGACATAAGTTACCAGAGGAGCAGTGGTGGCAAAGCATGTTGGAAATCCTATAGGCGTATTTCTGGTATCTGTTATATCCTGGGTAAAACAAAAATTTTTGTACCATATGCCATAAAGCGGAGGACTGGAACGGATGAGAGTCATGCGGGGAAACAGCCTATCAAATCAAAATTAAAAACGCCCGAGAAAGCTGAGGCAATAGCGCGGGATATCAGTGGAGATAGCTACCAGCCGACTTACCGAGCTTACAGCCAACACATCTCACCAACCAAGCAGCCAGCTCAACAGGATTTACTTCTTCATTTATTTCTCCCAGTTTTCAAGATCACTTGCTTCTCCTTTAAAGTAGGTAGAATGAGTTATTACTAGATATTATCTTGTTGAGATATTTCGTAAACAATTTTGTATAAATACCTCCCCAAGTTAAGTATTTGGGGTTGGTGATACATTTCTGAGACTGCTCTATAACTTTGAAAATTCTGTGAATACAAAAGTTGTTGGAATCCATTCTCACTGGACTCTCTGGATGTGGAATTTGTGCTAAGGGCCATGCTACATAATTCTTCAATCATTTCATGGATCAATAAGTCTCTTCTAACTTGTGTTTTCAGTTTCTGTGTTTACTACATCATATATGTTTCATGTTTTGGATAATAGAGAAAAAGAATAACTCAGAATTTGCTTGTTTGCACTCTGTGTTCAGTCTCTATTATTTTTAATGTTTTCTTCAGAATTAGCATAAATAGGAATTCTTAACTGCTCCTGTTTTCCCTAGTTCTTTCATATTGATTAAATGCTAAGAAATTCTTAATTGCTTCTTGGTCATAATCATTCACTTTCCCCTTGTCAACATGATGAAGGATTCTTAATTGCCCTTCACCCATTGACTCCATTCCATCTGATTCCAGCCTATAAATTGGTCCATGATTGATTACCTTGCTCTGTAATACCATCCTCTGTTAAAGAAACCACATCCAGCAGTTCATCCTCATAGACTCCGTTAGCCCAATGGACTGAAATTTCCAGACTTACACACCTGTTCTATTGAATATCACCATCCAAAACTCAAACCAAACCCTTGTACTTCATAACTAGCCTAACATTCTTAAAAACAAAGCTAAATTATAAAGAGAAAGCCCTCTCTAGATACAGATTGGCTAGAATCTATGTCTAAAAGATTGTTCTGTGGTTACCTCGGCCGTATTCCATTTTCTTACAACTTTTTGGGAACAACCTGAGTGATAATAGGCATGAACCCAAATTTTGAGGGCAAATTGTCCGAATTTTGTATATTATTTTATGAACACTTTATCTATATGCAAACGATTTTATGATATATATACAGATTCAATTTTTGATGTTATTTAATTTGATGAATGATTAATGTGCCAATCTAATGCTTGATTAGCAATAGAGTCTGTTAATGAATTCTCAGATCGTGGAATGTGAACATATGTAATATAAATAAATGATCATTGCAACACTCTCACTCTAAAAAATTGGCGATATAAATAAGGATCATGAACCTGATAAATGTTATTTAATTGCGACACTACCAACTTTGAGTCTAGATAAACTACCAACGAATCAATCCCATAAGATATTGCTTCAGATAGTAAATTAATAACGGTAGTATATTCGGCAATGTTATTCAAACAAGGGCCAATACATACTCCCCTCAACACCATAAACTGGCCCGAGGGATAATAAATCACCCAAGCTGCGGAAGCAAGATTCTGAATGTGCCAACTCGCACCATTGGCGAATCTGAAATATATCGAATCATCCATCAATACCTACCAAAGCGGATCAAAAATATCGATATCACAAAATTCCAGACAAATATAAGATACAATATATACAAACACGCAATCGCTTGGCTGAAGCCTAAGCAAAATGCTTCTTAAGGTAGAGCCCATTTTGGGGCTCCGCCAGCTTGTTCCCTTCAAAATTAATTAATTCATAAGCCCCTTTTCCCAAAACTCGCTTGACTATAAAAGGAACATACCACATAGACTTGAATTTGCTTTCCCCCAGTGCATCTTTATCTTGGTCATAGACTAAGACAAGGTTGCCTTCAAAAAAAACTCAAGGACATACATCTTTATCATATTGAGTTTTAATCTGCTTCTTATGGGATTCGTTTATTATGGATGCATCATGATGTTGCTCATCAAGATGCTCCAAATGAACAAGCCGTTCTTCGAGACTAGATGTCTCTGGAAGAAGTTCAGTAGCTAGGTTAAGTGACGAAATTTCACATTCAATAGGGAAAATACATTCCAGCGTGTAAACTAGTTGAAAAGGAGTAAAACCGATGGCAGTCTTAACCAAGGTTCGATATGCCCAGAGCATCGGGTACAACATGATGTGCCAGTTGGACCAATTTTTATCAATTGTCCTTTGCAGGATAGTCTTGAGGGACTTATTCACAACCTTGACTTGCTCATTGACCTGAGGATGATATGGAGATGAATGCTCCTGTCGAAAGCCCAACTTAAGAGCTAATTCAATCATCAGTTGATTCTGGAAGTGACTGCCATGGTTAGTGACAATATCTCTTGGGATACCAAATTGTGAAATAACCTGGTTGAAGAGGAAAAAGGTTGTTGTTTCACTATCGTTTTTGTAAGTAGGTATGGCCTCAGCCCACTTCATAGAGTATTCTACGGCCATAATGATGTACTTGTGATTCGCTACCGAACGCAGATTACTAGTAAAATCAATGCCCCACTTTGTAAATGGACCGACAGTGATAACTGGAAAAAGTGGAGCTAGATGCGTGCGCATTTTCTGAGTATAAATTTGACAAGGGTGGTAACATTTGACTACTTCAATACAATCTTTGAAAATTGAAGGCCAAAAGTAGCCTACACACATGATTTTTTGGGTTGTTGCAAGCCCTGATAGATGACCACCACAGGCTCCACTGTGGCAATCATTAAGCACAGACTCAGCTTTTTCCACAGTTAAGCAATGCCTAAGGATTGAGTCAACCCCTTTATGATATAATGTATCACCAATGATAACATAGTTTTTGGCAAGGTGACATAACTTTCGACACTCATCTTTGGAGAAAGCAGGTTGAAACTTCGAAGTCTAGAGATATATAATGATATCTCCATACCAGGGATCTTGTGAAGAAATGAGGAATAAATGTTGATCTGAAAATGGGGCACTTAGGCTTCTTGTCTAACTTACAAGAACCTCTCCCACTCCCAAAGCTTAAATATTCCCATGTCTTTATGATTAACTAATGCAGAATTAAATATGTTCTTGAAAATAAGGTGTATTCTTATGGTTGTTTTAAAATTGTTTATGTGCTTTAAAGTTCTATTGTTTATGCTGATATGTAAATACATATAACAATAAATAATGTAGCAATAAACAAAACACACAGAACAACAATTTAATTAGGAGTTCACCAAAAACTCTTGGACTACGTCTCCGTGAGCTCTAGTCAACTCGACTAGACTCTCTAGGATTATGGCAAAGTCCTTTTACAAGCTCTACGGCTCAACTCCATTGTTTTACACAGAACACAATGGGTTTAAACACCATATTATCCCTGGCTCTGAAGCTCTCAGCTTTTTGGCTCTTGACTCTCGCTCTGGCTCTCGGCTCTGGCTCTGGCTCTAGCTCTTATCTCTGGCTCTTGGCTTTGGCTCTAGCTCTTCGGCTATGGCTCTGGCACTGGCTCTTTGGCTCTGGCTTCTTTGAGCTCTTGGTAGTCTGCTTGACCTCCAAGTGACTGTGTCAGCTGCTATGCCTCCTTCTTCTTTTCAATTGAGCTCTCTACCTCATTTGAGGTACTTTTCCAGCTTTTCGGCTACCCTAGTTGTTTCTCTGCGATTCATTATCTCTCTACAGCACTGCAGCTTCTCTGCTCCCTATTAGTTAGACTGGCCATCTGGCTCTATGGCTCCGTGGCTTCAAAACTCGTCATTTCCTATAAAAATTCCTTCTTGCAGCGTGGCATGATGATTAGGAGCAGTTACAGAGGTTTCAGGGCCTTCTCATAGGTAAAAACCCAAAAATTGAGAAAATCCCATTACACAGAGAATGTATGCAAAATACACTATCAGGCGTGCTTTTCGGACTTGAAATCCCATTCGATCACCCTTAAAATCCCTATCGGGTCCACCATTAGGCACTATATTGCATCACATAGGCATATTGGGAAAAATCCAGAATACATGGGAAATATGTGAAAAACCCATTAAAATGCTTCCTATCGGACTTCAAAATTTATCGTATCCACCCTAATATTGCATATGGTCTGCCTTTGGCCGCTACTACAATCCCCACCACTGATCCGCAGGATCTCTGATCCAATGGTCGATATCCATTTTTGGGCGGCTTAGGAGTGTAGAGGTTACTCTCCTGAAAAGGCAATTTTCCTCTCTCCTCCGCTAGCCACGTGTCGACCAGTGTGTGGGATTGGGCGTAGCCAGCCTAATACCATTTACCACTTGAGGCCCACCCAATATCTGCCTTTACAGAACTCAAATAATATGGGGCTGCTTCTAAAAATCCTTTCAAGTTCATTTCTATCGCTTTCCTTTGTATTTCAGTTTTTACATTGAAAAGCGTTAATGCACAGAAATTCCCCTTTATGGCAGAACTCAAATGTTACCAAGTCATGCCTATAAATCTGTCGGGTCCAGCATGTTATCGCCCTTTTATGTCACTGTGACACGACATTGCGATGCAATCTATCACAATCGCAAGTCGCATTGGCTCGAGGGTCCATCCCTTGTCTCATGCCATCGCCAATGCCGATCCGCTGATATCGGTGATTGCAATCGCATTACCTGGGGTCCTACCATTGCACACAGGCCTATCTTCGACCCGATATATTGGAGATCGGAGATCGGGGGTCTCTTCCCTTTCCACTTAAGTTTGCCTCTTGGACCCTTCTCTGATGCGATTTCCCTTTATAAGGGTTTTTTTGCCATTTTTAGGGGATTTTACCTCTTTTTCCAAAGAACAAAGGGCATCTTCTTTCTACGATAACTTTTGCATCCTAAGTCCATTTTAGCCCATTCAAGTTGTAGTAGATTCAGAAGGAAAGGATACCTGTAATGGGGCTATTTCTTGGAACTTCCTTGGACTTTCATTTTCCTCTGTGAGGAACACTTAGACTTATGAGTCTATCCAAAACCCATTTTGGATCACGCCTTCCCACTAAAAGAAATTTTGGTCTCCAAAAGACTGATATACTAATCTGAATAGTAAATGAGAGTAACTGCACCCTCTTCTTTTAGCCTCCACACACTTGCCTTGCATAGTGCCTCTGAACCAAAGTCTCTGACCACTTCCCTTCTTGGATGGGTTGGTCTTCCTGGGAAGAACTGTCTTCCTCCTTGCCTTCCTGCAGAACTCCTGCTGAAATGGTCATAGAAGGTAGTTTGAACTTCTCTGCCTTCATCATTGATCCAAGGTGGCTCAAAAAAATGTGAAGTACATCTGCTCCACAAAACTTTCATTTGTACCTATTTGACAAGCTGTCAAGAACAACTGTTAACAACAACAAAAATACAGACAACAACTGGATGGCCTAAACTCCTGCTTCAACAAAAGAAACAGATTTCACATCTTGTGAACACCTCCATGTCTTACATATGCATACAAATGATGGACTAGATAACAATCCCACAAACATGCCTTTAAAACAAATGATCCTTCAATCCAAGCATGTATAAAAAGACCATTAGGACTCTTTTTCAAAGATGGAACACTTCATCATTATCTACATTTTGGAGACCACATCAACTTTTCTCAAGTCAACATTGCATCACATGCATGTCAAAGCAATCAACCCTACAAGTTAATTACACATACATGTTCAAATATAAGAACAACATCAACATCCCTATGTTCACGCACAACATTCTCATGCATGCATTTCATCCTCCAACTTTTGCTTAAGCACACTATACTTTCGAAGCTGAAATGAAATATAATGTTGCAACAACAAAGTGAGTCTCCTGGTCAACTTCTCCATTCACCTACCTGGTATAATCCTACAACTTGCATCCTCATTAACAAAGAAATGCAAATAGATGCATCAATAGACATGCAATATTAATCAGATAAGAACTCTAACCATTTCTTACCAATCCCTTTCAAAGGTACTACCTTTGTCTGCATATCAACATCAACATGTGAATCATCCTAAAACACATCAATCATGGAATATTCCTTTCCATTTCTTCCATCTTGTCTTTCCACTTTCTTCAGCTTGTGTGGAAGAATTGTTGGATTCAGAGTCCAACACTTTTTAGGAAGATGCCCTCGCTTATGGCAGTGAGTGCACTGCATGTGCATCCTCTTGAAAACATGATTTGCCTTGTCCAATGGACCTTTGGCTTCTTGCTTCTTTTCCTTCAAAAGTTTCCTATATGTGGCCATTCTCTTCCAACATCTAGAAACATGATGGTTGTCCAAACCACAAAAGGAACATGCAATTCTTTTCCCATCTCTATTTGGAAATTTATTAGGCTTTGCAAAATCAAAAGGAAGATGATTAGAACCAGATTTATACCTTTCTCTTTCACCTTTATGGTCTTCATGAGGAGGTGAATTAAATGAAGAAGTGGTTCCCTTTGGAACACCATCAATCTCTTCAAGGTTGTCAAAGTTTCCACAACTCTCTGGTCCAAGTGTGTGCTTCTGAACACCTGCATCCTGCAAATGATGTTTCAAGCTATTACATTCCTCTTGAATACAATCTTCACACTCTGCAATGCAACTCCTTCTTGGAGTTGTATTAATGGCCTTAATGGTAGCTTTGGAACTTTCTCCATAAGGTTGTCCATAGTCAAGACCCAAATACTTAGGCCTTTCCTCAATTATTATTGGCTCAACAATACCTTGTGCATGTCTACCCAAGCCTTTTCCCTCATATCCCATCTTTGACATTAGCTTGGAACCTATGCCTTTGGTATGTTTTTCAAAAGAACCAATATAAGCATTCTTAGATGAAATTGAAGACAAACTAGAATTATTTACCTCTTCTTCAAGTTGATACTTGACCAAGGCTTCTTGTGCAACAAAGAGTTGTGTCTCCAACTCATTCATCCTTTCTAGGTTCATATTTGCAATATGAATTTGCCTCTCCATTTCCTGCAATTTTTCAGAAAGCATCTACTTCTCTTCCTCCACAGAATTCAACTACTCTCTAAGTATGTTTCTCTTCCTTCCATCCTCATACATTTCTCTCACCATATCCTAAATCTTCCTTCATGTCTTCATCAAAGACTCTTGTGAAGAAAGAAGAATTTGAGGACTCACTTCTAGAAGTTGTCATTATACCAATGAACAAAGAACTTCACACAATATTAACAAAGAGCTTTATTCAACAACCTTTTGCAACAAACCTCTTGTGCTTCAAGCATTGCCTTGAGGTCCTTTGGGATAAGAAGAATGCCTTCAGCCCTTCTTCCTTCTTGTCCTTCCTGGACTAAGCTATCAATAGCTTTCCCTTCACCTCTGCAAACTCAAAAAATAGTCATTCTGCGAACAAGTATACAATAAATCAGACAATCAATCCTTGACTTCCCAAACACCTTTCAGACAAGAAATCTTTGTTCTGTCAATCAAGCATCCTAATATAACCTTCTTTGAAGGTGTGGTTAATCAATCTCAAGCTCTAATACCACCTGATCCGAAAATGGGGAACTTAGGCTTCTTGTCTAACTTACAAGAACCTCTCCCACTCCCAAAGCTTAAATATTCCCACGTCTTTATGATTAACCAATGTGGAATTAAATATGTGCTTGAAAATAAGGTGTATGCTTATGGTTGTTTTAAAACTGTTTATGTGCTTTAAAATTCTGTTGTTTATGCAGCAATAAACAAAACACACATAATAACAATTTAATTAGGAGTTCATCCAAAACTCTTGGGCTACATCTCTGTGAGCTTTAGTCAACTCGACTAGTCTCTCTAGGATTATGGAAAAGTTCTTTTACAAGCTCTACGGCTCAACTCCATTGGTTTACACAGAACACAATGGGTTTAGACACCATCTTATCCCTGGATCTGAAGCTCTCGAATTTCTAGCTCTCGGCTCTCGCTCTAGCTCTCGGCTCTAGCTCTAGCTCTGGCTCTGGCCCTTGGCTCTAGCTCTTGGCTCTGGCTCTAGCTCTTCGGCTTTATCTCTGGCTCTAGCTCTTCATCTCTGGCATCTCTGAGCTCTCGGTAATCCGCTTGACATCCAAGCGACTGTCTCAGCTGCTCTTCCTCCTTATGCTTCTCAATTGAGCTCTCTTCCTCCTTTGAGGTATCTTTCCAACTTTTCAGCTACCCCAACCATTTCTCTGCGATTCGTTATCCCTCCACGGCTTCTCTTCTCCCTGTCAGTTAGACTGGTCATCTGGCTCTGTGGCTCTGTGCCTTCAAAATGCATCATTTGTAGTAAAAACACTTGCTTGCAATGTGGCATGATGATTAGGAGCAGTTATAGAGGTTTTGGGCCTTCTCATAGGTAAAAACCCAAAAATTGAGAAAATACCATTATACAGAGAATGTCTACAAAATACACTATCAGGCATGATTTTCGAACTTGAAATCCCATTCAATCGCCCTTAAAATCCCTATCAAGTCCACCATTAGGCGTTATATCACATCGTGAGGCATATTGGGCAAAATCCTGAATACACAGGAAATACGTGAAAAACGCATTAAAATACTTCCTATCGGACTTCAAAATTTATCGCATTGTTATCGGGAAAACTAGTGTCCATTCAGAGTTGCTAGTCCCACTAAGATGGGTAGCTATCTTAGAAACAAACAAACTAAAGTCATTCGTGTTTTCCTTTATGAGAAGTAGATGAGAGAGAAGCAGAGAGTACCAACCTCAGTCTTTCGCTTGGCTCCTTGCTTGTTGCCTCTCCCCTTTGACAGATCTTTGCCGCTCCTTCCTCGGTTGTCCCGCTTCAAAGAACACCTGTAGAGTCAAAGCAACAAAATACCATCAAAGCATAGAGATCTACAATCATAAACAATATAGGATAAGATATATATTGACCATACAAATTCATATATCAATTCAATATTCAAAGACATACAAGAATATGGAGGAAAACTCAAATAGCTTTATTGATAGAAGTAGTAGAAGAGAGGATTACAACCCATTGATCTAACCCAGCGCCATCCTCCTAGCATGAATGCCCTTCTTCACCTCATGAAAAGCTAGATCACCCAACACTATGATGTTCCACAAAGAAACCAACAACACTTCCTTACAAGATGCAAAATTCTAGCCCCCTGGATCTCTAGGATGAGAGATCCATATATAGATGTTTGCAGGTGGGTGAGTCAGCTTCTGGGTTTTTTATTAGTGTCATTTCTCTGATAGTTCCCAATTCCACTTGGAGATTTCATGATCTCTTACTCATCCCTTGGCGAATTCAGAGAGGCAAGTGTCACAGAAGAAGTTTCTGGAAGATTCCATGATCTCTTACTCATCCCTTAGCGAATTCAGAGAGGCAAGTGTCATAGGAGAAGTTTCTAGAAGATTCCATGATCATCCACCTTGCAAACTGTCTATGCCATTTATCTACTCTCACCCATCGCACCCCATAGAAGGGATTTTCAGTATGCATCACACCCCCTGTGTGCATTATGTGGGATGCATCGCACTTTGACCATGGAGTAGGTGAGATGGTCCAGTTTTGACCAATTCTGAGCAGTTTTTCATGGAGAACTTCTGGGAGATGATGTAATCAGTTGACCTTATTCCTTTAGGGTATGAAAAAACACTTTTAGGGACTTAGAAGCCCTTGGTTTATGTACATATAGGATTGGCATTGCAGTGCCCAAATATGTCTATAACAATTGCCCCTAAAGCATGAGGTCGTAAATCTTTTGATGTTGGGTGAAATGCTTTATCATGAGGATCCGAGGTTTTTCAAACTGGAAGGTGACCTATAATAAGATACAATACAATACATTATCTTCATAATATTTTCATGATCTAGCTGAGGCAGGAATTCCCATGCTCATCTTTATAAATTCATTTTCATGTACATCGGACAGACAACCGTCTGTATGGCAGATAGATGATTCTGGTAGAGCCATCATCCTTTGGTTTGGATTATTATCTATGCAGCTATGATGTACATTTGATGTCTTTATTTTCCTAAATATATCGCAGCCTGGATGGATGAAACTAGATTTGGGGTCTTCAAACTCGTTCAATCTTCACCCGAAGTACAAGTCAATCCATGTGAAAAGATGTTCTAATGTCGAACATGGAAAGACATCACCTGATTACCAACCAATGATGTAAGTTGTTAACAGGCACGAGAGGAATCACCGATAATGATAATGACCCTCAAAGTAATGCAGTAAAATTCACGTGGTGTGAAAAAGGGGCTTGACGTCAAACACCACGCGAAATCGTTCAGTCGAAGGCCATTGATGTAATCGCCGGAAGTGAGAAACTTGCCATTAAGGCATGCAAGCTTCAAAGTACTGAAAGAGTTGTTCGTAAGTCAACTTCTTGGATAATGAGCTGATGTCGACAAGAAGTGACTCATTGTAGGAGGGCCTTAATGAATCCCGCATCTACGACACGGAATGGAGCAAATGATTTTGTGGAGGTGAAAACGATCTGATGATACAAGGTTCAGGGTGGCGGCCATGAAAGAATGAAGGGTGAAGCTATTGCAGCAGATGAGACACAAACTAGGTTGGTGAATTCTCTGAGCGACTTCTCTTGAACATATCAGTGACACTGAAATGGATTGGTAGTTTTAATCCCAAAAATAGATGGTACGGTGGACCAATGGTGATATGACCGGTGAATGGAATAACCCAACCTGACTCAATCATGGTGATGGAGTGAAAGTGTCATGTTTAAGAGCGACTTGCTACCAATAAAGTTTCTTCAAGTTTTCTTCCAATTTTTCCCCAGTCATTTCTGACCAGTACCTCTTTATTTTTGTCAAGCTTGAGGAGGATAACATATGCTTGTTATATAATTTTCCCTTTAGGAAAACCCATCTCTATGTTTTAACGAGCCTAGCGACAGTGAAACTCATTCTTGTCTGCAAGGACAAGTTCATCACTATTGTTTTAACGAGTTTAATGACAAAGAAAACTTGGTCCTTTTCAATTTTAGAGAATCTGAAAAGAGACAGAAAGGAAACTCCAGTGATCCTTTTTCATAATATAATCCCATAAGTCTGAAAAAGTATAAAATAATACGAAAGGGATGACTTTTTGATAGTTTTAACAAGCTAAACAAGACAAGTGATCGATCTTTTTGTGCAATGATCCCTCAGGTCCAAAAAGATTAAATTCTAGAGGAGGGATGGCACTTCCAATCACTTTAACGAGTTGGAGAGGCCAATTGCTTGGCAATCTTTTCATATTTTATGAGCTAGATGAAAAGAGCTTAAAGAAGACTCGTTTTTTTGAGGAACGAGTGATGATTTTGGATAGCAGTTGGTTCCAGGTAAGGTTTGGAAATTTTCAATCACGGTAGTGTAAAGAAGGTGGCAAATAGGATCACTCGTCGCAGCTATTCCTCAAAAGGGGTAAACAATCAAATGGAGGCATATGATCAGCTAAAAAAGAGTGGAGGTGATGGTGAGAACACGACCAAGGCTCAAAAGCTGATAATAATGCGATCGCAATGGTTATTTACTGAAGGTGGGTTCATTTTTTAATGAGATTAAACTATGGTGGAACATATGCTCATTGCTAGGTTTATTTTTTAACGAGCTTGAACTTCGCATAAAATTGCTCATGGCCTGGCTCATTTTTAATGAGTTTGAACCATGTGACAACATATGCTCATATTTGGTTTCATGTTTACACAATCTTGAAATGAAAAACTATGCTTTTTATAAGTTCGCATGCCCTCAGCATAGTGACGCAAGTCGAGGTGCATGACCCCCAAGCTTTATTGCATTCAACGAGGTGGATGGAATGAATGTTCACTTTCAAGATCAAGTGAAAGACTCAACTTGGAACTTAGCTCAGCCTTGTTTCATTTTTTAACGAGCTTGACACAAGACAGGGAATTCTGCTGAGATGACCTTTGATCACAACTCATAAGGGGTCATGAAGGAAAGACTGGTTCAAATTCCCCTAGTACGTAATGTACAACATCACTGAATTGATCATCAGATGATGTAGGTATGGTAGGGCTTGGGGGCAATACCTTGCAATGATCCACACTATCAAAATGGTCAAAGTTCTTCTTAATCTTTGATGATGTAGAAGATATCATATGATAGGTTTGCACTGTGGGCACTTCCACCAGATTACTTGGAGGCGGGAGGGTAAAAGTACCCATTAGGAAAGGGTCTTTTAGGAGACCTACTTTGATATTTTGAAGTGATTGAGAGCTTCCATGGATCATGGGGATGCTTCCCATAACTTGTGAACTGTTGGGGAGGAAGGTTTGTTGGTCAACGATTTTAATTCCTCCTTGAAAAGGAAATGCAATCTTTCTAAAGTATGTTGACACAACAGTAGCCATAGCATAAATCCAGGGCCTTCCCAGTAGGATGTTGTAATCGAGGTTTCCATAAATAACTTCAACATCAATTTCTATTGTTTTTCCCCCCAGTTCAACTTGCAAGTTACTTAAAATCCCATACAGGGTGTATGTCCATCCATCGAACGCATTTAACGTCGTTGACGATCACGAAAAGGGTGGTGAGCCTAAAGTTTTCCAGCAACTCATTGACATAATACATGTAGACGCCCCCTCATCAATAATTATTCGATGAACATTTTTGTTGAGGGCTTTCACTTGAATGAGGAAAGCGAGTTGAGCTAGTAACTAAGGTTCATATCCATTATGATTAAAGGCCACAAGATTGGAATCTGCTGGGTCAATCCCACCTATTGCTGATAATAAAGCTTGCTTTTAGGAGGGGCAATTTTGCAGTACTTCAAGTGTCGACATAGCGGATGGTGATTGGGCCAGGTCCTCTACTATATTATAATTTTGTGCTGCTCTGGCACAAGGATTAAATGTCAATTTGTGTACTACTCCCTTTGGTGGCTTTATTGTTAGCTCATGAATGATGGGTGGCACAACTTCGGTCGAAGTCGTTGTCGAACTACTAGGTTGATCAGTAGCCTTGTTGTTAGACATCTATGGATTCCCGTAATCTTTATTCCTTGTCAATATCAAAGCATCATTTTTCTATTTTGAAATGGAAAACATAAGCACTTGGGATGGGGAAGCATTGTCGCTAGCAACCAGATTGGTTTCTAGGTTTGGAAATAGATCAGTCAATACCGCTGAGGTTTTTGAGCTCTTGAAGAATTTCTTAACTTTAGCTTTATGTGGACAATCTCTCGTCCAATGATCATCATCGCATATAAAGCATGGATGATCGGGTTTCTTTTGCCTGTAAGGGTTTGGAGAAGATTTTTCAGGAGACGAATCGTCCTGTTTGTTCTTTTTGCTTTTCCCTTTCTTCTTGCCCCATGGTTGCTTCGGTTCTTTGCCCTTGTTGATCGACATGGCATTAACCTCCAAGGCAAGAAGTTCATCATTTGCATTTTGACCGGAAACCATTTGGCTTTTTCAGATGTAGCCTTTGTGGTTTTGGTGCGTGTAGTGCCTATCATGCCATCGCTAGCATGAGAGTCTTTGTTTGATTTAGGAGGAGGAGGAACGAAAGGCTCAAGTCTAGGAGCATCAGGGATTTTATCATAGAGTGTGCCAGACTGAGTATAGATCAAGTCTAGATATTGCGCACGAGCGATGACTTGCTCTTCTGTAACAACCCCCCCTTTAGCCACATCTTCTGTAATAGAAGGTAACAATGAATTAATAAACCATTTGGCTAGGAGCTGATCAGGAACATATGTTTTTACCATTCGACAACGACGCTGCCACTCATGAATATGATCAGATATGTGAGTGGTTTTCGTCTGCTTAAAATTGGTAAGAAGCTCCATTCTTGTTTCATACCTTATCAGTAACTGAAAATGGGTTTAAAAGGTGGTGGCAAGGGCGTTGAAGTTATTGAATGAAGCTCTAGGCAATTCGATGTACCATTTTGTTGCTAGACCAATTAACATTCACTAGAAAAGGCGAAGCCTAATCGAATCATAATAGAGAGTGTTGGACGAGCACCACAAATGAAAGGTCATCACATGATTTGATGGATCTTCACTCGAATTTCCATTGAATTTAGGAATATCTGACGAAATTTTATGATGAATCGCTGGCCACCAAGGGGCATAAGCAATTGGATCATTTGTTAGCCGATTCAGATCTGGTAATTCTAAAGTTTTTATGAAGGGCAACTGTTGATTCAAGTTTGGCAAAGCATACCCAGGATAAGATGGGATCGCTTGAGCAGTGGGTCTTTGCATACCAGCATTTATTTGATGCTGATAAATTTGATAAGGTTGATGGACATACCCATTATGATATGATTTATAGTGACCGTTTTGAATATATGACTACCCATTACCCGCAAAGCTTTGTTGCTTAGGTCCTTGGTAAGCTTGTTGGAATTGCAGTTGTTGATATTGTACCAACCATGGTTGTGAAGCAATTTGCTGTTGCCCAATACTGGTTGTCTAACCAAGATGAGGGGTAATAGTACCTGTTTGAGCCTGAGTCGCTCCAGTTAAGGAGCCACTAATCGGCGATTTTGGTTGTGTCGTTGAGACAGGAGGTTGTTGTATTACGACCTGAGAAACTTGAGGTTGGCATACAATAGGTAACGCTTGTACTTGCGACATCGTCACAATAGCTAGTGTAGTGGGGATATTCGACACAGGTAGACTTGGTTGCATTGAATATACACCTCTTGGTTGTTGAGGCAGTATTGGCACCCAACCACTGGATGTAATTCTAGCTTGACCCGAATTTTGTCATGAAATCTCATATGGTTGTTCTCCCGGAGGGGACAACGAAAGGGCATACTGCCCCCCATACGGAAGTAATCCAATGCTCAAAGGAAAGATTGGCCTTTGGAGATCGGACTGCCCAAATTGATACTATTGTGAAGGATCAATTTGCTGAGACTCAACATAAGAAATTCCAGATATTATTTTGGACAAATAAATGGGAATAGACCATACTGTCGAAACAGTCCCTGGGTGAACTTCCTCTAGTGGTTGAGAGCTAGTTGGAACAGATGGTATACAAGTAAACATTGTCAGAGTGGCGGCAAGAGGTTCTGCTGCCACTATATCAGACGACACAGTCCTAGATGTCGATGGTTGTCCAGACATATCAAGTCTATCCAAAAGACTTCCTAGCGATTCTACAGGAACTTGCGATGAAGGAAAACTATCTTCTGAAGTAGAAGGATATAGGTGGATCCCAGTTCCAAAATGCAATGGAGTACTGGATGGAAGATCCTCTATAATCTCTTCTATATCAATCAGTCCGGGTGGAAGAGGTAGATCGTCAGTTCCGTAAAATATTTATGGTGCCGAAGAAGGTATAGATTCTACACCGACAGGTGCTGGAGGGGTAACACCTTCCAAATCAACCCCCGATGATGTTGGTTCAGGAATAGAAGTGTTTACCATTACAGTAGGATCAGTTCTAATGTCCTCTTGTAACTGCAGAACTTCTTCTATAGAGGCAGGGATACCAGAAATAGTTGGAGTAACTGGAGTCTCTCTGAGGATGTCAGAACACAAGTTTCAAACAAACCAGGAGACTTTGACCCAGTTAAACGAGTTCGCTTGGCCCAGAATGGTTTCGTTTCTGGTGTCAAAGATGGTTGACTCGTTAGTCTCTGCGAACGACGGGGTTTTGAGTGACTTTATTCCACGATTGTGGATTACTTGATCAACTCAAAATAAAAAGGGGAAAATTTTATTCCGAATTAAATGATTTTTATGACACTTTTACACAACTTTCTTTTTCAATTTGTAAGAGTCGAGGAAAAGCTAAAGATGACTCTAGTCGCCTTCGATTTTTAATGAGCCTGAAGTGATAAGTGCTCAGATGGACCTTTTCTTTTAAGGAGTCTGAAAAGGAACAAAAGTGACTACTCTAGAAATCTAGATAGAGGGATTACCAAACCAATCACAAAACTGCAGAATACTTTTTACGGTACGGCAGTCAATCTTCTCGAATGCTGTGTTCAGTGCATTGCGATCGATAGGGCGGCAGACACGGCTTCCTAAGGGTAAAGGATATAGCCTATTGTGGTCTCCCAATATATACTCGACAATACGTGGGAGTGCAAGTCCGTACTGGCACTTTTCATCTCAAAGAGGAGGAATCGCCCAACCTATGATGAAAGCGATAGTTACCAGGTTTTACAACGCCGGAATACGTCTCTAGCCTAAACTTCTAAATGTTGTGTGTTAGGTTCCAAAGCGTTTTTATGTTCATTGAAATTTATTTTACAGTTGATCTTTCTTAAGAAGTTTACCTTTAAGGTTCACCACATGATGTAGATATACAATTCCTAGATATGCAATCTAAGATGATAAACAGACGTTTACTTTCTTTTTGCAATGAAAATCCTAGCTACTAAGGAAAGAGAAGTAAAATCCTTTCAACATAGAGCAGAGAGCACACACTAAGATGCACTTTCCTAAATCAATCTCCAAAGCAGTCTAAATGCAAATGCACATGCATGTATTTACTTTCTGCTTTCTTAATGTGTGAATGACAAAACGAATGCTAAGGACAGATCTGAACTATTCTTCTTTCAAAGTGACAGTACTAACAATTTTCATTTTAAAAATGAAAGGAAGACTAAGACGACACTTTGCGATTTCGAATTCAAAAAACGAGAGGAAGACTAAGATGAAACTTTGCGATTTCGAATTCAAAAAATGAAAGGAAGACCACTTTGCGATTTCAAATTCAAAAAACGAAAGGAAGGCTAAGACAACACTTTGTGATTTCGAATTTGAAAAACTAAAGGAAGGCTAAGAGCGACACTTTCAACTTCAATTTGAAAAATGCTTTCGACACTTGGAATACTATTAATTCAAATCAAATACAATGGAAAAAGTGTAATCGACTATCAACAAGAAGAAGACTCTTTTCTTTGACTGAAAATGACACTTGCGACACTTTCAAATCGAAAGACAACAGTTCAATTAAGCTATTGTTTGCAAAAGATAACTGTAAATGGCGAAAAATACATAAAAACATTCACAATTCTTTGTACAATGGAGGCTGAATAATGCAAAGGAAGGGAGTTTCAACAGTGGTATACTAAACACAGACAGCAAAACTCCTGAATAAAGCTGAAGAGAATGAAGAAAAAACAAAATCTGGAGGCAAAAACAATCTTATCTGATCATCGCACCTGTAACACAGGGAAATAGGGATGCATCTCACCTATAGCACACGGTAGGTGCGATGCATCTAGACTGTCAAAAGGAGACAATGCGATGGTCCAGAGAGGAGACTTTAACTTGGTTTTTGGTCACAGTTTGTAGCTTAGTTCAAGGATTTAGGCTAAGCTAATGATAGTCAATAAATACAAAGTATAGGGGCTTATCTAATGAGGTTAATTGAGCTACCACCAGGGCACTTAGGATGTTTGAAAGTCATATGTTTTATTCATAAACTAACCTAGAGATTGACTGAAGTAGCATTTATCTACTTTGCAGTTGCATAGAAAAAGAAGTTTGAAGGCTAGCTGGCTTAACTTTACGCTCTGGTTGTAGCTTATAAAGTAAACAAACTAGAAACAAGTAAACAAGCTATTCATTCCCCAATGGAGTCACCATTTTGTTATTGGGAAAGCTAGTGTCCATTCAGAGTAACTAGTCCCACTAAGATGGGTAGCTATATTAGAAGTAAACAAACTAAAGTCATTCATGTTTTCCTTTATGAGAAGTAGATGAGAGAGAAGCAGAGAGTACCAACCTCAGTCTTTCGCTTGCCTCCTTGCTTGTTGCCTCTCCCCTTTGACAGATCCTTGCCACTCCTTCCTCGCTTGTCCCGCTTCAAAGAACACCTGTAGAGGCAAAGTAGCATAATACCATCAAAGCATATAGATCTACAATCATAAACAATATAGGATCATATATATATTGACCATACAAATGCATATATCAATTCAATATTCAAAGACATACAAGAATATGGAGGAAAACTCAAATAGTTTTATTGATAGAAGTAGTAGAAGAGAGGATTACAACCCATTGATCTGACCCAGCGCCATCCTCCTAGCATGAAAGCCCTTCTTCACCTCATGAAAAGCTAGATCACCCAACACTATGATGTTCTACAAAGAAACCAACAACTCTTCCTTACAAGATGTAAAATTCCAGCCCCCTGGATCTCTAGGATGAGGGATCCATATATAGATGTTTGCAGGTGGGTGAGTCAACTTCTGGGTTTTTTATTAGTGTCATTTCTTTGATAGTTCCCAATTCCACTTGGAGATTTCATGATCTCTTACTCATCCCTTGGCGAATTCAGAGAGGCAAGTGTCACAGGAGAAGATTTTGGAAGATTCCATGATCATCCACCTTGCAAACTGTCTTTGCCATTTGTCTACTCTCGCCCATCACACCCCATAGAAGGGCTTTTCAGCATGCATCACACCCCCCGTCTGCATTAGGTGGGATGCATCGCACTTTGACCATGGAGCAGGTGAGATGGTCTAGTTTTGACTAGTTATGAGTAGTTTTTCATGGAGAACTTCTAGGAGATGATGTAATCAGCTGACCTTGTTCCTTTAGGGTATGAAACAACACTTTCAGGGACTTGGAAGCCCTTGGTTTATGGACATATAAGATTGGGGTTGCAGTGCCCAAATATGTCTATAACACGCATCCACCCTAATATCACATCGAGTCTGCCTTTGGCCACTATCGCAATCCCCACCCTCGATCCGCGGGATCTCTGATCCAACTGTCGATATCCATTTTCAGGCGGCTTAGGAGTGTGGAGGCTACCCACCCGAAAAAGCAGTTTTCCTCTCTCCTCTGCCAACCACATGTCGACCAGTGTGTGGGATCGGGCAGAGCCAACCCAATACCATTTACCGCTTGAGGCCCACCTCAAATTCACCTTTACGGAACTCAAATAATATAGGGCCACTTCTAAAATTCCTTTTAGGTCCGTTTTTATCACTTTCCTTTGTATTTCAGTTTTTACACCGAAAAACATTAATACACAGAAATGCCCCTTTATGGTGGAACTCAAATGTTATCAAGTCGTGCTTATAAATCCATCAAGTCTGGCATGTTATCGCCCCTTTATGTCATTGCGATGCAATGTTGCGATGTGATATATAGCAATCACAAGTCGCATTGGCTCAGGGGTCCATCCCTTGTCTCATGCCATCGCCAATGCCAATCCGCTAATATCGGCAATCACAATTGCATTGCCCGGGGTCTCGCCATCGCACATAGGCCTATCTCTGACCCGATATATCAGAGATTGGAGATTGGGGGTCTCTTCCTTTTCCACTTAATTCCACCTCTTGGACCCTTCTCCAATGTGATTTCCCTTTATAAAGGTTTTTTTTGCCATTTTTAGGGGATTTTCCCTCTTTTTCCAAAGAACAAAGGGCATATTCTTTCTGCGATAACATCTGCATCTTAAGTCCATTTTAGCCCATTCAAGTTGCAGTAGATTCAGAAGGAAATGATCTCTGTAATGGGGCTATTTCCAGGAACTTCCTTGGAATTTTATTTTCCTCTATGAAGAACATTTATACTTAGGAGTCTATCTAAAATCCATTTTGGATCAAATGTTTGTTGGGAAAATTTTCCTCATAAACAATGGCTTCCTCACAAGGCAGCTCTGAAATCAAATCCACAAAAACTAATGAATTATTAGATTTGGCTGATAAGAACTCAAGATCGAATTCTTGCAAAATAACAATCCATCGATTATACTTGCCCCCAATCACTCACCTATTGAGGACAAACTGAAAAAGGATTGACAGCCGCTAAGATGAAATTTTTGCACAACAAAATGTAATGACGAAAAGCCGTTGGACAACATGGATAGCTGCCAAGGTCAATTTCTCAATGGTAGAATAGCGTAGCTCAGGTCCTACTAAGTCTTGACTCAAGTAGTAGATTACATGCTCACTGAGAGCATCATCCTCGTAAAATAGAACCATACTGATGGTTGATTCTGCCGCAGCAAGATACAAAAGGAAATCTCTGCCATAATCTGATGGACTTAACAATGGAGCAGAGATTAACGCTTTTTTCAAAGCATCAAAAGATCATTGCACGAAGTCTTCCCATAAAAATGGAACTCCTTTCTTAAGCAAATGCATAAATCCTTTGGTAATCTTGGCATAATTTTCTATAAATCTCCTTAAGAAGTTTGAATTTCCTTGGAGACTTTGAAGTTAACGAATTGAAGACGGGGGAGGCAACTGAATTATTACCTCAACCTTGAAAGGATCAACTCAAATCGCTTCAGTTGATATGATGAATCCTAATAGCCAACCGGATGTGACCGCAAAAACACACTTATTCGGATTCAACCAGATTTCATAAAAACAACATCTCTCAAAAACTAACCGAAGGTGGCTGGGATGATCAATTCTCTTGCAAGAACGAGCAACTAAATCATCCAAGTATGCTTTGATAGCATGTTTGATGTCATGGAAAGCATATGACATGGTCCGCTAAAAAGTTGCTCCAACATTTTTAAGACCAAAAGGCATCTTTTTGTATGCAAATGTGCCCCAAGGGCAAATAAAGGTTGTCTTGCTGATCCTCTAGACGGATACTTATTTGATTGTAACAAGAGGATCCGTCCATGAACGAAAAAATTTCATTACCCGCACATTCATCAACAATTTGATCAATAAAAGGTGTGGGGTAATTGTCTTTTGGACAAGCTTTATTTAAATCCCTAAAGTCGATACATACTCAAATCGTTCCTTGCTTCTTATCTACCGAGTCTGGATTGGAAACCCACTCAGTTAGAGGAATGGGGTATATGAAACCTGCCTTAAGCAGCTTTTCAACTTTAGCTTTAATAGCTGCCACTTTCCGAGGATTGATCGGTCAAAGTTTTTGATGAATAGTTTTGGTGTTTTCATACGTCTTGTTCTCGTGCTAGACTATAGATGGATCAATTCCTGGATTTTTCTCATAAGACCAAGTGAACACATCTCGAAACTCTTTAAAGAGGTCGGTGTATATTTGAATTTCTTCAGGGGAACAATCAGCTCCAATGAAGACATTTTCTATCACGTTAGGATTCCTAGAGATGTTTACAGGTACAGTTTGTGAGATAATCGACATGTTACCTTCGACAGAAAATTGTGCTGGAGCTAAAGGGTTTGACACTGCACAAACAACCCTAGTAGACAGATTGGAAAACCTAGCTTCAACTTCATGCAATGGAGGGTGAAAATATGAATGATGATGTAAATCCTCCCATGGTCGATCTACACACATCATTGCCTCCAAAATTTCTTCTTCAAATGGTAAGATTGTATCCAAGCAATCTAGAGCTGAAGTAGAATCGAGGGTCCAAGCCGGAGCCACATCACCATCTAACTCCTCCTGTGAAAAGGAGTGGGATGGTTTTGTGCAGAGTTAAGGGTAGATTGATAGCTAAGTTTCGTTGCAGACATTGGAAATGCCATTCCACCAACCTGCCCTCCATCTAATGTGGTGGTAGATGAAGGTAAGGGCCAAGGGTTCAAAATATAATGAGTTCAAAAGAACTCTTTTCGATAAGGTTCCCTAGAGGATGGAATTGCATTAATTCTAGCTGTAGAAGCAGGAAGATCAAATATACCCATTAACGAAGAGTACATCCCAACTCCTAAATTCTCAATAGGTTGACGAGGATTGTCCACCAATGGAAGGGTAGAATCCAAAATTGTGTGGGAGTCACTTGGAGAATAATCCAACTGATCAATTTTAACAATCCTCCCCTCATGAGGAAAACAGAGGATGCAGAATAACGATGAAATTATGGCATCCATCTCATAAGTCCAATTCCTGCCTAAGAGGAGGTTATAATCCAAGTTTGCATCAACAATTTCTACCACAATATTCACTACCTTCCCCAAACACATATAAGAAAGATCGAGATAATCTCGTGCGACCTATGAGAATTTCCATCAAATGTCGTCAAAAGAGTCGATGAAGGAACAATTGCCTTCCAACATGACATAGACATCACGCATGTGGAAGCTCCCTCATCTATAACTGTCCAAAAAATATTGGTCTTTCAGTAAGTGGACTTTATCTGGAAAGCCATATGGTGAGGAAGTCTCTTTTTGACATTTAGCATATCAAAAGTGAGCACTAAAGAATTCTTTGGATCTACTGCACCGATTGCTAAAAGCAAAGCACTTCGTTGAGAAGGGCATGACTGGAGTACCTCTAATTCAGACATAGCACAAGGAATTTGAGCTACATCTTCTACAATCGAGTAGTTCTAGGCTGCCCTAGCATTAGGGTTAATGGTCGAGCCCTTTGCGGAACCTTTTGGTATCCGAGGTATAGACTCAATAGAGGGTCGCTTAATATGAAGTGGGTTTGTGGCTTTGGGAATAGATTTAGACTTAGATGTTTTCGTTTCACAATAATCGCATGCTCGTGTGGCGATGTCAATATGAGAGCTCATCATATAAACATTTGAGGAATTTTCCCCTTCCTGGTTGCCCCCTGCGGAGGTACCAACATTTGGATTCGCGCCAGCAAGTAACTGCTCCCCTTGGGGAAAAGGGTTAGTCAGAACAGCTTGGGAGCTAGAGGACACTTGCTGCACTAACAAGCGTTGAGCATCTTGCAGCTTAGGGCAGAGGTGAGTCAGATGATCTCCATTACATAACTTGCATGGAAATTTTACCTTTTTCTTAGACTCTTTCCTACCCTCACCAGCACCATTGCCGGGTTTGTTTGCATTGCCTTTCCCTTCCTGGTTCTTCTTCTTGTTAGGATATTCTGACACATAGGAATAGTTAAGTTCAACTTGGTCTAGTATAGAGTTAGGTTAGCGTTAGGTAAAGTGTGTTTTTTTACCGTTGTACATTTTGTAACTTACAATCCGACGGTCACGATATGTAGTGATCCGACGGTTCATTCTCTCCTCGGTATTACCGACACTTGATCCGTGGCTTGACACCCGATTGGTCCATGAATTCTATTTAAAGCGCATGGAGGGTCATTGTAGGTTAACCGTGCATGAGAGAAGCTTATGTAAATTTTCATTCTTTTATTAATAAATTGCCTGTAGTAGCCACGTTGGCGCAGGCCGTGGACTGTTTCCCTCTCTGAGGGTTTTAACCACGTCAAAATACTGGTGTATTGATCTGTGATCTGTTTGTGAGCGGTGTCCTTCTGGTGTTCTGTCTGACGAACTTACCCTGTAAATTCCTACAACAATAGTAAATCAGCGCCTGAAATGAAGCAGGTTCCAGACGATATGACTATCACACCTTGGAGGGCGATGCAAGTAATGAAAGATGAAAAATTTGTCAAAACAATATTATCTCGTGTGAGGTCAGGGGAATTATCATTGGAGGAAATGTTTGAAGAATTTCAAAAGTAAGTTTGTTGAATTATTTTTATTTATTTCTATATTATAATTATCTTTTAAATAAAACATGTTGTTCTTGTTAGTATTTGTTATACATATCATTATATTTAATTTTTGTTACTTTATCTATGTAGTCACAAAGTTTACATGAAAATTCAAGAAC
>APFE031150243.1:129098-170376 GCA_000404065.3 Pinus taeda | reverse complement strand
TTTACATGAAAATTCAAGAACAAATGGTTAGATTGTTGAATGAAGATAGTTGGGATGATGTTGTACTCAACTATCCAGATTCAAGTTCTACATCAACATTAAAAACTTTTTATCTTGCATTTAAAAAGGTATCTTGATTTATACATTCTTTTTTATTCATCTCTGTACTATTTTTAATTTATAACTTACACATATATTTTTTTATTTTATAAAAGATGAGGAAGGATGATAATGGAGCACCAGATAGTTTCAAAACCTTTATTGAAAAAATAAAGATCGAAAGACTGAGGAAGCAACGTATTAAGAATGTTGAACTTGATCCCACTCTTGATCATTTCATTTGGAATGGGCTAGACACTATTCAATATCAAGTAATACAAGGCGACTGTGAAGACATTACTAAACTCATACCTAAAAGGGATTATGCCCTAGTTATTGTAGATATTCTCCATGGTTTCAATATTCCAAACATTGACTGTGATAGTGACCCTTATACTTATCAAGCTCTTACTAAAGTGGTTGCGGGATTTGTAGAAGTCATGTCATCACCATTATGGAGATTTGTGACATTTCATTCAGACACATAATTGGCAATGATATTGTCAAACTTCAAGGGGAAAACAAATTCAAGGATGCAGTTTACATGGTAAGACGTTTAAAATGTATATTTGATTAATATTGAAAAATTCATTTATGTACAAGTTAATTGAACTTTTATTATTTCATGTTACAAGCAAAAGTCAAATCTTCTTAACCATGAAGATCAACAATTTATAAATGATTGTGAGTTCATTCATATTGATAGTTGGGCAAAAGATGATAGCCATATGTCTCTATGATTTTTAATCGGGTAGACAGAAAGAGTCATAGCCAAATACTGACTTATGATGTTGTTGTGAGAAAACTAACATATGAAGACAAATAAGCAAAAGGAGAGAGTTAACATTTATAAAAAACCACAACTATTGATTAACTATCTTATAGACATATGTTCAAATGAAGGAGATTGGGTTCTAGATTTATTTTTTGGCTCATGTAAGTTTTATTATATGGAATTGAATTTCAATATGTTATTTTTTAATTAATATGTCATTGTACTAATTTAGTTCATTATTTCTTTTGTGCTTGATATTTAGGTACAACACTAGCATGTTGCCTTAAAAAATGAAGAAATTGCATTGCAATCGAAAAGATCCAATACAATGCAATTTCATTCAACAAATAATTAATGCTCTTCAATTTCTTCCAGACACAATGCAAGAAATTGGGTTGAAGAAAGGGGACTTTAGTGAATCACATGTGGCAAAAAAGGCAAAGGAAGCCCAACCACCATTACATGGAATGTTTGGAAAGACATACATTGGGAGATTCGCAGACATCAAAGATCCATTAAAAGAGGAAAATGAGCAAAAGGAAGCAGAAAATATTGTGGAAGAAGACAATGATGAAACTCTAGAGGACGAAGAGTTTGGATTACGTCACATTGTTGATTAAATTTAAGTTATGCTTGGAAATCAAGCTTTGCAATGTTTTGACTTTTACATTTTATGAGAAGAATAAACACTCAATTAAAGTTGTTATGCGTTCAATATTTGTAATATGTGATTTTCGCATTAATTTTTAAGTTAATCATTATTTTTTGAAAAAAAAAATGATTATTATTATTTTTTGACATGAAATTCATAACTAAATAAAAAATAAATAAATAAACTATTATTTAACCAATTTTAGTTAAAATTTTTGTATAAAAATTGTGATTTTGACATGTCAATTCTAGCAAAAAATTATCAAAACGTGTAGTTTTGTAGTTATATTTATGTTAAAAATGGTTATTTTATGTCCATTGTTAAAAAAATATTGTTTTTTAGAAACAATTATTTCATGTGGATTGAAAAATTAATTAAAGATGTATAAATATGTAGAATATCGAAAATTCAAAATATCGACCTTCTAATTTAAAAATGCAAAACAATAAAAACCTCACTACAAAAAAATAAGAATTAAAATAAAAAACAAGAAAATATGAAGAAAACAACCACTTCAAAAATTATTAAATTTACAAAATAATTATTTACATTTCATACTTTAGAAAATTTAAAGTCAAAAAATAGGTCTTTTAAAAAAAGGGTTTAATGTAGAATACCCACTTTTTTAAATCAGCATGAAAATCTCTACCATTCTAAAACGTAATGTACATAAAAAAAAAAAAATTAAAGTGTCAAAAACTATGCTCTAAAAAAAACATGTGTGTTCTGCATCACCCATTTTCAAAATCAGGTCACTTTTTTGCTATCTCTACGAAACCGGTAACAGTATCAGTTCCCGTTTCAAATTTTACATTGTTAACATAATAGCTTTTCTTGGTCATGGAGGCTGTCGAGAAAGTTCCACGCACATTTGAGTGAACTCTTTCAAGGACTACTTGTGCTCTACTTTCCTTATCATGAAAGGTGGCCTTAGTGTATTTCCCTAGTAGACACCCTTTGCATGTACCTCACTTCTCTAGGGCACCCTTGGGAAGTCCTTTAGAAATATGTTGCATAATCTTCAAAGCTACATGGTGAAAATGGCCAAGTCTCTCATGCCATAATTCATCGATGTCTCAGCTCTGCACCTTTTGTACTTTTATGCTCAAAGTAGCACAGTCTTCTACATTTTATTTATAGAGGTTCTTCACCCAAACCCCGATCCACTTCACTTGTCCCGTGGAAATATGTCTAAGGAAATCCTTTCCTTTTCTAATTATCAAATCGTATCCATGGTCTTTCAATATAGCAACTAAAACTAAATTCTTCTTCAAATCAGAAACATACATGACATATTTTAATGTGAGAGGAGAACCAGGCTCCCTCTGAAAAGTAAATGTACCGATACTAGTTGCATTATACCTTCCATCATCTCCCATCTCGATGTGCATCTAGACGTCCTTCTCCTCCAAGTCACTGAAAATTAATTTCTTGTCCATCATATGGAATGAGGCTCCACTATCTAGATACCACAAACTACCGATCACCGATGTCACCATCCATGTAATGAGTGTGAAATCTAACTCGAATTGTGAAGCTAGAGCTTCACCTACCACTCCTCTTGAGGGCTTCTTTCCAGCATTCTTGTGCGGACACTTCATGGCATAGTGTCCTAGCTCATGATAGTGAAAACATTTAATCTTTGACAAGTCTTTATTCTTGCCTGCCTGACTAGAATCGCTTTTGGATTGGGATTTCTTTCCTTTCACTTTCTTTTCCTTTCCATCCAAGGCACAATTCTCCTCATCCTCAACCTTAGGTGAAGCTACATCTTTGTTGCTCCGCCTCATCTCTTCCTGCACGATATCATACCATAACTGCTCCTAGCTTGGTATTTTGTCTCTACCATTCACAAAACCCTTATAACTATGTCAACTCTTGGGAAGAACCAACAGAGCTAGAGTTATCATATCTTCTTCTGGAACAATAATACTGACCCCTCCAAGTTCATCATGACATTGTGTGAATTTGCTCAAGTACTACAGAATACGTTCTAGCTTCTGCATCTTGATGCTATGAAGCTTATCCTTCAGTGTCAACTTCATGTGGTCACTATTGTTCTCAAACAAGTCAATCAGTGTTTCCCACATTGCAAATGGATTTTATTTCTCGTGGAGATTTGAGACAATATGATCACGAACTCCCTCCAATATGATCCTCCTTGCTTTAGCTACATCCTTCTTCCATTGAGCGAGATCCTAAGCATCAGTTGTTGGGGGTTTAACTACATTTGTCTTTATGTAATCTAGTAGCACTCATCTAATACTACATCCATATGAATCTTCCATGCCACAAAAGTTGTGGTTCCTTCCAGAGTGTTGTAACATTATTTGGTTTTGATAAGTTAGTATATTTTCCAAAAATAATTTTAAAATGTTAAGTTAGGATATGGATGCAAAAGAAAGAAAAGTTAAAATGTTAGGCCAATTTGATGTTTTATAGTCATCCATATCAATAAAATGATAGGTGTTAGCTGCCCTAAAAGAAGAAGGTAAAGGAAAAGTAAAATGATGGGTGTTAGCTGCCCTAAACAAAGAAGGCAAAGGAAAAATAAAATGTTAGGAAAGAAAAAAGAAAAGAATGGATCATTTCATATTTTTATAAATGCACAGGCTGCTACTCAAAATGCGCCACATTGGGAAATGTCAAATTATGTTATTATACAATTAGTTCCTTAATCGAGATTAATTCCTTGATTAAAAAAATTTGGCATTTCAATTATATTGTAATGCACAAGTTTGATTTGACCCCACCGAGCAACTTATCACCTCACATTAACACTTTTCCACCTCTCACCTCATTTGCGCCCATCTCCCAAGATCTGCCTTCCAAAACAACATTTTGGCCCCCCCTCTCACCATCTGAACTTTATCGTCCGGGGGGGTCCAAAATGGGCAATATTCAAAATCGCGCCCACCCCTATGTGTCAACATTACATCATTTCGTACCCCCCTCGGGCGAAACCACTAACCGCCTCCCCCTCCCCCCCCCCCCTTGAAAAGTAGTTTCTCTGCCTCAACAATACCACTTGTCTACCCATTGCACTCCTGCCACTCACATTTTGCCACATCATTTGCCCGTTGATTCTGCCAACCACATCTGTTCCCTTCAAAACTAAGTCGTTGAATAATTAAATGGTTTAGTCATTAATCCAACGGACTCGCGCCACCCTCTACAGAAAAACCAGACTGTTATAGAATTCTCCCTTTCACTCATTAACAGTTACAGAATTCATACATTGTCATTGTTATTTCTCTTTCACAGGTTTGTTGGACCAAACTTCGACATTTTCACCTGCCAGTGACACTGTCCGCTCACTCATTTTCAACCTATTACCTCTGTTCTTTTCCTCAAATCCTAATTCCCCTTTGTGTATTGAAGCTTGTAATCCAGTTTTCGCTACTATCCTTAGCCTTACATGAAGATACCTCCAAAGGATAAGGGACCAAAAGAACCTGTCAATCCTCTTACCTATCCTCCCATTGATTTTCACCACATCCCTTTGGCTGACAGAGACCATAAAGTCCATGAAACTCTCTACGAATTTGACCTTTTTGAGATGTATTATTGGCTCGAGGACAAATACATGATAAACAAATCCAATGACATTTAGCTATGGGAATCCAATTTACCCCACTACATTTTTCCCCGTACCCACAACACCTCGGAATTTGTTAGGAAGTGTCATGCATGTTATTTTCCAAGCCAAAGAGCCATCATTGCCCCCACTAGAGAAATTTTGTTTACTATCACTCCTAAAGCCATAGGCTAGATGATGCAAGCCCCAATAGTAGAGAATTCCATCCTCTTTTCCTATGAATCACTTGTTGAATTGTACCAAAACTTGGACTTTGCCAAGAGGGCCAAAACCCTTGAACTTTTCTTGACAGAAGATGCCCCATTTCCAAAGAAAAATCCTCCCTATTCCTCCTCTATTTTCCCTGAGAGAGCCAAGCAAATTATAACAGTCATCTCTTACCTCGTTGGCTACTACTCAGATCAGTGTGTAAATGAGGCCATCATAGGATTCTCATCCATTTTCTCTTCTGATTCTAAGCCCTCCATCATGTTTAACTTTAGCCAATGATTCAATTCATGAGCAGTTTATCAAATTCTAGACTGAGGAGGTGTTCAAGTATGCTTTTGCGTTAACATATATGTTCTTATATTTTTAGGGAGACAACATCAAGCTTGATTTATAAAAGCTAGATGCAGAGGGGAACCAACAGTCAGTCATCTTTTGGACTACTCTAATGATGAAAGAACAAAAGGAATACACATACAAACAGTTCGTAGAGATGTTTGTGCATCCAGCAATCAGTCTCTTAAGTAGCAGAACAGAACCAAGGATCAGTGAGGAAATTAGAAAGGTGTTGTAGCTATCAGACCAAGTTCAAATAGGGGATTGGTACCTCTATCATAATTATACATAATTGAGAATATTTGGATGTGATATTTTCCCTTACAAGTTGTCTGAATTCCTCCCAATGAGGATTTTTTCTCTAGAGTACATAAGACAAATGCTTAATATAGATGAGATCCACTTTGTAGCTGCCAAGAAGAAGTCCCAATTCAAAATTAAAACATAGATAAGGCCTTTAATTTGCAACATCAGGGCAACAGGGGAAGAAGTAGATAAGATACTAAAAGAAATGCAGTTCATCCTTAGTTTCACCTAGTCATATGATCCATTGGGGGTCATTTCTAAATTAAGAGTGAAAAACAAATACCTGCCTATTTTTACACAGCCAGACTATTGAAAATAGCAACAAGAAATGCTAAATTTAGTACTACTATAAATAGCATTCCGGGATACCTTCCTATTTTAGTTAGTCCCTGAACTAAAATAGAAAATTAAAATTTGAATTTGATCTTAGCAGTTGTTTGTAAAATAATTAATTAATTCACGATGAGTTAATTAGTTGTATAAAATCAAACATGAAATCTATGTGGGGACATGCAACAATTTCTCCATTAATTGGGGAATTTATCCATCAATTAAAGAGATAAGGATGAGTTGTAATATTGAGTTGTAATTAGTTGACTTAGTTAAATAAGTCAAGTCCAGTTAGATTAATTCAAATAGTTTGTTGAGTTAATTGTGAGTTCAGTTAGTTAATGCATGCATGCATGTAATTGTTGCACTTCAGATAACTGATTATTCTCTCATAAATAACTCATGCATGTCAGTTCAGACAGAGACCCAGTTGAGATCAAATGGAAGGTAGTGTACTATCAATTGCTAGAATATTCCATTGTGAATATCTCTTGCATGCAGAAGGAATTATTTCCTTGGAGATTGCACAGTTACTTCTTCAGGTTTTGTGAGTGTGATGAGGCCAATTCATACATGTGGCTTCACTGGACCCAAAGAAAAATTGCGCAAGGAAATAGGAGGCTTAGAGGGCTTGAGGAGGACATATGCAGTGTCTATTCAGTCTATGAGCTGTATTTTTTTATTGCAGAGAAAGCAGGATAGCTTGATAGCTGATTCTTTTCATAACTTGAACAAGATTTCCACTTGTATGATAATACAAAGATTGGGGTTTTAAGCTGAGGCTTTCCTCGAGTTATTTCTTCTATGTTATGTGTGATTGATTTCTCATTCTTAGTTATATGTGTTCTCTTTGATCTTGCTCAAGTTGATTAAGCTTCCGCAGAGTTTGTTGTAGAAGTAGATCTTGTATTTTGCTTTAGTCTATTGCATAATCTATTGATCTGCAGTGGGAATTTCTACATGGTATCAGAGCAAAGGTGATCAAAGGAGAAGAACAATATACAAGAAGGGAGAAGTTCGAAGTTTGTGGTTCCTGAATATAGAAATCGAGTTCTTATCACATCTCAATTTCACCAATGGTGTTCAGTGGTTTAAGACTCGAGTATGCCCTTGATGGTAGCTCGAATTATATAGCCTGGAAGGATCAAATGGAAACATCATTAGAGGATAACGGTCTAAAGGACTTCATTGATCAAGAAGTCCCCAAGCTGACTGATGCTACTTAACTGGCGGAATGGAAGAATGTGTGGCTAGAGCAAGGAGAATCCTCCTAGAGGGAGTTCGAGACCACATTGTCTCAAGCCTCCATGGGAAGGAGACAACATTTTTTATGTGGAAAACATTGAAATATCTATATCAGAATAGCAGCGATCAGAGGAAGCGGGCACTGAAAGACAAGCTTCGTAAGATCAAATTTGAAAAGGGCAACGCGATCTCTACATATCTGAACAAGCTCACCACCTGCAGGATGAGCTTGGAAGTGTAGGGATCACGACCGTTGATGATGACATGGTGATTCTTTCACTCCTCGGTCTTCCTAAGAGCTGGAATATCTACCAAAACTCGGTTAATGGAAGAGAAAAATTGCCAGATTGGGAACGACTTTGGTCAGATCTAATGCAGGAGGAAATAAGAAGAAGCACCAGAGATGGATCCTCATTGAAGCAAGATGATGAGGAAAATATAGCCTTAGTGAGTAAGGCAAGGAAAGGGAAAGGGAAGGCATCCCATCCCAAATCCGGTTCTTCCCATGGTGGGAAGAATATTGACAAATCAAAAATGCAATGCTTTCATTGCCATGAAGTGGGCCATTATGCTACGACTTGTCCACAGAAGAAATCCAAGAAGGGTTCCTCGAAGGGATCTGATGGTGAGGCACTAGCCTCACAATTTAAGCTGGATTTCTCGCTTATCGCATGCATGGTTTCATCCATGCTAGGATGTGTGTGGTACCTAGACAGTGGAGCTTCATTCCACATGTCAAGTGACAAGAATCTTTTTAGTACCTTAGAGGAGAAGGATCTCCAGATGCAGATCAAGATGGGTGATGATGGAAAGTACCGAGTTTCAAGTGAAGGTGCGGTTACGTTTCAGAGGGAGCATGGAGCTCCCCTCACCCTGACTGATGTAAAGTATGTACCAAGTCTGAAGAAGAATCTTGTGTCTGTCGTTATGCTAGAAGATAAAGGCTATGATGTAGTCTTTAGTAAAGGAAGGGTATTCTTGAGGCATATCGGTACTGGACAAACAAAGCGAATAGGGATTCGAGTTAAGAATATCTACAAGCTGGAGGTAGACGAATATGCTGCATTGAGTTCCAAAGCTGAGATGGTGTAGAGCCAATATGTTGGTGAGCTATGGAATAGAAGACTCGGCCACTTGCACCATGGAGCCCTAAAGATCATGCAGCAAATTTCTACCGGATTACCCAAGGGAAGACTTGAGCAGATGAATACATGCAAGGATTGTACCTTGGGTAAGTATGCGAAATATTCCTTTCCGGATCGAGACAGTAGAGCTAGAGCAATCCTAGAGCAAGTTCATTCAGATGTTTGTGGACCTTTATATATAGCCTCCACCACTAAACAAAGGTACTATGTTATTTTTATTGATGATTTTCTCGTAGATGTTAGATCTACTTTATGCAAAAGAAGGATCAAACCTTCTTGAGGTTTTATGAGTTTAAAGCCTTGGTATAGAAAGAATCTAGAAAGAAAATAAAATCTTTACGTAGCGACAATGGTGGAGAGTATGTATCCCAATAGTTTAAAGACTTCTGCACTGCAGAAGGAATTAAATGGGAACCGATGGCACCCCATAACCCATAGCAGAATGAGGTGGCTGAAAGGAAGAAAAAATCGATTGTGGGAGCAACTCGAGCGATGTTGTATGACCAAAGCCTACCACTGCATTTGTGGGCTGAGGCATGCAATACAATAGTATACTTGCAGAACAAAAGCCCGCACCGTATACCGGGGATGAAGACACCTATGGAGGCCTTTTCCCAGAAGCAACCCGATGTAAGTCACTTCTGAATCTTTGGATAATCAGTTTACTGTCATGTGACCAAAGATGCCAGGAAGAAGCTAGACCCAATAGCTGAGTTGGGAATACTTGTGGGGTACATAGATACACCCCACAACTATCGGGTGTACCCGCCTTCCACTCAGAGGATAGTGATACGCAGGGATCTGAAGTTCGACAAGCAGAAATCCATGCGCTTATCACTTGAGACGGAGCTCAAGTTGCATGCAGAGGAGGAACTTTCAATTCCTAAGGAGGAAGAGCCTCATATTGATGCAGAGCAGCCGCATGCAAAGGATCCGAGAGTGGAGACATCCACTCATGTTGAGACTTCCAGAGATGGACGGAAACAGTCAAGGGAAGCTGACAGGTTGATGTTGGATGTACGGGATAATGTGGGACAACCATCTTCTCAACACAGACAGAGGAGGTCACTCGAGCGGTACACTGGATACATGGCCCTAGTTGGGGAGTGTGTAGATACCGAACCTTCTTCATTCAAGGAGGCAGTCTAGCAACCAGTCTGGGTTGATGCAATGGTAGAGGAGTATGACTCTATCATTCAGAATAGTGTGTGGGATTTTTTCCCAAGACCTCAGGGTAAGTCAGTGGTGAGTTCCAGATGGCTTTAAAAGGTAAAGCAGGTAGTTGATGGCAGTTTTGAGAAACATAAGGTAAGTTTTGTTGCCCGAGGTTTCTCATAGGTCGAGGGGATTGACTACGATGATACTTTTGCTCCCATAGCAAGGTACTCATTAATTATATTGATGTTGGCACTATCAGCTCAGATGGGGTGGAAGATCCACCAGATGGATGTGAAGACAACATTCCTCAATGGGAAGATTGAGGAGGAGGTATACATTGAGTAGCCAGAGGGTTTCGAGACCTTCGATCATGAGTCACATGTGTGCCGACTCAAGAGGGCTTTGTATGGGCTGAAGCAAGCACCCCATGCTTGGTACACCAAGATCAACAATTATTTCACCGGGTTAGGCTTGACCAAGAGTGAAGCAGATGTGAACCTTTAGCACATCATGGTAGAAGGTAAACCATTGATCATTGTTCTTTATGTTGATGATCTGATTTTGACAGGTAATGATCAACTGATACAGTCTTGCAAGGAGGACCTTGCAAGAGAGTTAAAAATGAAGGACATGGGTCTTATGCACTAATTTCTAGGCATGGAGGTGTGGCAGAAAGATGGTGAAGTATTTATGTCTCAAGGCAAGTATGTCAATGAGATACTCAGGCGCTTTCACATGGAGAAATGCAAGCCCATGTAGACTCCTCTAGCTAGGAACTAGAGGAAGGAGGATGCTACTTCAGGTGAGGTAGTATCTGCTACTGTTTATCGGTAGTTGGTGGGTTCACTCATGTATCTGGTGAACACATGACCCAACTTATGCTTTGCAGTGAACTAGCTGAGTCAAGCTATGGTTCAGCCTACCAAGCTATTTTGGAAGGCAGAGAAGCATGTGATGAGATACCTCATAGGCACATCTTAGTTCGAATTGTGGTACATACGGACAAAGGGAGTGAAGCTTCAGGGCTTCACAGATGCGGAATGGGCAGGGAATCCATCAGACCGAAAGAGCACTTCTGGAGGAATCTTCAACCTTGGTTCAACTGTAGTTTCTTGGTACAGCAGGAAACAGAGATCAATTGCACTTAGCTCAGCAGAGGCTAAATACATGGCTGCTAGGCAGGCTTCATGTGAGGTCATTTGGATGCGGAAGATTTTAGTGGGATTGCTTGGTCAGAGGATGGATCCAACCATGATCTACTGCGATAATCAGATTTGTATCAAACTCTCTGAGAATCTAGTTTTTCATGACAGGTCCAAGCACATTGATATCTGATATCACCATCTTCGAGACTGTGTGGTCAAGAGGATCATGTTGTTACTGTATGTTTCGACCGAGGAACAGGATGCAGATATTTTGACTAAGGCATTGTCAAAATGCAAGTTCAAGTTCCACAGAGACAGGATTGGGGTTACTAATAATCCCTTTCTTGTTGAGAGGGAGTGTTGAAAAAAGCAACAAGAAATGCTAAATATAGAAGTGCTAAATTTAGTACTACTATAAATAGCATTTTGGAATACCTTCCTATTTTATTTAGTCCCTGAACTAAAATAGAGAAGTAAAATTCGAATTTGATCTTAGTAGCTGTTTGTAAAATATTTAATTAATTCACCATGAGTTAATTAGTTGTAGAAAATCAAACATGAAGTCTATGTGGGGACATGCAACAGTTTCTCCATTAATTGAGGAATTTATTCATCAATTAAAGAGATAAGGATGAGTTGCAATATTGAGTTGTAATTAGTTGACTTAGTTAACTAAGTCAAGTCTAGTTAGATTAATCCAAATAGTTTGTTGAATTAATTGTGAGTTCAGTTAGTTAATGCATGCATGCATGTAACTACTGCACTTCAGATAACTAAATATTCTTTCATAAATAACTCATGCATGTCAGTTCAGACAGAGACCCAGATGAGATTAGATGGAGGGGCAGTGTACTATCAGTTGCTAGAATATTCCATTGTGAATATCTCTTGCATGTAGAAGTAATTATTTCCTTGGAGATTGCGCAATTACTTCTTCAGGTTTTGTGAGTGTGATGAGGCCAATTCATACATGTGGCTTCACTGGACCCCAAGAAAAACTGTGCAAGGAAATAGGAGGCTTGGAGGGATTGAGGAGGACATATATAGTGTCTATTCAGTCTGTGAGTTGTATTGTTTGATTGAGAGAGCAGGATAGCTTGAGAGCTAATTCCTTTTGTAACTTGAACAAGATTTCCACTTGTATGATAATACAGAGGTTGGGGTTTTAGGCTAAGGCTTTCCTTGGGTTATTTCTTCTGTGTTATGTGTGATTAATTTCTCATTCTCAGTTGTTTTAGGCTGAGGCTTTCCTCGGGTTATTTCTTTTATGTTATGTGTGATTAATTTCTCATTCTCAGTTATATGTGTTCTCATTGATCTTTCTCAATTCGATTAAGCTTCTGCAGAGTTTGTTGTAGAAGTAGATCTTGTATTTTGCTTTAGTCTATTGTATAATTTTTTCATCTACAGTGGGAATTTCTACACAGACCAAAGATAGAGAAGTATAAAAACTAGCTAGAATGGGCTAAGAACAGCCTACAAGAGGCAGAAGAGCAGCTGGTATCATCCTCCACAATACAGACTCCAACCATGTAGGAGAAAACAACTAAGAGAATCATAGAGGAAGGGTCCCCTTCAGGGACTGAAATTTTCAGTGAAGGATTCATAATTATGTATAGGAAGAAGGCCAAGATTAGTTCCAAACTAATCCTCAACAAGGATTCAGAGAAGGAGAACATTATCACCACTAACGAGCCACTTGTTTCCTCATTAGTGGGTGATTAAACCACACTGTCTCCCACTACTTCCATGGCTTCACAAGACCAGCAGCAAATGTAGACCAACATATCTACTACAAGGGAGATAGAGAAAAGTATAATGGACATTTTTAAGGAGATAAAAGTGAGGAATGAGGCCTTGAAGATTAACACCTACAATTAGTTCTGGAAGCAGACTTCTGGTTCTCAAAGCAGGGTATTGTCAGCCTTTGATTTAGAGAAAGATAAAATGCAAATGGCATTCGTCCACGCATAGGTTCCCTAGTTCAAGGCAGCATCAGACCACAAGAAGATAGATTTTGAGTTTGATGTAAAAGACATACATCCCATTAACCAAATGGAGATGCACAAGCAGACTGAGGAAATGATTTTCTCCACTGTCACTAACACTGTTATGAGTTTGTCTAAATTGCAGGTTACATTAGCCAATGTTCAATAACAATTGAAGATTGAGAAGGTCTTTACACTTGCCAAAGGCACCAGGATAAAAACTTTGGAGAACTTGGTGATCAAAGTGGGCTATGACCCTGCAAACATCAATGTTGTAGAAGAGCCTGTAAAAAAAATAATTTAGACATAGCAGCATTAAGGAAACAGTTCAAATTGCCAGCTATAAAAGATCCTCTGTACAAGGATATTGAAGAAATAGAGACACAAAAGGTAAACATGATGAAGCTCATCATGGAGAAAAGTGCACAGTTGAAGCAAATGGAGACAGAGATGGAAAAGATTATTAAAGAAAAGGAGTAAGCTGCCAAAATGATTGTTGTCCCTTTGGAAGCACTCCTTATCACAACCATTCCTACAGTCACATCTTCTACAACAAGCACAGGGGATGTTGCAGATCATTTGGAAAATGCGGTATAGAACATGTCTCTCTAGACTGAAGAGATCAAAAGATTGCAAGGTCAAGTCAATATTCTACAAGATCATCAAACAAAGACTGAGCCTTTTCATGTAGCAGAGCTATAGAGAGCTCAAAATCAGATAGAGGTATGGAAGAAGTCAACACTTGGGTCCTCTATTGGATACACACTGGCCCATGTTAAAGAAATCATATGGAACAATATCATTGAAGAAATAGATTAAATCTGGCCATGTATCTAGATTATATTTGAGCAGAAGGAATTGATGGAGAAAGCCAAGCAAACCATTTCCACTATCAATGTTGAATTGGGATAAATGCCTACTACAACTAATAGCATCATAAAGTTCCTCAATTCCAAAAATAGATATGAGTTGGATGGTATAGGAGTAGATGACAGAACAGAAACCATCCTGGAAGTAAAGAAATTTCTAACAAATAAGAACTTGGTTGTACAGCTGATAGAGAAAAGTCACACTCTGGAGGTAGCAGTTAACAGGTTTTTCACTAGAATAGATGCATTGAACAAGAAACGTCTTCCTTCTCTATTTGTGATCAATGACAAATTGATGACCAAGGAAGGTTACAAGAAGTAGCTTCAATACATTGCAGTGGATACAGCTAAGTCTTACCACATCAAAGGTGCTATGACAGGTAGATCTTTCTATGAAGCTATAAGCAACATAAGTTTTATCCAACACGAGATAAAGCACATTTTTGCAGCAAAACCCACTTTTTCTCGGTATACTGAGGTAGATGAGATCTATTGCAAGGTAATAAAGATTGTTATTCTAGATGAAGAGTGGTGGGATAAGTTGTATGAATTCCAAGATTAAAAAGACAGGTCAACTTCACCAACGCAACACCTGAATAGTGGTCACTCAGCAACTGTTCTCCTCCAAAGCAGGGCCAAATGTCCAAATCACTTCATCATATTCATTCCTTTTGATTGCATTATCTCATTTCTGTTAGTTCAAAGTCAGTAATAGAATATCGTGTCACTGAGGCATTAATTTTAATATTTTTGTAAATTTTGTTTAAATACTTCATTCTATCGAAGTATTGACGGTTGAACCGTTGAACAATTTATCAGGAAGATTTGTACTAAGCTAGAGCATTTTTGTGATAATAAAAGATTATGGATTTGCCTCATATGGTGTGTCTCTCAATAAGTTGTATTTCATCTTGTTTAGTCATTATGTCTTCTTCATATAAATTAAGTCTTTTGAAGTTATCTGATTTAAAATTTAATTGAATTTCAGTTTCATTTTGGATCGTCTGTGAAATTGTAATTTAAATAAGATATAAATTTACAGAACTATTTGTTATTGTAAATTCCTCTTTAAGTATTAATTGCACTAGATCTCTGTGATAGGCTAATTATATTTTGTTGATTAAGAAAACATTGTTTTCATAATTTATTCTTATAAATGGTTGAATACTCAGTTTGACTATTAAATCAATTATACCTCTCCATATTCTACTTATCGATCCCACTAAAATCAAAATAACCGTGTATTTAAAGAACAACCTTTTATTTTATTAAGAATCTATCTAAGTTTAAAGCACCTGTTTATAAATAGTTCAATGGTCATCCAATCATTTAAAACAACAAAACATTATAGATGCTTTGGCATAACTAATTGACCTTAGGTTATCTCAAAGGACAACACAGAGCATAGTTGAGCCTAAGTCCGATGGAAGTCATCTTCTCAGAACTAGAGAAAACTTGCAACACCAATAATGTAATTCGAACCTCCTGCACAAACTTCGAAATCTCTTCTCTTCTATTGTGATTACTGCTTTGATACCATGTAGAAATTCCTTGTAGATTCACACTACTTATGTAATATTCTAAAACAAAAGATTTGAATCTACTCTACTCATCATGGGAAACAATTAATTGATTGAGAAATCACAACATAAACGTGAGACAAGAATCAATCACATGTGCTCAAAGATTTATCTAAGGGGAAATATTGTTGCTCAAAACCCCTTCCTATATGTATTGCATTAGATCAGAAAAATAGAGAAGAAATTCAATGCTTGTTCAAGCCTGAATAATCTTTGCATAAGTATAATCTATCCCACTACCTCACAAGCTGACTCTGGACAATACTTAGCCAAATTTTTTTCCTACCAAGCTCCTATTTCTTTGAACTGTTTCCTTGGGAATTATCCCCCTATTAATTAGGTAAATTCCCAATTAGAATTATGAAATTCCTGTAGGCCCTTCTCTAACTACATGCACCACCTGTACAGCTTGGAAAATTATACAATTGATAATACACTTCCCTTGAACTCCAATCACAACTGGGTAACTCAAATTTCATGAATTCATGAGTTAATTATGGTTGATTTATCAGTTAACTGGTTGAACACTGAAGTCGCACCCCATTACTAGACCTCCTACTAGTTCCTCCAATAGTTGGAACTATTTTAGCTGACATTAACTCAATTAACTTAATAAAATTATTACAACTCAAATTAAACTCACCATATGCTCTTAAAAGTTAGAAACCACTCTACATGATGACTCAAGTTAGGCCCTCAACTGAAATTAATTGAGCCAATTAAGTGAAATTAACTTAGTTAACTCATTCTTATTGTCTTGTGATGTGGAATTACAATTTTCTCCTAATTTAATTCAAGGGAAAATTTAATCAGGATTTTCTTGTTTCCATTTTCAACATGGAGTGAAGTAGCAAAGATCGCCATGTACCAGAAAGAATACAGACACCAAATGGATCAGGGCCTACAGTCTTAGTAGCGATCTAGGACAACTCTCCTGGTGACAACATGCATTTTAGGATGAAAATACTATTTTCCGAAGATGATGTGTCTCTTGAAAGAAAAAGTTCATCGCCCAATCACACAGATATTACCTCCCATGACCTTCCCCTAGTACCTTATCAAGACCCTACTCATTTTCTTTCAAATTTAGTTGAATTAATAAAGGTTTGGAAGGTATAAATTATCCACACAGTTAGTACTTCTAGTGGAAGTGGTAGTAGTTTTCACTTAGGTTCTCCAGGATATTTGCAACCCAGTTCTCAAGGGTTCATACTTGGATCACCCAGTCAATCAAGAATTACTGGTAACGTAGAGAGTTCATTCACTCATTATCCTTAGTTCTTGGGACAAGGGAATGAATATGTTGAGCAGCATTGGTACTTGTGTGAAGCCATATGGAGATCTTTCCAAACTCCAAATGCTAATAAAATAATTGAGTTTCAGACCACCCTGAGAGAGAGGGATCTTAAGTGGTTCATTAAGTGGTCTTTTATGCATCAAAATACCTCAATTGATGAGGTTTAGCAGGCATTTTTTCAAGAATTCAAACTTCTATAGACAAATCAGCAAGGGTTGTCTGAGTTGTGGGAGGTCAAGCAACGAGAAGGGGAAACTACATGTGAGATGATGCAATGGTTTAAGGATGTTATTTTCAAGTTGAGTTACCCTATTGATCCCAATCACCAGTGGGATTGGTTCATCAAGGCTTTGTTTCCATTAACTCAGACATCATTGACTCAACAAAAGATTGACAATGTTGAGGATGCATTGGAACAAGAATCAATGATTGAATTATGGGAGGGTACCCTCATGACCACCAAGGGGGATCTATTTCCAATGATCCTTCCCTTATTGGACTACAACATCAAATTGTTGATCTGACTGAGAAGTTAAAAGATATGCACTATGCATGGCATGTACAACCTCAAGTGTGGTGTATCAATCGCCATGTTAAAGGACATCACACCATGGAGTATCTGAGATTCAGGGGACCAGGTACATCCTCCATGCCTACAGGTCCCTCTCCACCCTTACCTGATACTTGAGCTGTGCAAGTTGGTATGCATAGCTTATATCAAGGTTGTACTCAATTTCATGCTTTCCCCATCCAGCAAAGTGCATCTTTGACTGAGTATTGTGAAATATGTCATGTGTATGGACACTTCCTCCACCTTTGTCCTATCTTAGGGAAATACTCAAGTATCCAAAAAATGTCTTCTATGAATTTTTTGGGTCACAAAATCATCACACAAATCAGTGTAGAGCTTTGGATGCTTTAGTTGACCAGCTGGATCATTTTTCATTTAGAATAAATGAAACTACTCAAGGGCGAAGAGGTGGAGGAACAAGAGGGGGCAGAACTAGAGGAAGAAGTCAAAAATATTTCTATAAATGTGACTAAGAGAGACATGCAACCCATGAATTTTTATTACCCAAGAGGCCCTTGTGTTCGTAATGCAAAGTAAACACACATGAAATAGAGGATTGTCTTGAATTGATCACTAGGTGGGAGGAGTGAAATCGGTAGAGAGGAGAAAACTTGATCAATGTAGAGCCTCAAGAACTCAGGCCAGTCCCTATGTCTAATATCAGTAGAGCCACTTGAGGAGGAAAGAGAATGAGAACAGACTTGGGTGTCCATAAGAAATTAGCAGTTATCAAACCTGCATTTCCCAACAGGTCCCATGACTCTACACAACAGACAGAATATTATAGGGATGCGATAGAAATTTTCAAGTAGTTGGCACTAGCCCTTAACCCTCAATCGAAATGACCAGAGAAATCAAGATTAGGGATCCTGAGGCCCTCACAAGACATGCCCCAACCCTCACAAGACATGCCCCAGCCTGTGCTAAAATGGTTTAAGATATTCTTACAAATTATAGGTGATGAGAAGATGTCAGGCTAGTTGTGGAAGAAACTCAAGGCTCTTTTTAATTATGGAGAGCTCTTAGAGGGACTTATCTCTGCAAATTTCTGGAAAGGCACTCCAGGAAAGTTTGATGAAATAAGAGGAGGACTAGAAGGGAATTTTGGATAGATGCTCAAATTGCAGGGTTACAGATCAAGGATTATATACTATATTTGGGCTCTAATGTTACCATCCAACCAAGGAAGACCTGGGAAGCCCTTAGGAAACCAAACCTGGAATTTTCTCCAATTCAGTTGTGAATGTCCAATTAGTATTGTATTCTTCCTATTGGACTTCTGTAGGATGTTGACTTGGATATGGCAGGGTTGAAGACATATGCATGTTTTGAAGTGATAGACTTTATGGGAGACAAAGACCCCTATCCTACATTGTCAGTGATAGAATATGCCTTTAAGAATTATTCTGTAATTGATCTAAGAAGGGAAATAATGACTTTTGAAGTAGATGGTGTCAGAGTGATTCATCCCTTGGATCCTTATTAGGGTCCCATATTTATAAAACCAGTGGACGACATAGAGGAATCTAATCTTTTGGACTAGATATATTGGCTTAGTGCAGGGAAGAGGGAGGATTATATCAACCAAACATATAATGGTTTTATTAGTTGGAGAAGCATTCAAAGCACAGAGTTTTGTTTGGAGATTATGTGGGATGATTGGAAACAAGAAGATCACGAGTTACGTTCCAAAAGATGTGCAATTGTCTGTTGTGTTCATTGGATTGGTACCGATGTATGGAAGTATCCTACTTTCAATGGTATGGGTTCTGTTGTTGATTTCATTAATGAAATTGATTTGTAAGTTGAAGAAACATAAAATATTCTCATGTTGGAAATTTCCCTTTAAGAAACACCAACAAGGTGGTGGGGAGCTCATCGCAACTAGCTCCAAGGGTGGGAATATGTCAAGTATGATTTACTGAGTCACTTTGGTGGCCTAAGAGACTATTCAGGTGGTATTATTAAGTATTAGGGATGCACTGATCTATAAAAACAATTCAGAATTGCAAGACCAAGTGGACCCAATAAGGGCTTCCTGAATCACTATGGGTGCATCAATTCATCCATACCCCGAGAACATTTCTGCATGCTTGGTATGTAAGGGAGGAAATGAGGAGACTAAAAATTGCATGGGAACCAATGGTGGCCAAATTTTCCAATTATTTATCTTTTTTCAATGAGGATGAAAAGATTGCAAGAGCCCTAAAAGAAATCAAGAAGGTTTTATTCTCTGTAGGGAGGCCTATTGATGATTATACTAGCCGAGATATTTTTGATCATATATATGAATCAGGATTCCGTGAGGTTTTCATTTGCAGGAAGGTAAATAGAGATCATGATGACGATGACTTGGAGGAACTAAGGCACTTGGCCTTCAAAGAATCAGAAGGGGGGTGAGATATAAAGGATGGGCATGTCACAGATGCGTTGCATTTAGATCCATTAAAGTTGTGGAAGCACAACATTGGCACTAAGGACTAACTTAAGCTAGCTTCTATTGGTGATTATTGGGATGAGAAAACTACCAAAGAGATTTTTTACTTTCTAAAGGAATATGAAGATATTTTTCCTACATAAGTTGTGGAACTCAAGGGGATTAAGGGATATTTGGGAGAAATGGAATTTTTTCTGAAGCCAGAAGCCAAACCAATTAAATATTAGTCATACAAATTCAATCCCAGGGTAAAGGAGAAGGTAAAGAAAGAAATCGACAAGATTCTAACAGTTTGCCTCATTTTTTCTATTGATGAAGCTGAGTGGGTAAGTCTCATTGTCATTCAGGATAAGAAGGATTCAGATGATATTCATGTGTGTATAGACTATCAAAGCCTTAACAATTCCTACATGCATGACCTATTATGTACTTTGTTTAGAGATGAGGCCTTAGACAATGTTGTTCGCAATGTAGTGTACTCCTCCACTGATGGATTTTTAGGATACCACCAGGTGTGTATTGCTAAAGAGGATGAGTGCAAGAACACATTCACAACTGAATGGGGCTCCTATGCCTACCATGTGATGCCCTTTGGCCTTAAGAATATCCCAATGATATTTTCAAGGATCATTGTTGCGGTCATTCAGGAGTACATTCACAATTTTTTATAAGTCTATATGGACGATTGGACAGTATACAACATGTTCAAGAAGAATTTCAGAGTCTTGTGAGTGATGTTCGATCACTTTCAGCAGTTACAGATCTCCTTAAATTTGAAGAAATGCATCTTTGTTGTTCCATTTCGTACTTTCCTCAGCCAAATTGTTTGTAAAGATCGAGTATGTGTAAATTCGACCAAAGTTGTAGTTATTCTAAACATGTCGCCACCTACCAGTGAAAATAAATTGTGTTAGAACCTGGGACATACCAGGTACTACCATAGGTTTATTCGCAGCTACACAATGATCGTTGCTCCTTTGGAAACGCTATTAAAGAAAGTTGTGCACTTTGTGTGGGATGCCAAATGTGACACTACATTTGATACTCTGAAAGAGAAGCTTGCCAGTGCACCGATTCTATTCTACCCTGATTGGAACAAGGAATTTTATGTGCATATAGATGCTTCGAGGATTCCTTTAAAAGCCATTCTAGTTCAACCAAGGGAGGGAAATCTATATCACCCTATATATTTTGCCAGTAGGAAGCTCTCTAAAATAGAAAATAATTATACCAATGTTTCGTCAATTTAGTATCCTAAATTACTTTGCATAAATTATCAACCGAGGCTCGTAAGTTGATGAAGTGTATTGCACTATATGTGCTAGTTAACCCTTCTTACTTCGTTGTTTTGTATTTTATATTGTTTTGGGGGTTTCTTTTCTTTGATCCCTAATGATGTACAATTTGAACAGTGAGAAACCGAATCTAAATTTCTTAAAGGTGAACCAAGAGCTCAAAAGCTAGTCAAAATCTAAGTTAAGAGAAGGGAAAAAAAACAGAGTGTCTATTTGATTTTGTCTTCGATCCTAAGTCAAGAATTAAAAGGTGAAATTTGTAAGGCCAATCAAAATAATTACAAAGAATGAAACTGACTAAAGCACTTTTAGTTGTCCAAGCCTTCACTTTCTTGAGATGGCATACAAGCAACTTATTGTTCTTATAGTCCAAAGAACTAAATAAAATATGCAAAGAGTAACTAATTGATTTCAATCCCTATGTGGAGTGAATGTTTAACCGTTTATTTTAGGATGGATATCAGCTTGAAATGGTGACCAAAAACATTTATTCACACAGTGCATTGGCAATCTGAACTAGGAAATAAATAACAAAGGAAACAAACAGTAAGTAAACCAATCAACAATGCATCCTTATTACTTTTCAACCTTACCCTGTTTAAAAACAAAGGTGTTTCCTTTATGAAATAGATTGAAGAAACAAGACTGCACCATCAAATTCTAACATTATGCTATTGATCAAAACTAAAAGAAAACAAACTACAGAGAATCAACCTAAACTATAAATATTGCTAAAAGTAAATAATGAAACTAAACTAAATAATAAACAAAATAAAAAGAAAAAACTCCTTCGGTGCAGGGGCCCTCTGCAACTGATTGAGTTGAGCTACTAATTAGTTGAAGATATTCTTTCAAATGATCACTTGGCAGGGAAAACTTTAAGAACCCCCCTAAATTTATATGTATAATAAATGGGTGAATCCCCATGATACATAGGAAAAATGGAAGGCGATTTTATTAATAATATACTATGTAAATATAAAAAATTTGGTGAATCTCTCACCAGATTATATTATCTTTTAAAATGATGGCAAATCACTAGTACAATATGGCGAATCACTAGTACAAAATGGTGAATCACTAAGAAATGGTGAATCACTAGAAGAAAATGGTGAATCGCTAAGAAATCCAAGGGTTCTTGTAGTCGCTTGGCACCAAGAGGGTATTCAAGAAGAAATCGTAAAAGAACTTAACAAAATTGCTGGTAATTAGACGAGCTTGACTAGTTACCATCAAGCGCGCCACTCTAGTGACTAAATCATATAGATCTGGAACTAGCAGTTGTCGCCTAACAACTGATAGGTTGAAGTAAAGTAAGATTTTTTTTTTAGTTAACAAAGGTTGTTACAATAATCACACTATAATCACTTATAACTTCAAAATGTAGTTTTTCATATTGAAAAGTTGAGAACCATGAGTATTTCTTTATTATGAGGTCATAGGAGGTCAACACAATGCATTATAATTTACTATATGATTATTACTCAGAGATCAATATACACTATGAAAGTGTCAATGGTGCATCCTGACACAAGATTTCATGAACTAATTCTCCTGCACAAACTGCATTAATACATATGAAAAAGTAGAACCTCAATCAAGAAACTTCATAATTTTTCCTTTTTGAAAAAATAAGTTGAATCCATTAAAATATCAAAAATAGATTGAAAAGGTATGTTAATTTGTGAAGATACATCTCTATGGTTTACCTAAATAATGCTTTGGGAGAAGTCCAACTTCTTTTGTGATTTCATTCAACATGAATACAACTAGCATTTGCACAAAAAGGGTGCAAAGACGCGCTGATAGAAGTGTAGGTGAATTTAGAGTGATGTAGAGGTAGCGTTGTAGGAAAGAAGAATTTGGACGTGGATGTCACGAGGAATCAGGAGGCAATGGGTGGGGGGGAAGGGGAAGGAATTGTTAAAGTAGAGGGTTGTGTGTGGGAGATGGTTGTGTTATCAAAATCTGGCTAGTTGTGAGGGCGTTCACATTCCCTCATAGAAGCACCAAGAAGATAGAGATAGGCACAAACTAATAGGGGATACAGTGAATTAAGCAGGTAAGTAAAGACTTAGAAATTAAATCTATTGAAATGGTGAGACAAAAGTGGAAGAACACATATGGAAATGTTGAAATTCACCCTATCATAGATTTTCTATGATTATATTTTTGTTGAGGTTGGAGGAATGGGGTAAATCTATTTAAAAAAAAACTTCATATCCCAAAAAACTAAGGTAGGAAGAGGATACTCTATTTTGTTATATATATATATATATAACTCGAATATATAACAATGTTTTTGGTTGGAATGGAGGTGGTCAAGAAATAGTGGTGGAAATATTATGAAGAATCAAATCCCCTTCAAATATGAAATAGATTGTGGTAAGAATTCTCAAATAAATTACTTAGGAGATCCCATTGAAATGTACTTGGAAGTGGTTGAACTATTCTTTGTTATGCAAAAATAATGGTGAAGCAATACAACTATCCTAATTGATTTCCATTTCTTAGAGAGAAGTTTGGTCAACAATGAAAATGACGACATGTGGTAATGGTGCATGGGAAGGAGAATCAATAGAGATGGAATTGAATATTTGGTTGGATGACTTCATATTGATGGAACATAAAGAAATTCCATTGGCTACTTATCGGTTGTTGTGGTTAACTAGGAGTACTAACATTTTTATAACAATTCACTTCATTACAAGTTTTTAGAAAATTCAGATAGATTAGGAAGGACTATAGAACCCCATGATGACCAAGGATTGAAGGAAATTGGGGTTATTGAGATCAATAATTCCATGTCAAGAGGATTTTTCAACGACACATCAAAAGGTAGCCCTATCATGGGGATTTTTCAATGAGCTAGATGCAATGGTGGTATTGGATTTTAGTTTTAAGAAAGTTGAGGATTGGGGAATTTTTTGACCCCATTTTTATGTCAAGACTATGGAGGTTGGGTTAAAAGTAAGTAACACCTTTGACAAGATATTTTAGCCTAAGTAGTGGAAGGGAATGTTAGACAAAGGTATGTCGTATTGGGGTATTTTTGACTTGTTGCGAGGAGAGAGAGATCTAAATGACCTGGGGAAGCCATGTGTAGCTCACTTCAAGAATAATCAAACAAGTGAACCATGACACTTTGGAGCATCCTTGACAATTTAGAGATGAGAAAATCACATGGACTTGGTGAGGAGTTGGGAAAAAATAGTTGCAGTTATGATGAGGCCTTGGTGTGGAGAGACTTGGGCAGTGGTTTGGTTGAGTCTTGTAGACTTAGCCATTGCAACAAGGATTGAGGAGTGTGATGGTTGAGGAGGTTGATCATTCTTTTATGAGATATAAATAGAGATAGGACAGAGTCGGTCATGAGATCTATTTAAAGATGATTGAGTTGGGGAAAACCACAATATGGGTGACTTGAGGATATTTGCCCACCTTTGTTGTGAGACATTGGATAAGGTTAGGAATTCTTGAGCCAACTTGGGAGTGATACATGACCTAATGGTTATGGAGACCATGGTTGAAGTTGATTGGGACCTTGGCACAAACTTGCCTTCTTGAGGAGGAGTACGCAAAGATATTTGGTGTCCTATTTGGCTTGGACACATCAGGGAAGTACATTGAGTGGATGGTAGGACGAGTTTGAGATTTCCATCATTGCAAAGTTTCACCCACAACTTGGATGTGTGAAATGAGAAGTGTGTTCCATGTCTGAGTGGGTAGATGAGGAGTGAAGAAGATTCAACCAAATAAGTTGCAGGTAGTTGAATCAAATATAATTGATAGTGCACCAAGAGGCATGGATGGCATGATTGCACAACGAACATGGTGAGATTTGTGGGGACAACAATTCTATGAGTTTTGGATCTCTTCATGTGGAGTTGATAAATGGACTTCATGTTAGAGAGGTTTCATAGGAAAACAAGGTATGGATTCCTTGGTTCAAGATATTGTGTAGATGGCCTGAGTTTTTGATCGATGTAATGAGTACATATGCAATGTTTCAGAGACACGTAACTTGGAACCTATGAAGGGAATTCTTGATAGAGTTTGGAAAATGGTAACAACAATGTTTGAGGTTGGGCCATGTGATGGGAGTGTGGGAAGAAAGGATTGAGGATAGCATGAGGATGAACATTCTCATGAGTTGAGTATAATGATTGGATTGATCACTCAACTAGTCCAAAGCAAGGGAGTTTACAATGTGTGGAGACATGCTAGAGTTAGTTGGAATATGGGAGTAGTAGGAGCCATGGGAGTTCAACACTAGCAATTTTGTGGAGTTCTAGTTGTAGTAGCATTGGTTGCAGTAGGGCCGTATGGTTAGCATGACAATAGCAATAACTTGGGGCATTGTACACAGAGTTAGTGGATTAGATGTATTTCTAGGAAAATGACCAATTAGATTCCATGGCCACTTTGAGAAAATGACAATGTGGATGGTTACGACATGTTACGGTTGATCGAAGGGTTCTGTGGGAATTCAAGGTTTCCTATGGAGGATGGAGATAGTAGTTTGGGTAGAGCTTGGAAATTTGGTGTTGGGTTTCCACTGAGACATTTTATTTGGTGAACATGGGGATTTGAGTTATCTAATTGGAAGGTTACCATGGATGGATACAACTTGAAGTGGGAGAGGTTGTAAGGCATTTAGGTTATGACACAAATGAGACATGTTGTAATGGAAATTGGATTGCATGATTATATGAACATATCACAAAGTAGAGATTTGTAGTTGGGCAAGTAGGTCTCCTTAGACATATGAACATGCCAAGGGACTTTCTAAAGCACGAAGAAACATAGGTGCACATAATGGTGAGATGTCAATTGAGTAAGCTTAATTTGGGTCTACCCACCCTAGTCCCTAGTGCATGGTGTGGAATGATGGCATAGGGAGAGGTTCATTCGGCATGATGAGCAAGTGGAATGTGTAGACAAGTTTATTGGGTGCACATCGCTGAGAGGATGCATGCATTTGATGAGTAGGTGGAGCGTTCAGGTGAGTAGGCACACATAACAGGCTAGGGTGAGGACACATTGCATCAGCTTGAAACAACCAACCAGATTTCGGGTTTCTAACAAGCATGCAAAGGAAACCAAAAGGCTAACTCGGGGTATGTAAGGAGTCGTGGCCCTTCATTTTGATGACAAGAGTGCTCATATATATAATAGGCTACAGGATGGAGTAAAGAAACAACCGCATGTGGAGACAAATCACATAAGAGATGTGCATAAGTGAGAAAATGCACAAGGCAAATTGGGCGTAAACCAAGTTCATGGAAGAGAGGACACACAAATGTGGCATGTGCATCGTAGGTCACAAGTTTGAGCCATGGAGTTTGGAATGGGTGTGGTATGGGTAGATGGAAACTCTTGTATTATATAAGCATTGAGGTTTGCATGCTATGCTGTGGAACTAGGTGAGCACTGCACCAAGCTTGCGGAGAACACTAGGGTGTAATAGGGTGGGTTGTATGATATGATTATAACAACCACATGTCATATTTGATGCCATGCCTAGTTGGAGTTACATTGTATGTAACATTTTGTGTATGGTATGTTTACATTTTAGGTGTTAGGTCGAATTAGGCTGCCCAACCATATTCTTGTGATGCGTGGAAATTTGGTTATTGCAACCCAATGACTAGATCAAACTAGTTGTGCTAAACTTGGACTATGCCTCTCTAATTCTTATTTAGTCAAGTCTATTGTTTATTTATTAACTTAACCAAAATTCCAAATTCCATACTATACATCATACACATATATACAAGAATATGTTTGGGCAACCCAATTAGTATTATACCAATTTGGTATCGGGCTTGGTCATGACCTTATAAATTTCAAGTGCATCTTTATATGTTTTAACTATAAGTTTGAGAAAAATTTTAAGGTCACGATCAAGCCTAATACCAAATTGGTATATAAGACCCCTTTGTTTGTGGCACAAGGGAAATCAGTATATAATACCCCTTTGTTTGTAAGACACGAGAAATTTAATTGCAAAAAATTTACAAAAACATACATAGTCTAACCCCTTTACATCCGTATAACCAAACAGATACTCTTAATCATTATATTTACTCAAATTATATAGAAACTAAATATATTTTTATCAATACATATATTAAAAAAATCACACCTTACAGCAGTGCCACATGCATTCATATGGAATGCTCTACATGACATCTAAAAACCCGACATTGTATTCTCCCTTGCAAAAATCTACAAATGCTAATTCAACATATTTACAGAAAAAACTATATTGTGTTACTGTTAGAGATAATGGAGAATATCTTAGATAGTGAGTTGGTTCACGAGACCTCAAGATAGGAATTAGTTTCTATTTTTTAGGTTATGGTTCTAACTTCCCTAAATCTGTGATCATTATATTGTGTAATGTACATGAACAATGTAGAGCATTCTACAGAGCCAAACTCTCCTGGTTTAGACTCTCTTTTGTAGAGCTGAACAGTGAGTTTCATTTTATTTAATACACAACATTGCATTTTTATCATGGTATCAAAGCGACAGGGCTAAGAAAACCTGTTCGTTGAGTGAGGAACTTGCCAGTTGTGCCTAATGCGAAATCGTCGCGTGCCTTTGAGCAAAAACCGTGAAGATCACACTGTAGACCTTCTGCACATTTTCATTTTGTCGATCGTCGCTAATATCAAGTGTACATGTGCGAAGATCTTCGCGACTCCGTGGTGGATAAGCGCGACGACCTGGTGAGAGAAGCCGAGAAAAGGCTGCAAGGTCGGGGAAACAACAAAGAACATCACAACAAAAGGAGGGGTTGCATTTTGGCAGTGGCTGCCAAGAGAAGGTTGCGTGGACGTCGAGATCTGCCAAGAAGAAGACCAGAAGGAGGTCTTTGAAAACAACATTAGAGATCAACGATCTCTGTCTTTAACACAAGTCTGGGGTAAATCTAACATTTTATTTATTATCTATCAAATTTGTTTTAATCGCCAAGATGAATAATCAGATGTTTGAAGCATGCTTGAATGAGCATAACAAGCTCGATGGCTCTAATTATGCAATTGGAAATTCAAGATGCAGACTCTGTTAGAAGTGCCAAGTGCTTGGACAATTGCAAATGGGGATGAGCAGAAGCCAGCAGTTGGATCCGCAACAGTCCCAGATTGGGAGAAGCGTGAGGGTAAAGCAAGGATGCTGCTGAAGATTTCAGTGAAAGATTGCATCATACCACATATCAAAGAATGTAAATCAGCAAGCGAAATTTGGAGAAATTTGAAAGATCTGTATGAGATCAGGAATACAAATCATCTTTTGTTTTTCAAGAGCAAGATCTTATCCCTGAAGATGGAGGAGATTGAAACAGTTGATGCCTTCATAGCAAGGATAAAAGATCTAAAGAACAAATTGGAAAACATTGGCCATACAATTCAAGATACAGATCTTGTAACAATTACCATGAATGGTGTGACCGATGACTACCAAATGTTCATCACTAGGATAAATGTGAGAGAGAAAATCCCAAAGTTTGAAAAACTGATAGGAATACTGATGCAAGAAGAAGAAAGAAGATCGACTCTAAAGCCCCAGAGTCTCAATATTGCATTGATAGCGAAAAATAACTTCTAAAAAGGAAAAGGGAATCTACAACAGCGAAATGGAGGAAGCTCACAGAAAAGACCAAATCCGACCAAAGGTATGAATCCAAATAGAAACAATTATGTAATTAAGTTATTGCAGAAAATTGGGTCATATAGCTAGAGAGTGTAGGAAGAAGAAAAATCATGAAGAATAGCAGAAGCAGAAAAGACATCATGAGCGAAATTTCAGATTATTCATGGCAGATCATGATGAGAATGTTGATGCGGACATCTGGTATGTAGATTCGGGAGCATCAACACATATGACAGGGAACAAGCATTGGTTTGAAGATTTTACAGAAATCAACGATGAAGCACAAATCTACCTAGGTGATGATAGAAGTCATCAGATCAAAGGATGTGGGAAAATTTCTACCTTTTTACCTAATAGTAATGTAAGACAAATTTATAATGTTATGTATGTGCCCGGTATAACAAAGAACCTGATTTTTGTATCCATGATTACAGATTAAGATCTTAAAGTTGAATTTTTTAAATCTAACTGCTATATTAAAGATCTGCTAGATGGCATGAAGACAATTTCTACAGGAATTCGAACAGGAGGTATGTACAAATTGGATGTAAGACCAACACTAGTTTGAGCTTTAACAGCAGCAGGTTTAACTATAGAGGAGTTGTGGCATCAAAGATTTGGTCATATCAACTACAATGATTTGTTGTTACTTCAAAAAAAAGAAATGGTGATGTATGTACATTAGGAAAGATGCATAGAGAAGAATTTCATGTTTGAATAGAGAAGAAACAGAGAGGTATACTTGAATTAGTGCGCATAGATCTTTGTGTACCCATGCAAACAAAGTCATTAGGAGGTGCACTATATTTTTCTACTATTTATTGATGACTACACAAAGTTTTCTTGGATATATTTCTTGAGTAAGAAGAGTCACACATTTGAATATTTTAATCAATTCAGGAATATGATTGAAAAGCAAACAAGGAAGCAGATAAAAATTCTCCGCTCTGATCAAGGGGGGAATACAAGAAGGATGAGCTTATCAAGTATTGTAAAGGTCATAGAATATTACAGCAATTTATAGTACCCCATACTCCTCAGCAAAATGGAGTAACAGAAAGAAAAAACAGAACAATGGTGGAATGCGCTAGAAGCATGTTTGAATGAGCATAACAAGTTCAATGGCTCCAATTATGCGAATTGAAAATTCAAGATCTACAAGTGAAAAGTGCTTGGACGATTGCAAATAGGGATGATTACATCCATATAACCAAACAAATACTCTTAATCATTATATTTACTCAAATTATATAGAAACTAAATATATTTTTATCAATACATATATTAAAAAAACCACACCTTACAGCAGTGCTACATGCATTCATATGGAGTGCTCTACATGACATCTAAAAACCCGACATTGTATTCTCCGTCGCAAAAATCTACAAACGCTAATTCAACATATTTACAAAAACAACTATACTGTGTTACCCATGTTTTAACACAATTTTTTTATCATAATGACATGCACTCCAAACAGTCGAAGCAGGGACCATCTTATACAGTCATCCATACACCAGGATAACAAAAGTTCAGAAGATCAGTTGCTTCATCGGGTAGATCCAGAGAATCGATATTCAATTCAGTTGCTAAGATCCCACAATCATCCATTTCAAAAATTGTGTCCAAATTCTTCCAAGAAATACGAATCATCATAAAATATTGAATCTGGTTTACCCACTAACTATACATAAGTTGAAGAAGAGGCTGCAAAACAATACCCACCTGAACTTTCTTCCAAGATGCAATATGCAGAAGCAGAGTCCGATGATAATGACGGTGATGGAGTCCTGGTTTCTTCGGTAGAGAAGTTCGCAAATGCTAATGGACCTCTGAGATGAAGCATTTTTGTAAGTGTGTGCAACGTCTTCTGCTGTATCATAAGTCCCAAGCCATAGCAGACCTCGGCCTGCATGCAACCTTCTCTTGGCAGCCACTGCCAAAACGCATCCCCTCTTTTTGTTGTGATGTTGTTTGTTGTTTCCCCGACCTCGCATCCTTCTCTCGAATTCTCTCACCACGGTCACCGTGCTTATCCACCACGGAGTCGCAGAGATCTTCGTGCATGTACACTTGATATCTGTGACAATTGACAAAATGAAAATGTACAGAAGGTCAACAGTGTGATCTTCGTGGTTTTTCCTAAAAGACACGCGACGATTTCGCGTTAGGCACAACTAACAAGTTCTTCACTTAGTGAACAGGTTTCCTCAGCCCTGTCGCTCTGATACCATGATAAAAATGTAATGTTGTGTATTAAATAAAATGAAACCCATGGTTCAGCTCTACGAAAGAGAGTCTGAACCAGGAGAGTCTCGCTCTGCAAAACGCTCTACATTGTTCATGTATATTACATAATATATAGTAATCACAGATTTAGGGAAGTTAGAACCATAACCTAAAAACTAGAAACTAATTCCTATCTTGAGGTCTCGTGAACCAACTCACTATCTAAGACATTCTCCATTATCTCTAATAGTAACAAAGTATAGTTGTTTTTGTAAATATGTTGAATCATCGTTTGTAGATTTTTGTGAGGAAGAATACAATGTCGGGTTTTTAGATGTTGCGTAGAGCACTCCATATGAATGCATGTGGCATTGTTGTAAGGTGTGATTTTTTTAATATATGTATTGATAAAAATATATTTAGTTTCTATATAATTTGACTAAATATAATGATTAAGAGTATCTGTTTGGTTATACGGATGTAAAGGGGTTAGACTATGTATGTTTTTGTAAATTTTTTGCAATTAAATTTCTCTTGTCTTGCAAACAAAGGGGTCTTATATACCGATTTCCCTTGTGCCACAAACAAAGGGATCTTATATATCAATTTGGTACTGGGCTTGATCGTGACCTTAAAACATATAAGCATGCACATGAAATTTATAAGGTCACGACCAATACCGATACCAAATTGGTATATAATACTTATTGGGTTGCCCAACCATATTCTTGTATATATGTGTATGATGTATAGTATGGAATTTGGAATTTTGGTTAAGTGTAATAACCAAACAATAGACTTGACTAAATAAAAATTAGAGAGGCATAGTCCAAGTTTAGCACAACTAGTTTGATCTAGTCATTGGGTTGCAATAACCATATTACCACGCATCACAAGAATATGTTTGGGCAACCTAATTCAACCTAACACCTAAAATGTAAACACACCATACACAAAATGTTACATATAATGCAGCTCCAACTAGGCATGGCATCAAATATGGCATGTGGTTGTTATAATCATATCATACAACCCACCCTGTTACACCCTAGTGTTCTCTGCAAGCTTGGTGCAATGCTCACCTAGTTCCACAACTCGCATAGCATTCAAACCTCAATGCTTATACAATACAAGAGTTTCCATCTACCCATACCACACCCATTCCAAACTCCATGGCTCAAACTTGTGACCTGCGATACAAATGCCACATTTTTGTGTCCTCTTTTCCATGAACTTGGTTTGTGCCCAATTTTCCTTGTGCAATCTCCCACTTATGCACAACTCTTGTGTGATTTGTCTCCACACTTGGTTGTTTCTTTACTCCCTCCTCTAGCCTCTTATATATATGAGCACACTCTCATCATCAAAATGAAGGGCCACGACTCCTTACATACCCCGATCTAGCCTTTTAGTTCCTTGTGCATGCTTGTTAGAAACCCAAATTTTTGGTTGGTTGTTTCAAGCTGATGCAATGTGTCCTCACCCTAGCTTGTTATGTGTGCCTACTCACCTGAACACTCCACCTACTCATCAAATGTGTACATCATGTTGGGTGTCGAGCCTGATTATCTTCTGTATTCAAAGGTTTCAGCCAGATGTATACCCCAGGAAGACTACACACCCCTCCACATAGGGGGGCTAATCCCCCTCAGCTGGGGGGTCTAGGGGCCAGTGATCCCTTGGCGGGGGTTCGGGGGCAGCGCCCCTGAAGCTAAAAACAGATGTAAAATTGCCTTGTAAAAGTCTAGTAATTTCTAGTCAATTTGGGCCATTCATTAGGCGGATGATTTGACGGTAGAAGTTATGTTTAGTTTAGGGTTTTTTGCCCTAGAAGGCAAACCCTCATTATATATAAGGGAATTGTATTGCGTCTAGGTAGATCTTTATTCTGAAAGAGGAAGAGAGAGAAGATTGAGAGCGAAGAGGGAGTTACAATGGATCTGTTGTAGGTTGTATCTCTTCAGTTTGTTGGATAATATAATAAAAGAAGGACTGGTTGTTTCTCCGTGGATGTAGCCCAAACTGGGTGAACCACGTATATCTGTGTCTCTCTTGTTTTATGTGTTTTCAGTGTTTATATTTTTGCAATATTTTATGTGTTCCATTTCTTTGTAATATATAATTTTCTAACACATCCTCTTAGTGATGTGCACCCAATAAACTTGCCTACACATTCCACTTGCTCATCATGTTCAATGAACCTCTCCCCATGCCATCATTCCACACCATGCACTAGGGACTAGGGTGGATAAATCCAAATTAAGCTTACTCAATTGACATCTCACCAATATGTGCACCTATCTTTCTTCATGCTTGAGAAAGTCCCTTGGCATGTTCATATGTCTAAGGAGACCTACTTGCCCAACTATAAATCTCTACTTTGTGATATGTTCATATAATCATGCAATCCAATTTCCATTACAACATGTCTCATTTGTGTCACAACCTAAATTCCTTACAACCTCCCCCACTTCAAGTTGTATCCATCCATGGTAACCTTCCAATTAGTTAACCCAAATCCCCATGTTCACCAAATAAAATGACTCAGTGGAAACCCATCACCAATTCTCCAATCTCTACCCAAACTACTATCTCCATCCTCCATAGGAAACCTTGAATTCCCACAGAACTCTTCGATCAACCATAACATGTCATAACCATCAACATTGTCATTTGCTCAAAGTGGCCATGGAATCTAATTGGTCATTGTCCTAGAAAGACATCTCCTCCACTAACTCTGTGTACAATGCCCCAAGTTATTGTTATTGTCATGCTAACCATACTGCCCTATTGCAACCAATGCTACTACAACTAAAACTCCACAAAATTGCTAATGTTGAACTCCCATGGCTCCTACTACTCCCATATTCCAACTAACTCTACCATGTCTCCACACATTGTAAACTCCCTTGCTTTGGACTGATTGAGTGATCAATCCATTCATTATACTCAACTCATGAGAATGTTCATCCTCATGCTATCCTCAATCCTTTCTTCCCACACTCCCATCACATAGCCCAACCTCAAACACTATTGTTACCATTGTCCAAACTCTATCAAGAAGTCCCTTCATAGGTTCCAATTTATGTGTCTCTAAACCATTGCATATGTACTCATTACTTCGATCAACAACTCAGGCCATCTACACAAATATCTTGAACCAAGGAATCCATACCTTGTTTTCCTACGAAACCTCTCTAAAATGAAGTCCATTTATCAACTCCACGTGAAGAGATCCAAAACTCATAGAATTGTTGTCCCCACAAGTCTCACCATGTTCATTGTGCAATCATGCCATCCCTGGCTCTTGGCACACTATCAATTATATTTTATTCAACTACCTATAACTTATTTGGTTGAATCTTCTTCACTCCTCATCTACCCAATCAGACATGGAATGCACTTCTCATCTCACACGTCCAAGTTGTGGGTGAAACTTTGCAATGAAGGAAATCTCAAACTCATCCCACCATCCACTCAATGTACTTCCCTAATGTGTCCAAGCCAAATAGGACACCAAATATCTCTGTGTACTCCTCCTCAAGAAGGCACCTTTGTGCCAAGGTCCCAATCAACTCCAACCATGATCTCCACAACCATTCGGTCATGTATCACTCCAAGTTGGCTCAAGAATTCCTAACTCAATCATCTTTAAATAGATCTCATGACTGACTCTCTCCTATCTCTATTTATATCTCATAAAAGAATGATCAACCTCCTCAACCACCACACTCCTCAATCCTTGTTGCAATGGCTAAGTCTACAAGACTCAACCAAACTACTGCCCAAGTCTCTCCACACCAAGGCCTCATCATAACTGCAACTAATTTTTCCCAACTCCTCACTAATTACATATGATTTTCTCATCTCTAAATTTTCAAGGATGCTCCAAAGTGTCATGGTTCACTTGTTTGATTATTCTTGAAGTGAGCTACACATGGCTTCCCTAGGTCATTTAGATCTTCCTCTCCTCACAACAAGTCAAAAATACCCCAATATGACATACCTTTTCTAACATTCCCTTCCACCACTTAGGCTAAAATATCTTGTCAAAGGTGTTACTTACTTTTAACCCAACCTCCATAGTCTTGACATAAAAATGGGGTCAAAAAATTCCCCAATCCTCAACTTTCTTAAAACTAAAATCCAATACCACCATTGCATCTAGCTCATTGAGAAATCCCCATGATAGGGCTACATTTTGACGTGTCATTGAAAAATCCTCTTGACATGGAATTATTGATCTCAATAACCCCAATTTTCTTCAATCCTTGGTCATCATGGGGTTCTATAGTCCTTCCTAATCTATCTGAATTTTTAAAAAACTTGTGATGAAATGAACTGTTATAAAAATATTAGTGCTCCTAGTTAACCACAACAACTGATAAGTAGCTAATGGAATTTCTTTATGTTCCAGCAATATGAATTCATCCAACCAAATATTCAATTCCATCTCTATTGATTCTCTTTCCCATACACCATTACCACATGTCATCATTTTTAATGTTGACCAAACTTCTCTCTAAGAAATGGCAATCAATTAGGATAGATGTATTGCTTCACCATTATTTTTGCATAACAAAGTATAGTTCAACCACTTCCAAGTACATTTCAATGGGATTTCCTAAGTAAGTAATTTATTTGAGAATGCCTACCATAGTCTATTTCATATTTGAAGGGGATTTGATTCTTCATAATATTTTGTTAAAATTGGAAACTAGGGAAAAACTTCATGTGGGCCATCTTGTTCATGGCTGATAATATTTTTATTAGGTTCCTCTCATTGAGAGGTGTAGGATTGATATAAAGATCATCCAATTCCGATAAGTATTCATGGAGATATGAATTTATTTTGATTATGGAATTATTATCAAGCCGACCTACAACTCATGTAGGCTCAGAAGCCCAACAATTGCATCTATTCAAACACCAACGTTGTGTATAAATATAGGAGGAATTTTCATCATTTTCACTCACTCTTCTCATCACATCTCTCTCTCTCTACAGCGCAAAAATGAGTCTCTTCTCTACTGCGCAGAAATGGGTCTCTCTCTCACACATGTGAAGCCGGAAGCTGTTGAACCTGAAGCTGCAACTGCAGATCCAAAGATTGACCCATGTGACCTAGAAGATCTCCTCTTTGGAACTGCAATGTAGTTTCATCTAAACCTCCTCTGAAAGTCGCAACTTTTGGTGGTGGAATGAAGTCAATCCGACGAACGGTTTGCAAAATATCGACTGCCCTAGTTTGAAGCCGGAAATTGCTGAAACTGAAGCTACAACTGCACAAGTAAAAATTGACCTGCGTGGCCTAGAAGATCTCCTCTTTGGAACTGAATTGTAGGTTCATGTGAACCTCCTTTGAAATCTACAACTTTTGGTGGTGGAATGAAGTCAATCCGACGAACGGTTTGCAAGATATCGACTGCCCTAGTTTGAAGCCGGAAACTGCTGAAACTGAAGCTGCAACTGCAGAAGTAAAGATTGACCTTCGTGGCCTAGAATATCTCCTCTTTAGAACTACATTGTAGGTTCATCTGAACCTTCTCTGAAAGCTGCAACTTTTGGTGGTGGAATGAAGTCAATCCGACAGTTGGTTTGTGAGATATCGTCTGCCCTAGTTTGATAATGAAGCTGCTAATGCTGATGCTGCTGATATAGGGTTTGCTACTGCTGATATGAATCAGATTTATTGTACTATTTTTCTCTAATGAATTATTGAAGATAAAAGAAGATTTGATCAAAGGGTTTCCCCACACATTGTGGGGTTTGTCCCTGGCTAGCCACCACATCTTATGTCTCTTGTCTTGGCTTGTTTTCTGTCGATTGTTTAATGTTCTATCTGCACTTTACTCTATGTACATGTGATTTCTAATCTGTGGAATATAATAAGGAAAAGAAGTAAATTTTTATAAGCATAGAACATACCATAACTTAACATGGTATCAGAGCTGAGGTGAAGACAAAGCCCGAGCAAGAGCAAGAGCAATCATCGAAGAAAAGATTGGCAAGGCTATCCTAAAAGAACTATGGTGTCCTCAACACTCTTTCCAGTTGAAGACAAGCTCCATGAGAAAGCTGACTATCACGGATGGAAGATGTCTATTGATCTAACCCTTGAGAATCAAGGAGTGTTGGATCATGTGAGAAGCAATATTGTTGAGCCTCCATCAAATGCATTCGTTGCTGCCTGGAACAAATGGAAAAATGGAGAAGTCAAAACAAAGAAGATCATCCAGGACTCTATCGACAAGCACTTGGTGGCCTACATCTTTGAACTGGACGCCTCCAAGGAAGTCTACGATAGACTAGTGAGTCTATTTAAAGTAAATGATGCAAATCAAGTTTTGTTTATTAGAAATAAGCTGAAGGAAATTGAGGGTAAAGATGAGAGTATGCAAGCATACTTCTTAAGGATCACCAAAATCAGGAACGATCTCCTATCTATTGGGGAGGCTATCACTAAAAGGGGAATGGCACTCACGACTCTTGGAGGATTACCATCCAAATGGTACGTGTTCAGGACTACTCTTCTAAACAATAATGTAATTCTTGGTTTCAAGGAATTAATGGCTAGATGCATTCAAGAAGAAACAAGGGAAGAAGTGCAAGAAATACCCATGCCTAAAGGTCCTCCTGCTACCTTTTCTTCTCATGCTAAGAAAATAAATAGTTTCGGGACTAAATCAAAAGGAAAGGCTGGACCTAAGGGTGGAAGAAAAGGATGATGTTACATCTGTGATAAATCAGGTCACTATGCAAGGGAGTGCCCTGATAGAAAGGACTCACACCAGGACGATGATCAAAATCCCTCTGATGGAAAATCAAAGGAATGACAAATTCAACAGCAAAGGTAAGAGGAGAGTTGGGGCTCAAGGAAGAGGACAACCGTTCAAGAAGGATAGAAATTCCAGGATGTATTAAATGCACCTGACCTCAAAAATAACCTAGTGACCATCTCGGTAATGGAAAACAAAGGCTACAAGGTAACCTTCAGCAATGGTAACGTACGTATATGGAAAAATAATGTTAAATATGCCTTTACTCTTGGGTCATTATATCAGGTCGATGGAAGTCCGCTAGGTGTCATGTCTTATGACACATCTCTTCAGTCCGAACGTTGACATCGAAGGTTTTCCCCCCTTCATTATAAAGCTATACTCAGTGTAAAACAAATGGTGACAGGGATGCCCTAATTCCAAGTAGGGAAAGAAGGTGTATGTCCGGGATGTTCCGAAGGAAAGCTCAAAAGGGGACCGTTCCCCTCAAGTCAAAGAAAGACCTTTGATATATTATAATTGGTTCACTCAGGCATATCTGAGGCTGGCATTAAGAGGGAGACTACTACACCACATACTTCTGAGTAGAATGGTGTGGCGGGAAGGAAGAACCGTATGATTGTGGAAGTTGTCTAGGCCATGCTACATGATCAAATACTTCCAAAGTTTCTATGGGTTGAAATTACAAACACCGCCGTATATGCCCTCATCAAGCATTGGGTTCCAAGACTCCTTGTTATGAAACCAGCTCAAGAAAAGATAGAAAAGATAGATCAACGCCTTAGAATTCAGCCTCTTCGAGGGGGCAACTTCCTTTACATTACATAAATGAACAATTCTTGGATGATTCAAATGACAAAACCTCCTTTCTATATATAGGAGTCGAAGGAGACACAATATAATCTAGCCGACCTAACAATAATAATATAAAGCCACAAAAATAACAATAGAGGGATTTTATGGGGCACAACAATAACAACATGGGGGCAATACGGGCACAACAATATTAATAAGGGGTATAACTACAATAGTAATGGGGTAATCACTAGTATTATAGGTACCCAACATGCCCCTCTCCTTCAAAAAATTGTTGTCCTCAATGCTTGAGTAGTTCTGGATACTTCTGCATAAAATTCTCATCCTCCCATGTGGAATCTTCAGCGAATAAGTTCTTCCACTTGAGAAGATACTCTGAAATTGAACGATTTTGTAGCTGTCGAGTTCTTGTTTCTGTGACTGCTTCCAGTTCCAATATAATTTTTCCTTCCTCGTCAAGTTCTAGCAATATTGTTTGAACTGGGAGCTTGTCACCTATAACCTTCTTTAAACATGAAACATGGAAAAACTAGGTGCAATCGAGAAGCGAAGCTCCAATTTGTATGCCATAGTACCAATCTTTTGCAACACCTTGTACGAACCATAATACTTTGGTGATAATTTATTATCCTTCTTAGCTTGCTTGAGGGACATTTGCTTATATGGTTGTAGCCGTATGAATACCTAATCACCTACATCAAAACTTGTTTCGTTGCGATGTTGATCTCCCTGTTGTTTCATTCTATTCTGTGCCAACACGAGGTTATCCTTTAAGAGTTGGAGGACTTGTTGTTGATGTTCGATGTGATGTTCCACTGCTTGAACCTTAGAATTTTCCTCTAAATATGATGTGATGGATGGTGGCTGATACCCATAAAGTGCCATAAATGGGGTCATTTTTGTTGCTGTATGGAAGGAAGTGTTATACCACCATTCAACCAGAGGCAACCATTTGACCATTGTGTCTGTTTATCAATACAAGCAAATGAAGTTATCCTTCCAAACATTTGTTTACTATCTCAGTTTGCCCATCAGATTGAGGATGATAAGATGAGCTATGAGCTAACTGAGTACCAAGACAAGAAAATAATTCTGTCCAAAAATTTCCAGTGAAAAATGGGATCTCTGTCACTTACAATAATCTTTGGGTTTCCATGTAGCTTTTGAATTGTTTCCATAAATGCAGTAGAAACTGTACTGGCTCTAAATGGATGTGATAATGCACAAAAGTGTGCATACTTGGTAAGTCTGTCAACTACCACCATGATGACACTCTTTCCCTCAGACTTGGGTAAACCTGTGATTAAATCCATTGAAACCTCCTCCCAACGTTGGCTTGGAATGGATAAAGGTTGTAATAGACCCGGTGTCTTAATTGTTTCAACTTTATTTTCTTAGCAAACCAAACGTTCTGCCATAAATTTTTGAATATCCGATTTAAGGCCATCCCAAAAAAAATCCTTCTTAACCTTGTGGTAAGTTTTTAAAAATTCTGAGTGCCCTCCTAAGGGAGAAGATTGTGATTCCATAAGAATATTTTGTTTTAGTTGGGAATTATTAGATAGGTATAAGCGATCTTTGTACCATAAAGAATCATTTTTCCAGCTAAATGTATCATACGTACCAGAATCTTGTTGTAACTTTCAAATAAGTGCCCACACTTCTTCGTCATTCTTATATTCCTCCCTTGCTTCATTTATCCAATTTGGTTGGATAATAGAAATGGAGCACAACAATGCTTCCACATCCTCATCCTTTCTTGAGAGTGCATCTGCCACCACATTTTGCTTCCCTTTTTTGTAGATGATTTCAAAGTCATAACCCAACATCTTTGTGACCCACTTTTGTTGCTCTTCAGAGGATAATCTTTGTTCTAAAAAGTATTTAAGGCTATCATGATCCGTTCTTACCTTGAAGTGTCTTCCCATTAGGTAGGGTCGCCATTTCTTAAGTGCATGGAGTATTGCCAACATTTCCTTCTCATAAATAGCGTTGTGTAAAAACTTTCCCTTGATTGGACGACTTTCAAAAGAAATGGGTCCTTCATCTTGCATTAAAACAACACCAATTCCATTTCCTGAAGCATCACCACATTCCACAATAAAGGTTTTTGTGAGTCTGGTGTAGCTAAGACCGGTGCTTGGCACATTGCCTCTTTAAGATGTTCAAAGGCCTTTGTTGCTTCCAGAGTCCATGAAAATGCATCTTTCTTCAATAATGTTGTTAGAGGTGCTGCTATTCTCCCATAATTCTTAACAAACTTGCGTTAATACCCTGTCAACCCGAGAAATCCTCACAGATGCTTTATGGATGTGGGGATTTTCCATTCCTTAATGGCTTTAATTTTGCTAGGGTCTACCTTAACTCCTTCATGAGATACAATATGACCTAGATATTCCACCTCTTGTACTCCAAAGAAACATTTTGGATCTTTTTGCATATAATTGTTTCTCCTCCAATAGTTGTAGCACCCTGTCAACATGTTCAACATGATCCTTCCAAGACTTGCTGTAGATTAGTATATCATAAAAAAATACGAACACAAATTTTCTAAAGGAAGGGTTTGAAAATGGAATTCAACAACCCTTGAAATGTAGAAGGTGCATTGGTAGGGCCAAAAGGCATGACCAAAAATTCATAATGACCCTCATGAGTTCTAAATGTTGTTTTCAGAATGTCTTCAGTCTTCATTCTGATTTGATGATATCCTAAACGAATATCCAACTTAGTGAAGTAAATTGATCCATGCAATTCATCCA
>APFE031150243.1:77224-118271 GCA_000404065.3 Pinus taeda | reverse complement strand
TGTTAGTGTCAGTCTTTTCAGCCTTCCTCCAGTGATCAAATATGCTCTTACAAAGTGGTCTCAGAGTGTCCAGGTCAAATTTTGTCATTTCAAAGAGTCTTCAAGCAAAATTTTGTCACTAGGCATTAGGTCTAGGTTGTGCTTTCACTCCTTCTAAAGTTTTCCAATTGTCGGTCCATGTCATCATTCGGCTGATTCTATCATCATTCATGGGGTTTTCATTATCATGTCAGTGTCTAATGAGTCATTTTACACCTTGTTCATGCTTCAGTTGCGCCAAGGCAAAGTCATTTCCCTCTCTTAGGGTTTTGGAGGTAATTTCTCTTGGATGGTAAAATCATTAGCAAAACTTATATCCAGATGTTCATACACCTTCCCCTATCTTTCATGTACCTTATAAAACACTTCCCATCACTGAGATCCCCCAAATTCCTCATTTTTGCACAAACCCTAGTTTCTTGCCACAACTTGGCAATTTTCTAGGCTAGGCTTGTGTTTTGCCCGTTTGGACCCCTTCCCCTCACTTTATCTCTGCGATTCCACTTTCCCCTACTTCATAACATCTCTCCCTACTTCAAAAAATTTCCCCAAGAATTTAGAAGCCTCTTATCCCCTTCATTTCGCTTCATTTCAACAAAATCCCTTGTTCCACACATCGGGATAAGTTTCACTCAAAAGATGTTTCAAAGCAATAAAAGATGAATTTTGGAAAACTGAGAGAGGTTTTTGTCCAAAAAATGCCAACGAAAAAAACCCTCCTTCACTTTTTACACAGGTGTCATGGTTTTATAGAAATGTAAAAAATATCGTTGCCTCAGGAGAATCGAATGCACCTCTGAAGTGACCTTGGGAAAATCACGTTTTCTCCTAGCTTGGTTGGCCAAATGACTTTCTTGATGAGTCAAATGATAATTAGACACAATTATATTTCCAATTAGCTATCATGAGATCAATTTGGATTTGATGAAGGCATTCAAAATTTGACTGCAACAGCACTCTACCTTGAGGCAGCCTCATTTGGCACATTTTGACCAGTCTTGGGAGATTTGATTTTTGACAAGGCAAATGAACTCCAAATTGCAAAATTCCACTTGGGTTGGAAATTAGACTCAGAGACCTTTCCAACCAGCTATCCTATGCCCAATGCGGGCACCGGTAAGGCCTCCAAAAAGCATCTTAAATTTGCGCTATGTGTAGGGCTCAGGCACGCTACGCGTTGGGGTTTTGGCTCAACGCATAGCGTGCCGCGCGCTACCCTTAAGTTGGGGAGGTCCATTTCACAAAAACTCAGCATTTTTGGATTTTTCATGACAAAATACACTTTCTTAGCCATGGACAAGAAGTTTCATGGAGATTTGAGCCCCCAAAAGGTCAAAAAACAAGCAAAAAATGACCTTCTGCCACTTTTTGGACACACAGGAAGCAGTCTTGGGAGATTGCAATTGTGGAGGGGCAAATGGCCACCACATTGAAAAATTATACTTGGGCTGGAAAGTAGACATCCAGACCTTTTCAACAAGCCCATGTGTGCCTCATTTGGATGCTGGGAAGTGCCTCAAAACTGGCCTGAAAGGCGCACTACGCGTAGAGAAATGGCACGCTACGCGTTGGGGAAATTGGCCAGTTTTACATCTTCAGCTCAGGAAAACGCAGTATTGACCAGTTTTGACCTTTTGGTGGGATTTTTCATCCTATTTGATGTAATTGATGTAATTTCATAATTTACATGGCACTTTTTACCTATTCTAGAAGATTCATTCATAAAATGGCAAAAAAATAATGAATGAATTGGTTTCCAAGTTTATAGAGGCAAGTTGTTTTGATTGCCTAGTTTGTAGTGCTCAGTTTAGAATTGGTTGAAACAGCTCCTAGAAGGAGGATCTCGACCCCTAGAGGTTATGGAATGGTTTGTCTTGGTCTATATATGTAATTTTTCATTCAGTAGCAGAGGTTGGACTCTTGGGATAGTTTGAGACTATATTGTACATATTTTATCAGCAATTTGGCAAAGGAAGACCAGGGTTTTGCAGCGCTACTTGGGATCCATGTGGCTTTATGTCTTGATGGTGTGTTTCTTTCAGTACTTGTAAGTTTTGTATGTGAATCATTATCTCTATTGAATCTTCTCTTATTAAGCAAATGAAGTGTTAAGGTAGAATCCATGAAATTGCTATGCTCTGCCTTTAAATTTGTTTAATATTCTATGTTTTCTTCAGTTTAAGGAGAATCCTTGAGACCCCTTGCTCTCCTTAGCCTCTCACTGGTCTAATATATCCATATCACTTACTTTAAGGCATCAAAACAAATTCCTATCTTGCCCCAAGTGGACCTCTGCAAAAACTGTGCCTCATCCCCGCACCCAAAATTGCCTTTCTGTTGATTTCAACAAAATCATAAAAAATCAATCCTAAACTCTTTGTACTTAATACCTATCCTAAAATCAATCATCAATTCGGTCATCTCGAGCCTTTTCGAACATCTTTTTCCGAGTTTGACCCAAAGAGAGCCCTCTCCTGTCCTCGTAGGGCTAGCTACGAGGCTGAGAGTGGTTTGATGTGGCCTTGAGTCTTGCCTTATTTCAGCCTAAGGCGGATTTGAGCGCTAACAACTTCCAAATGGCTTTACAAGATAAAGCATGCGGTAGATGGAAGTATGGAAAAGTATAAGGATTGTTTTTTTGCTCGTGGTTTCTCCCAGAAGGAAGGTATAGACTATGATGTGATATTTGCACCTGTTGCCAGATATACGACCATCTGCTCGATCATAGCCCTTGCCGCTTCACAAGGATGGAACCTACATCAGATGGATGTCAATACTACGTTCTTACACGGCTCAATCAAAGAAGAGGTCTACGAGGAGCAACCTGAAGGATTTGAGATTTATGATTGAAAATCTCATGTATGCAGGTTGAAGAAGGCTCTCTATGGGCTGAAGCAAGCACCCCGAGCATGGTATGAGAGGATCAATAGCTACTTGATGAAGCTGGGATTCACTAGGAGTGAAGCCAATCCTAACCTTTACTTTAAGGTTGTATATGACAAGCCTCTCATACTGGTGTTGTATGTGGATGACCTCTTTCTAACAGGTGCAAACCCTCTCATTCACAAATGTAAGAGAGTTGTCTTCTGAATTTGAAATGAAGGACCAAGCACTTGAAGTGTGGCAGAAGCCAAGTGAAATTTTCCTATCTCAAGGAAAATATGTGGTAAAGATATTGGAGAGATTCGGTATGATGGACTGCAAGCCTGTGACTACATCGAGGATCTTAACTTTTAGAAGTTATATGGTAAGTATGTTGGACTAGATTTGGGAAATGCCTCTGAGTTTCATAAACTCATTCGCATTGATGTTCTTGGTGAACCTCCATCCGATTGCAGTTAGCATTGTGAGCTCATATTTGGTTGAGCCTCACTGGATTGATGCTAAGAATCTTCTGAGATATCTTCGTGGCACAATGGGTTAAGATACACTACCAAAGATGTGAGACTACCCTGATATACTAATGCTGATTGGGCAGGTAGTGTGGTGGACCGTAAGAGCACTTCCGGGTGCTATTTCACCTTGGGATCTGCTTCAATATCCTAAATGAGCAGGAAACAGAAGTCGATGGCTTTGAGCACCACCGAAGCAGAATATATATTGCTGCTAGTATGACCTCATGTGAGGCAGTCTGGTTGCGAAAGCTCTTCAGTGAGTTGTTTGGATTTACATTGGATACCACTGTGATTCTCTGTAACAACCAGAGGTAGGATTCGATTATTGAGGAATCCCGTATTCTTCGATTGTTCCAGCAGATAGACATCATCTGGGATATGGTAATTCAATGAGAAAGGAGGCTCCATCGCATTAAGATGATGCACAGGTCGATACACCTTTTCAAAGCCCCAAGGAAATATTTGATCTGTGATTTTCCCAAACGACTTGGAGTCGTCAAGAAACCCTTGTAAAAGGGTCCTGCATGTTGCATACATTGAGCTCTGGGAGCTCTGAGGGCTTATGGTTCTTACTGGAGCAACATACGACCTCAGGGTGACTCACCCTCCCCTGGTGGTGCGCACTGGAACAAGATGATTCGCTCTCTTGTGGGACAAGATGATTCACTCTCTTATGGAACAGGATGATTCGCTCTCTTGTGTAGCGGGATGATTAGTTCTCCTGTGAGGCCTAGATTGATGTGTTCTCCATGGAAATTGTAGCGGGATTGATGTGTTCTCCATGGCAATTGTAGCAGGATTGATGTGTTCTCCTGTGACATCTGGATTAATGTCTTCTCCATGGCAGCTTGGATTGATGTCTTCTCCATGGCGATTGTAGCAGGATTGATGTGTTCTCCTGTGAGGACAAGATTGATTAGTTCTGTTGTCGAGGCATTCTACCATGTAGTCTAGGACTCATGGGAAGTGCCTCTCATCTGATCAATGAGCAGGGAAATGAAGTTAGGGACCATAGTAGTACCGATGGACGCATCGTTGTATCTACCGTACTCCCTACGCTAGGATGACCTCCATTGATCTGGAATCAATGATACTGTTTTGGGACCAGTGGTAGGAGTTGTACCATACTATGATGCTGACTTCAGGTCAGTTGAGACTAGTCTGGGACTAGTGGTACATACTCCGAGACTGACTTCATGTTAGTGCAATACTGGTCTGGGACCAGTGGGAGTGGTACAAACTATGACGCTGACTTCGGGTCAGTTGAGACTGGTCTAGGACCAATGGTACACTCTCTGAGACTGTGATACTGGTCTGGGACCAGTGGTAGGAGTGGTACTTACTATGAAGCTGACTTCGGGTCGGCTGAGACTGGTCTGGGACCAGTGGTACACTCTCTGAGACTGTGATACTGGTCTGCGACCAGTGGTAGGAGTGGCACTTACTATGAAGCTGACTTCGGGTCGGCTAAGACTAGTCTGGGACCAATGGTACACACTCTAAGACTGAATTTGAGTCAGTGGAGGATGATACTAGTCTAGGACCAATGGATTTGTACTCACTATGACGCTGACTTCGCGTTGGTGGAGACTAGTCTGGGACTAGTGGTACATACTCTGAGACTGACTTTGAGTCAGTATGATACATCCTCTATCATTTCTTCTTCTTCATAATTCGGACAAAAGTAGAGCAGAACAAAATAATGCAAGAGCAGAGCAGAGCAAAATAGTACCGATCAATATAGGGCAAAACAAGAAAAATCAGAATAGGTAGAATAGATCAGAGCAGGGCAAGGGTTAGGTTGTACAGGGCAGTGCATTTGATGGATGAATAGTAACGACCGATAGACAAAATGCAGATGAAGTTCTCCCTGGTTGAGAGGGAGTGTTAAAATTGGCAACTAGGGCAATAATTCATGTGGGTCATCTTATTCATGGTTGATAATATTTTTATTAGATTCCTCTCATCGAGAGGTGTAGGATTGATATAAAAATCATCCGATTCTTATAAGTATTCATGGAGATATGAATTTATTTTGATTATGGAATTATTATCAAGTCGACTTACAACTCATGTAGGCTTAGAAGCCCAATAGTCGCATCTATCCAAAAACCAACGTTGTGTATAAATATAGGAGGACTTTTCCTCATTTTCACTCACTCTTCTCATCACATCTCTCTCTCTACTGCGCAGAAATGAGTCTCTTCTCTACTACGCAAAAATGGGTCTCTCTCTCACACATGTGAAGCCGGAAGCTGTTGAACCTGAAGCTGCAAATGCAGATCCAAAGATTGACCTTCTTGGCCTAGAAGATCTCCTCTTTGGAACTACAACATAGGTTCATCTGAACCTCCTCTGAAAGCCGCAACTTTTGGTGGTGGAATGAAGTCAATCCGACGAACGGTTTGCAAGATATCGACTACCCTAGTTTGAAGCCGGAAACCGCTGAAACTGAAGCTACAACTGAAGAAGTAAACATTGACCTGCATGGCCTAGAATATCTCCTATTTAGAATTACGATGTAGGTTCATCTGAACCTCCTCTAAAAGCCGCAACTTTTGGTGGTGGAATGAAGTCAATCCGACGAATGGTTTGCAAGATATCGACTGCCCTAGTTTGAAGCCGGAAACTGTTGAAACTGAAGCTGCAACTGCAGAAGTAAATATTGACCTACGTGGCCTAGAAGATCTCCTCTTTGGAACTACGTTTTAGGTTCATCTGAACCTCCTCTGAAAGCTGCAACTTTTGGTGGTGGAATGAAGTCAATTCGACAATCGGTTTGTGATATATCGTCTGCCCTAGTTTGATAATGAAGCCGCTAATGCTGATGTTGCTGATCTAGGGTTTGCTACTACTGATATGAATCAGATTTATTGTACTATTTCTCTCTGTTGAATTATTGAAGATAAAAGAAGATTTGATCAAAGGGTTCCCCACACATTGTGGGGTTTGTCCCTGGCTAGCCGACCACACATCTTGTGTCTCTTGTGTCTTGGCTTGTTTTCTGTCGATCGTTTAATGTTCTACTGCACTTTAACTTTATGTACATGTGATTGCTAATCTATGGAATATAATAAGAAAAAGAAGTAAACTGTTATAAGCATAGAACATACCATAACTTAACATATTTTTCATCACTATTCCTTGACCACCTCCATTCCATCCAAAAGCATTGTTATATAATCGAGTTGATTATATATATATATATATATATAACAAAATAGAGTATCCTCTTCCTACCTTAGTTTTTTGGGATATGAAGTTTTTTTAAATAGATTTACCCCATACCTCATACCTCAACAAAATGATAATCATAGAAAATCAATGTGATAGGGTGAATTTCAACATTTCCATATGTATTCTTCCACTTTCGTCTCACTATTTCAACAGATTTAATTTCTAAGTCTTTACTTACCTGCTTAATTCACTATCTCCCCTATTAGTTTGTGCCTATCTCTATCGCCTTGGTGCTTCTATGAGGGAATGTGAACGCCCTCACAACTAGCCAGATTTCAATAACACAACCATCTCCCACACACGACCCTCTACTTTACCAATTCCTTCCCCTTCCCCCCCACCCATTGCCTCATGCCTTCCATGTCCACATTCTTGTTTCCTGCAACACTACCTCTACATCACTCTAAATTCATATACACTTCTATCGGCGCGTCTTTGCACCCTTTTGGTGCAAATTCTAGTTGTATTCATGTTGAATGAAATCACAAAAGAAGTTGTACTTGTCCCAAAGCATTATTTAGGTAAACCATAGAGATGTATCTTCACAAATTAACATACCTTTTTGATCTATTTTTGATATTTTAATGGATTCAACTTATTTTTTCAAAAAGGAAAAATTATGAAGTTTCTTGATTGAGCTCCTACTTCAACCTCTCAGTTGTTAGGCGACAACTGCTAGTTCTAGATCTGTATGATTTAGTCACTAGAGTGGCGCGCTTGCTGATAACTAGTCAAGCTCGTCTAATTACCAACAATTTTGTCAAGTTCTTTTACAGTTTCTTCTTGAATACCCTCTTGGTGCCAAGCGACTGCAAGAACCCTTGGATTTCTTAGCGATTCACCCTTTTCTTCTAGTGATTCACCATTTTGTACTAGTGATTCGCCATATTGTACTAGTGATTTGTCATCATTTTACAAGATAATATAATTTGGTTAGAGATTCGCCAAAAAAATTGTATTTACATAGTATATTATTAATAAAATCACCTTCCATTTTTCCTATGTATCATGGGGATTCGCCCATTTATAATACATATAAATTTAGGGGGGTTCTTAAAATTTTCGCTGGTTGAGGACAAGGTTGCTGCCAAGAATTCTAATTTGGTGGGGGCTGAAGATACATTTTATTGTTAAATCCCTGATTTTGTGGCCCCTGCCAAGGTTTTCTAGAGACAAAGCAAAGAGGTTTTGTTGAATTTGGAACTATTTTTTCTTGAAAAATAGCCTTAAGACCTGGAATCGAAGGACAACCCTTAGTTTCATGATTCTCTGAGCAAATCATACAAGTCTCTATAATTTTTTCATCTAAAGGGAATTCTCTTAGAGCATGTTTGTTTATGCATGTTGGACAGAAAATAGCTAAAGCATCAGCCTCAGTTTTCTACTTGTTTTGGAACTTAAGGGTATCTATTTTCTCACTAAGACTCCCTAGAATATTTGTTTTGAATTCATCAAGCATATTACCGATTTTTGCCCTACTCATTGATCCAGTTGCAGATTTATTTACTCTAACAAGAGAAGGATCTCTTGGACCTTTCACAGTTTTGGATTTCCCTCTTGAGAGATGAACACATAATTCTCCTATATCATTTAATGGGAGTTAAGAGATATCTCCCTTCCCCATCGTGTTAAGGATATCTATCCACTCATCTCTAATGGCTTTTAATAAAAGAGATTTTAAGGTATCTTCATCTAAATTGTCCATCTTTGCTCTTCTCAAATTATAATTGAATCTCTCAATCAAATCCTCTAAATTTTCATCCTCTCTTTGCATCATTTTGAACACTTTATCTTTGTGATTGGTAGGCATGCAATAATCCAAATACCTATCCAAAAACACTTTTTTCATGTCATTCCATGTTCTAATGGACTGAGTGACTAACCCCATGAACCACTTCAAAGCAGCTCCTTTCAGTGTCAAAGGGAACAACTTAAGTTTTTGAGAGTCTTCTAGATAATCATAGGTTCTACACAAGACTTCAAACTCAAATAAAAATGTTTCAGGATCCTCACTTTTTAACCCATGGAAGTTTGGGAGGACAAAAGGTGATATATTTTTCATTGTGGCATTTGTTTCTTCATCCACTATAGGGAATCCAAAAGAATTATCTATTTCCCTATTTCCTCTGCCTCCTCCATTATTTCCTCTACCTCTTCCTCTACCCCCTCATCCAAACAATGTGAATTTTCCATCCTCTCCTTCTTCTGCCATTATAGTTTCTTCAGGGTCAGTATAGGGTTCAACCTGCAAGGTTACTTTATTCTCCTCTTGTTCTTCTATTAATGGGATATGGGAGAGAGGTTTTGCTTCTTCTTCCTCACCAGGTATTCCTAATTCTTCAACTAAAATGTGCTCCCCTGTGGAGGTGAAAAATGCTACTCCTACTGTTGGAGATTCAAGATTTTTCTCCTCTAGGATTGACTTGGTAGATGAAGTAGGAGATTCTTTTAATTGGATTTCTGCCCCTGAAATTTCAGGATTTCTATGGCTGGGAGTATGAGTTTGGGATGGAGGTGTATCTCTTCTCGTTCATGGTGGAGTAGGTGGTGTTGTAGGAATTGAACTCCTGCCTCTAGCTATAAATCTACCCCTGGAGTCTCTTTCTCTATGCATATCAATTTTTTTTTTAAATGTAAGAGATAAAGCTACCTAGTTACACTTCCCTGGCAACGACGCCAAAATGTTTAGTCAATTTACTATCCTAAATTTCTTTGCATAAATTATCAACCGAGGCTCGTAAGCTGATGAAGTGTAGTTCACTGTATGCGCTAGTTAACCCTTCTTACTTCGTTGTTTTGTATTTTATATTGTTTTGGGGGCTTCTATTCTTTGATCCCTAATGGTCTACAATTTGAACTATGAGAAACCGAAACTAAATTTCTTAAAGGTGAACCAAGAGCTCAAAAGCTAGTCAAAATCTAAGTTAAGAGAAGGGAAAAAAAACAAGTGTCTATTTGATTTTGTCATTGATCCTAAGCCAAGAATTAAAAGGTGAAATTTGTAAGGCCAATCGAAATAATTACAGAGAATGAAACTGACTAAAGCACTTTTAGTTGTCCAAGCCTTCAATTTTGAAAGATAACTTTCTTGGGATGGCATAGAAGCAACTTATTGTACTTTATAGTCCAAATAACTAAATCAAATATGCAGAGAGTAACTAATTGATTTCAATCCCCGTGTGAAGTGAATGTTTAACCATTTAGTTTAGGATGGATATCAGCGTGAAATGGTGACCAAAAACATTTATTCACACAGTGCATTAGCAATCTGAACTAGGAAATAAATAACAGAGGAAACAAACAGTAAGTAAACTAATCAACAATGCATCCTTATTACTTTTCAACCTTACCTTGTTTAAAAACAAAGTTGTTTCCTTTATGAAATAGATTGAAGAAACAAGACTGCACCATCAAATTCTAACATTATGGTATTGATCAAAACTAAAAGAAAACAAACTAAAGGAAATCAACCTAAACTACAAATACTACTAAAAGTAAATAATGAAACTAAACTGAACAATAAACAAAATAAAAAGAATAATCTCCTTTAGTGCAGGGGTCATCTGCAACTAATTGAGTTGAGCTACTAATTAGCTGAAGATATTATTTCAAACAATCGCTTGGTCAAACATGGCTTCATATTATTAACAGGAAAACAAGTTCCAAAATTACAAAGTTGTAAGTCTGAGCTTAATACATCCAAAAATTTGAACTTCTTCTCAGTTCTGTACAACTGATATTTAAAGAAACATTCCTAACTGTCTTTTGAGAGAATTTAGCTATAGGTGGTCTACACATTTACAACAATTCTACATAAGTGGTTGATCAGCTTCAGGTGACTTTCAGTCAGCAAGATGGTTGCATGAAACCATTATCACGGGTGGCTGGTTCGAGTTATTGTTGCAATAAAAAAAGTCGGGTTTTATTAATTAACCATGAAGAGTGAACAAAGAGTCATATTTCTCTTGGGTTTCTTCGTTTGAATCCTCCTTTGACTATGGTCTTGAGTTGGCTTTTTTTTCGATTTGGGTTGGGTGACTAGGATAGGATCCATGTCAAGACGATTCCAGATATTCCCATGTGGTCGGTTTCTTTGTTTGACACATGTAACCTATTCAACAATGGAAGTAGCTACAGAACACACAGTTAGCTGTAGAATAGGTTGTGTTCCATAGCTAATTTGAAAAAGCTTATTTCAAATAGAAAAAACATAAAAATATAACGTGTAAATCATTTAATGTCTTCCTTGAGACAAAATCTATCATTTATCAGTGATGGGGATCTGTCTTTTATGGAAAACAAGAGAAAGAAGTGAAAAATGTTGTCAAAGAGAGAGTAATTCTGAGGTCCAACAACCACCATAGAGAGGGAGGCTCTTGTGATGGTATACTCTCTTCAGAAGTTCAGGCACTATCTACTTGGAGGATCATTCAAGTTCTTACCTAAACATTTTGCGTTAAAGTATTTGGCCAATAAGCTTGTTCTAGAAGGAAGAATATGTATATGGCTCTTTTTATTCCAGGAGTTTACGTTCAAAGTCATTGTGAAGCCAGGTCAGACTAATGTGGGACTTGAACATATTTCCTGTTTGGATTCTGGAGAACCAAGAAGGTCAATGGATGACCAGTTTCGTAATGAGGATTTATTTTGGGTTGAATTTGTTCCTGACTACTTAGAAGAAATTGTGATGTTCCTCACCACTAGTAAGTGCCTTGATGCTTACACATCAACATAGAGGAGGCATATGGTGGTTCAGGTTGCATATTATCCACTTATCGTAGGGAAATTTTACAAAATGGGGCTAGATTAGATCTTGAGGCATTGTGTCTTAGACCACGAGAAATAGGTTGTGCTATGGGAGTGCCATTTTGGGGTTGCGAGAGGACATGTAGAGCAGAAATATATCGTAAGAAAATTCTTGTAGGCGGGGCTCTGGTGACCCACTCTATTCAAGGATGCAAAAGAGTATGTCAAGAGGTGTGATTTTTTCCAATGGGTTGGTATACCATCGCAGTGGGACGAACTTCTACTACATCATGTTCGAGCACTTCAAGCATTTAAAAAGTGGGCTGTTAATTTTGTGGGTCCCATTAATCCACTTGCATAACACTCTCATGCCCGATACATTATCACTGCAACAAATTATTTAACTCGTTGGGTTGAAGCTATGACTGCCAAGGATTGTATTGTAAATATCATTGTGCAGTTCATCTTTAAGAATATCATTACCAGATTTGGATGTCCTAGAAACCTCACAAATGATCAAGGGTCTCACTTCATTAACAATATTGTTGATACTCTGCTATGGAATTTTGTGATTCAGCACCATAAGAGTCCCCCCTTATCATTTGCAGGCAAATGCTATAGTTGAAGCTTTTAATAATATTTTGGAGAAAGGACTTACTAAGATATGCTATGCAAACTAGGACGATTGTGATGAGTGTGTACCATATACACTATGAGCCTACCACACCACTATGAAGTGGTTGCATAAATACACTCCATTCAATCTTGTTTATGGGAAATAGGTTATGGTACTGGTTGAATTCATTATTCCTAATCTCTTTATTTCCCAGGCTATGAAAATGACATATGATCAATCCATCACGGAATGGTTGCATGAGCTATAAGAGTTGGACGAAGTGATATTTTTGGCATATTTCCACCAAATTGTCAAAAAGGAGTGACAAAAGGCTTGGAATGATATACATATAAAGAAGAATTCCTTCTTTGTTGGTGATCGCATCTTACTCTATGACAACAAGTTTTTAAAGCATCCTGGGAAGCTACAAATGCATTGATTGGGTTTGTTCCTTGTTGTGGAAGTACGGGATTCTGGAGTTGTTAATCTTGTGCCATTGGACAGGATTCTGGTTCCAGGATGGGTGAACAGAACACGCCTAAATCCATTCTATGGCCAAAAAATCTCTAAATCAATTGTATATCTCTGAAAGGGGGTCATAGGTAGGCTTAAGATCGATTCAACTATGTCAGTTGCTTAGTTGCAAATAAATGTACTTGTGTCTAGTTTGTTAATCTAGTTAGTTGTGAACCACCGTAACTGGTTTTTTGTGACCCACCGTAACTGATTAGTTGCGAACCACTGTAATTGATTATGGTCAGGCAGAAGAACATGTCAGTTGTCTCATCTATAAAATCCTATAATAATAAGTAGATTATTTTCACATTAGTTTTTTAATATTTCCCGTAATGCCCTGAATAGATTTTGGTTGTTTGACTTTGGTTTTGTCATCATTCCACATTAATTGGTCATAATTATCAACCACATTTTGAATTTTTAGCATCATCCACTTAACGCTCGCATCATAGTCACCATTATTATCATGATTTGAATCAGATACGGTAAGTTGTCGTATTTACTAGTTAAATGGTCCAATCACAAATGTTGTGTCAAGTATTTCTATATAATTTGCATGGAAATGATGAAATTTTTTATTGTATAAAGTTGGTTGGTCATAGTTTTCACCCTGGCTCTGGTGTCGAATCCTTATGTGCCTCAGCCTAAATTTCAACCTCATGTGCATATTGTCTATAGTCGTCAAGTTGCAGCCATGACCCGTGTACCTCATCTTATTAATCCTAGAATTTAGTTAGATGATTTCATTACCAATATGGAGGATTGTCTGGGGAAGTATGAAAGGGCCATAATGTTAGACAATGATTTGTTTGATTCATTTCATTTCCATGTACTTAAGCATGAGGTCTTTACAGAACCTTCAGTGAAACAAGATGGTAGTTGTTCTTCTCACCTCAAGGTAGAATTTTGAGCGTCACAACAGTCTTCCTTGATGAATATGCAGAATCTACCTATTTTTGGTAACACAAGAGTAGTAATGAGGTGTATCAATTTTCTTATCAGCAAGTTGCATGGAGGGTCCCTATGGCTGGGCCAGGAATACCCGATACATGCCAATGACATTCAAAGGCTGACAGGGTTATCCGTTGCTTTTGTAGATGTTTTGTCCACCTTCTAGAACACCTCCAAGTGGGGGAAGAAGAAAGGAAAAGACAATTTTTACACTAAATATGCTACCCAGTGAGGAGGCAGAGGGGGTGTTATTGACATGTTTAACAAGCCTTCAATAAAATTTACATGTCATGTTATAGCAAGGAAAATTATGCACCACTATACTAAAGGTGAGTGCAATTTAGATACAATCTTTGTTGTTGAAGCTTGCAACTGAGGAAAGCAGCTAAATTAGTGCAATAACCTTTTGAGTGAGCTATTCGAGGCCCGCAAAGACATCTACAAGAGGGATACATACTTTATTTACGGTTAACTCATAATAATTATAGCCATGATGAAATGGTGGACCCTTGAAGGGCGACAGCTATCTTTGATGACTTATGATCATCCTTTGGCACTTTCATACCTCCCATGGAGACTATCTGGTGACCCCAATAGTAAAGAAGTTAATGAAGAATCCTTTGCATTCCAGTATAATAAAATGGTGAGTGTCACAGAGCAAATCACTCACACACTGTGATCGCTTCTGGATGAGTACTCACACATTATCTGGTTTGGCATTTGTCATGCAACCACTTATATCTATCCCAAACTTGTCAATGCATATACCTTTCACTTGAAGTTGTTGCTCTTCTACCTCTCTGAAGAGGCATTTCACAATGAAGTTCTCTCTTGACCCGATATTGGCTGCAAATTCTGGGATAATAAGACTTTGTATTCATTTGAAGGAATGTTGCCACATCCACTGCCAGACGAAATTTTTTCCTCCTTAATGAAAGGAGATCCTCGATCTCATCTTCAAGCAATTCAAGGAGATAGATTTCTCTGCTCACAACACTTGGGAAGTTCTTATTCCCCTAGTAAGTTTTGTGCCCCTTTCCTCTAATGTTCATGCTAGTTTTCCCATTGATCCTCAAATACTCAAGTCATTATCGGTCTCTCTGCATGCCATGGGCCCTACCTATACCACTCAACCAACAATTATCAAGCCTCTTCACTTAGCTACCATTTTTTCATCCTTAATTCAAAACAATATGCCTCCTCACAAGTCTAAGATTGTAGACCTCACTAATGAGGAACCCCATGGGTTTATCATTGGCACTCAAATAATTTAGGAACCTATGCATTCTACACTTGTTACTTTTTTGTTATCTCACAACCCTTCACCGCATACAACAACCACCTCTTCCATCATCTCGAATATTCCACAAACCAGTAACCCTATTACTACAGAGACTGAAATGGAGGTCAACTTGGTCATTCAGGAAATTATTGAGAAAACACATGATGTATTAGATGTGAGTATTGTCCATCTTGATATAGTCGTAGTTCTTGTATCGCATATATTTCCCCAATTCTAGGATCGGAACTGGAAGCAACTCATTCCATCCAACTCAGCCAAGATCCTAACAAGTGTTGAGAAGTCCTAGGGACTGTGGCACAGGATTCTAAATGTATTAACTCATTTCCATTGCCAACGGTTGAAGAAGTTCACACCAAATTTGACACTAAGCAGAGGCCAAAGTGAGAGACCTCCTCATAGGGTCATTATGAAAAAGAATTCACTAACGGACAACCTTTATAAGCATGGCTTCCTTTACCTGGTGCCACATCATCTGGCGCTCTCCAAAGGTGGTTGTCATTTCAATTGTTTAATTTTATACAACTCATTGATCGACAGGCAGAATCCCTACATAATATCGTAGTCGTTGATAATGAACAGCAAAAGTAGTAGACTATTTACCTTAAGGCTAAGCGGGATCTGCTTTTGCATGAAAATCAAGAATTGCAGCACCGAGTCAAGGATATCAAGGCCAAATTATAGAAGCTACATCCAACTATTGTTGACATGGTTCTAAATGAACCAGAATATTTTTCTACTTGTGCCCTTTCTTAATGTTGCGACCACATCAGAGCAATGTGTATTGAACTTGTTTCTATAAACTGAGAGCTGAAGCACACAATTGCAGTAGCCTAAACAGTGCTTCTAAAACTAGTCACCCAGCATGTCGTTACTCGTATAAATTGAATAGAAAATCATAGACACATCTTCTCTTAAATATTCTATGCATCACAGTACTACAGATATGTAAGAAATTTTCCGACAGGTTCACGATTGGTCTAGATTCTTGGCCAAAAAGAATCATCATGTATATGAGTTGTGTCAACAAGCCTAGTATTTGTTCAATCAATCTCTACTTTGTTGGGCGTAGCCCAATTTGTTCTAGATTTTGGTGAATACTCTACATTTTGTGGAGTGGAGTGCGAAGAAAGAATGCAAAGGAGCGCAAGGTGGATCGCAATGGAGCAGCGAAGTGCCAAATGGACTATGCAATAAATATAACGCATGGTGTGGGAGATTCAAGGCGGGTCGAAGCCCCTCCTTTTTGTAAAAATCAGTTAATATGGTTTTCAAACCATAGTAGCTTGTATTAGGGGAGTCCATGGTATATGGACCATGGTATTTTGATGATATATCCCTCAATGTAATAGTATATATAGGAATCAATAATAAAGAAGAGGATGAACTTAGAATCACGTCTGGAATTGAATGGTTATATCTTTGTGATCTGTGGGTTGGGAAAGAAGGAAAGGCTCTGCAGCTGGGTGTGCAGAGCCCTGAGTCTGCAGTTGAGTGCGCGGACAACCTACTACTGAGTGTTCTGGCCAAAGAACTATTTTTTGTACAAATTTATTATTATAATCAATAGTTCTTGTGGACGTAGCCCCACATTGGGGTGAACCATAGTAAAATATGTGTCTTCATGTGTATATTTTATTTTTATCTATTGTAGCATAGCAGTTTATTACAGTTGCATGTTATTACAACGCACTCATGATTATGGGTTTATATGATATGTTTATGTGATTAAATGAATGCAGTGAAGTAGTCTATGTATGTTAAGGACAAAAGAACATAAAAATACCACATCGCATCATCCCTCAAGGCTACAAAAACTTGGTTCTACATCCTCCTATATTCACTTTGGGTGAGACTGTGATTTGCTTGCAAGTTGCTGTCGAAAGGGACAATGATTAGGGGTTTTGTTGGTGCACAGTATAGATCGAACCTCGGTCAGCCCAATCTAAATCAACAAATGGTTTCATTGCCAGGACTAGGATCTACTTGAGGGATATGTTTATGTGGCATCCGTCGAAGAAGGAGATTCAAGATTAGCTAGAATCTAAGGAGAAATAATTTGCAGATCAAGAGAACATAAACCCTTGTCTGAAGTCTGAAGCTTGGTTATAGAAATATACTTTCATAGATCAATACGAAATGTTCTTCACATCATTTCATGTTGAACTATACGAGCAGATATCAAGGTTGACCAAAAAAAAAAAAAACAAACAAAAAAACAAAATACCTTTTTAAAAGATGGAGAACCTACGACGTGGACTCATGAATTGATATAGCGACTTAAGAGCACTGACAAAAAGATTTTGAGGTTTGTCAATTTCTAGACTAATATCATATTGGGAGGATTCATTACTGATTTTGTAGTAGACCAAAATGTGTCCTACAATGAAGCAGAATGAAGATTCTTCAAAGGACTATGAGGTAAGTATTTGAAATCTTTGAAACTCTGGATTAATATGCTTCTAGGTGAAAAAAGGAGTTTTACAGATGTAGCCAGATTGCTAGTTTACTTATGTTTGGAAGAAAAGAAAATAAATCTGAGCAAGAGATTGGAACAACGTGAAGTGGAAAAAGATATAGAATAGATACTAGAAAGAGAGCTCATGGAAAAGATCTGAAGACCTTTGTAGAGACTGAATATAATCATTTTTTGAGTGAATCCGAAAGTGAAAGGGAAGATAGCCACCCTGATAATCCCCTGGTAGCTTTGCAGTATTCACCTTCCCCTCTCCCTCCCCCTCCCACCCTTCTACCCCTCCTACCCCCCATCCCCATCCCCTTACTTCTCTCCCTCTCCCTCCCCCTACAAGAAGAAATATGGTTGATGATATTAAGTTGTCTGTTTTCAAAGGAACTAGATCAGAAGATCCAGAATGGTTTTGGTTTTTATGCAAAGTTATATGGACCACGAAGCATATCAACAATGAAAATATAAATAAAGTGAAACTCATTACGATGCTCCGAGATAGAGCATTGACATGGTATATGAAGTATTCAAATAATCAAATTAGAACATTTGTAGATATTAAAGAAATGTTGATAAGAGAATTTAAGAAGTTGAAGTTTGAGTCATAGTGCATCACTGAGTTAAAAGAAATTAAACATAAACCTATTGAGTCTATTTGGGAATTTGATCAGAGATTTAAAGAATTGTTGAATGAAGTGAGCTTCGAAATAGCTCTGCAAAAATATTAAGAATGGTTTATAGTTGCGTTGTTACCACATACCAGAGTATCATTGATGCAACGAAAGATAACGAGTCAAGCTGAAGCTCTACATATTACGACGAAGTTGGAAGCTTCGCTTATAGGAGATACTAATGCAGGTATGCAACATATTCAAAGTCAACTAGTGAACCTAATCCTACGGATACAAGATATCAAGAAAAGCAAGCAAGTCAGAGAATAAGTATGGTGTACAAAGTGCAAATCGAAGGGTCATTCTAAAGAACAATGTCCTATCCTTAGGGATTACATGGTTAGTGGGGAACTTAATCCCTTATGTGGGATCCAGCCGATGGTGTGATATATGCAAGACCAGAGGCAAACATCGCTCAGAAGATTGTTACCTATTACAGAAATATGTGCAGACTCCAAGGAACCTATATTGCAAATTCTGTAAATAAGTAGGACATTATGAGAATAATTATCAAGCTTGTGAACTAATGATGGAGTGCAGTGCTGACACTTATAGAATGTAAGTAGAAGAACATGGACATGAAGGCAGTGGATAGCATAGTGGTTGAGGAGGCTACACAGGAAGAGGTTAAGGTGTTGGAGCTAGTTGAGGACGTGGACAGATCATTTGCTATAACTATGACCAGGCAGGTCATTTTGCGAGAGATTGTTATAACCTTACAACGACATGTAAGTATTGTAAATCATTTGACCATCTAATTGAAGAATGCCCTATACTTATGGAAAAGATGCAGGAAAAAAGGAATCAGTAACTGACACAAAATATTCAAATGATGGCTACTAAAATGAGGACCGATGAACCTCAAAATAGTATTGTTACTAGAAGTGAAGTAGAAGTGATAAAGCAGATAAGAAGAAAGAATCTGAAAGTACATGGGTTAGAAAAACTATTAAGAAATCTATTTTTTTTTATATTCAGAAGGAAAAATAAGTGTTTATGGAAGCAAAGTGAAGCTTTATGGATGTTGGATCTTCAACCTCTAGTGCGCAGCCAAAGGCTGATCAAAAAAGAAACTATGATGTATTATTAGTTTCGACACAAAATCAAGCTTCGATGCAAAACCAAGCTTCATCATAGGATCGAGCCCCGACACAAGACTAGGATCCACTAAATCAAGGAGGTACTTTAAAGTATTTTCTGCAAACTTGTATGAAAGTATTAAGAGATCAAAAGGTTGTAGAAGGGTTTCAACTGTTGATAGATTCTTTTGCATCAAAACAAACACTGCGAGGTGAGATCCACATAGTGAATAATTTGCATTGATAAAAGAGAACTGGAAGAGAAATGAGGCTTGGTGCACATATAGGAGAATATGAGATGGATCAATTTATTCTAGATCTGGGATTTGATGCTAATTTTTTGACAAAGCAAACATGGGAATTAATGGGTAAGCCAAAGCTATAGTGGTCACCTATTCAGTTAAGGATGGCAAATCAGAAAAATATCTTCCCCTTCGGAAGACTACGAGGTGTAACAGTGACTTTGAGGTAATAAATATCGTTGATGATAGTAACCCTTATCCTGCATTGCTTAGACTTGAATGGGCATTTGATAATATGGATATAATTAATCTGAAGAAGAAGTAGATGATATTTGAAGGGAGAAATATGAGAGTAATTTTTCCCTTGGATCCATCGAAAGGAGTAAGATATACAAAACCAGTCAAAGAAGAGTATTGCGCAACTTATATATACAATATCTATCAAATGACAACACATGAACAAGATTTTGTTAACCCAACTGTAGAAGGCAAGTTGACTTGGGAGCATGATAGTTCTTGTGCATCAGAATCAGAAGAAGAATTAGAAAACTGGTAGAATAGGTTGCATGAAGTATATATAAGACGTTGTGCAAGAATTACCAAATCAGTTCATTGTATGATATCGAAGGTATGTAATTTTCCTTCTTATGATGGCTTAGGTGATGTGAATACTTTTCTTGATGATTTTGAGGAACATGTTCCAGAGAGTCAAAGTTTTTTAGTCTTGGATATAGCCCTTAAATCTACCCTTTCTAGATGGTGGGGTGCACACAAGAAGAATATAGAAGGCTAGCAGGAATGTCAAAGATTGATGTGGATAAGGTTTGGATAGATAGATATAGAAATAGAGATAAAGTATAATGATGAAACCAATCCTAGGAAGCATATCCAGCTATGCACTGCAGCATGGAAGGAGATTCCATAGCAAGAACGGGTACATGGATTTATTCATACATTAGAAACAATCCCTAAGAGCTAGTACTTAGAAATAGAAATTTGACATGGTATAGTAAACTGGGCAGATATGGTTGATGGTTTTATATTAACATTCGGTTTTGAGAATGATTTCCCATACATAGATTTGGCCCTTCGAAAAATTAAGAAGATGATCTTTGAGAATGAAACCCCAGTGACATGGAAGCAGCTTGATTGGGTTGCATAGATAAAAAAATGCACTAGAATGTTATAACATTACTACAGAAGAAGAAGAATATCCTCACAACATCGACATAGCTAAATCAGAAGGACACCGTGAAGTAAATGGGCCTGAGTTAGAGATACCAAATATAACGAAGCCACTGAAGACAAAGAAGGTGAACATAGGATCAGAGAAGGAACCTAAATTTGCAACAATAGGAGACTATTGAAATGAAGAGACAGTCGATAAAGTTACAAATATACTTCATGAATACCAACAATCGTTTCCCACCAAGTTTTTAGAAATGAAGGGTAGAGTATGAGATCTAGGAGTTATGAAGATTCCCCTTAAGCTTAATGTGAAGCCAATCAAGCAAAGACCTTACACACTGAATCTGAAGTATAAGGATAAAGTGAAATTCGAGCTATATAAGATGATAGTAGTAGGAATTTTTTAACCTATGGAAGAATCATAATGGGTAAGTCCTATGGTGGTGTAAGAAAAAAAAACTCAAGGAGAAATCGGGATCTGTATTGATTTGATAAAGTTAAATGATGCATGTTTACATGATCCCTTCCCTACCCATTTTACAAATGAAGTGCTAGACAATGTAGGAGGTCAAGAAGATTACTCATTTACAAATGGATTTCTAGGTTATCATCAGATTAGTATTGCACCTGAAGATTGGCATATGATCCAGGTGGATCTTGAGATACAGTGGCATGGAAAATCTCAATATTCAAAGTGGTAGAAAAGCAAGTATCTTGATATCAAATCGAAGTGCTCGTGACCCTGATTCCAATGGAGCGAATGACACTCCAATCCGAGTCCGGATGATGAAGTTATAGCAGAAAGAAGGTTTCCTTGTTCCTTCGAAAATGAGGCATTTTCTCCTAAAAATGGCTTTAAGCCTTTAAAAACAAAAATCACAATAAAAGGGTCCAAAGGGGCAGACCTAAGGCAGTTGGATAGGAATCTCGATCAGTGATCTCTGATTAATTGGAGTCGGGGACAAGCAATGGCCGATATCGGGACTTAACACCTGTGATTAGCAATCGGCATTGACGGATGCCAAAGGAAAGACCCCTGGGCCGCAACGATAGCGATACACTGATATCGGCAATCGACGATTGGCATTGGCAATCGACGATCAGCGTCAGCGGATGTCAAAGGCAGGACCCTTGGGCTGCAGTGATAGTGATACACCGATATTAGCGATCGGCGATCAGCCAGATTGGCGATCGATGATCGGCAGATCCCTGGTATAAAAGGCCATTGAATGAGCGATTTGCAAGTTGCGATCAACGCAGACTCGACAGGAAAATAGGGTTGATTTAATGGAATTTGAAGTCTGGTCTAAAGGCTTTTTGGTCAAATTTTCTTATGTTTCCATGTATTATCGGTTCAAACAGAAAAAGGCCATTTTAAAGGGTTTTGTTGCCCGCCGATCCTTTCAAGGAAACAAATTCCATTATAAACAAACAACCTCCTATCCAAGCGCGCCTGTAACCAAAAGAGACATTATAAAAGCCCAATGATTGGAAAAGTACGTGGGAGAGGATTTTCAACACGTAGTTCGAGGTAGGAGAGCTTTCAGGTGGTCGATAGTGCATTTTGTCTGATTTGGACAAGTTTTATATGTTTTCAGCCCCTCTCAACACCACAGACGCATTGGTGTTGTCCATTTCTCCATCTGAGGTCTCCATTTCACATCCATTTTCTAGAATGGAGGTATAAGCCTATTTTTATGTAACTGATGATTGTAATTCTCTTCTTTTCATGCCATTTAATGAATGAAGGCCTCCCCATTGATCAAGCAAGGCCCGAAGATGTAGTTTGAGTTGGATGAACTCTGTTATCAAGTCTTCCTGTCTTCTTTTCATGCCTTTATGTGTTCTTCTTCTTTTTTTCTTGTGTTCACATTGAATTTATGTGTTAAGCTGCAATTTCCACATGTGACTCTTTTCATACATCTATAAGCAAAAGATCTCTGGATCAAGTGGTATCAGAGCAGGTCTTTTTAGATGTGAATTGCTTGTTTGTATGCTAGCAAGAGATAGACTCCGAAGAGGTGAAGGGGAATTAGAGAATTTTGATCCCAAAGTAGGGTGTGCACATCGAAGGAGAAACATGGCAGAGGATGATGTTCATCTTAAAGAGGAGCACAATTTCTGCAAGACTTTCTATTCAGTGGCAAAGAATATCAATCAGCTGGTTTTAAGGTTTGAGAAAGCAAAGGAGAGAAACCTAGAAGAACAAGGTTCAGCACATGGGAATAGTGGAGAAGAACCCCTTCCTTCTCCTTCCGCGAGTGAAGGTTCTCCTTCCTCTCACCACCGTAATCGTAGAAATTCAAAGGATGCATCTAAGAAACCTTTCTTTAAATTAGATGTTAAATTTGATCTTGCCATGTTTAATGGTGAAAGCAATGCAAAAAAGCTTAGTAATTGGATTAGGCAGATTGAGGTCTACTACAGGATTTAGCAGATCGTGGAGGATGAGGCAAAGATTTAGCTAGCCTCTCTACATCTGAGCAGCACCACTCTCATTTGGTGTGAGAGCGGTAACCTCTTTCCCTCATGGCCTGATTTTATTTATGCGTTAAAGGAACAATTTTATCCCTTAGGATACAAGAAAAAAGCTTTAATGAATTGGCAATATTTAAGATAAAGCAAAGGTCGGGATGTTCAGAGTTTTACAAAGTTTAGAAAGCAAGCACTGAATTTGGGTATTGCACTTGATACACCTGAAGTTGTAACTAAGTATATTGGCTCATTTCATAGCTACATCAGGCATTCATTGTTGTTGTTTGAACCAACCACTATTGAATCAGCCAGCATAAAGGCAAATCATATTTAGAACAAGGGGAAAAATGAAAGAGATGATCATTCCATAAAACCACTGTTCAAACCTCCCAATGGAAATTCTAAATCAAAATGGAAAGGAAAGGAGAAGAAGACGGCAGTAGCCAAAGAAGGAGAAAGGTCATATTGCAATCACTACAAAAAGGAAGGCCACGATGACTATCACTGTTGGAAACAGCACCCAGAAAAGCATCCAAACAAGTATGGAGGAAAAGGGAAGCAAAAGATAGTGGCAACTGTGCAGCAAGACCTTGGATCGGATTCTGGAGATGAAGCATTAATCATAGTCATGGGAACAAAAGGTACTCTTACCCCTCATGTTAATTCTGAATCGCATGAAGGAACTAGTTCTGTAAATGAGTCCCTTCCTAAAGATCGAAAGAGAATTGAACCGTTTCATATCAGAGTTGTTGTAAATCATACTAAAGTTGAAACTCTATTTGATACTGGATCCCAAGCAAATTAAATCTCAGAATCCCTAGTAAAGAAACTCGGCTTAGAAATAAAACCACACCCGAAACCTTACCCGCTTGGTTGGATACATGATAAGGCAAAACTGAATGTAACCAAGCAGTGTAAATTCAAATTTGTGATCGCTTCTAAGCTAGTGGACGAAATAGAACTAGATGTAATACCATTGGATATCTGTGGCATGGTGTTAGGGAGTCCATATCTGTATGATAGAAAGGTAGTCTTTTTCCGTCATGAAAACAAATACCAAATCACAAAATATGGGGTAGAATATATAGTAAGGGATTATCAAATTAAAATCAATGCCAGCCTTTTAAGTATTGGACAAATGAAAAGGTTGGTGAATTAGTAAGGGTTGCATGCTTATGGTTGTTAGGGAAAAAGAAGCAGAATTTTCCGACACTTTCCAGGGTTATGATCAGGAACATAAGCAAGAATAATCTGAATTAATTTCTAATTATGATGATTTGTTTTAGGAACCAAAGGGATTACCTCCGAAGAGGGAAATCCAACATGAAATCCATTTGCAGCATGACGCTCTTTTACCGAATATTGGCATGTACAGGATGTCGACCATTGAGATGGAGGAAATCAAGAAATAGGTGTAGGAATTGTTGGACCAAGGGGTCATCAGGCTGAGCACCTCTCTGTGTGGTTCACCGATTGTCTTAGTCCCAAAGAAAGACAGCACATGGAGGATGTGTGTGGATTACCACGCATTAAAAAAAATCGCGGTGAAAAATCGCTACCCTCTTCCACAAATTGATGACTTATTAGATCAGTGAAATACTGTTGTTTATTTCACCAAATTGGATTTGTGCAGTGGTTATCACCAGGTCCGAATTATAGAGCAGGACGTGTGGAAAACTACCTTCAAGACCAAACAAGGGTTGTTCGAATGGATGGTGATTCCATTCAGAATTTTCAACGCTCCAACCACATTTATGAGGGTCATAAATGATCTCTTTTAGCCTTTCATTGATGAATTTGTTCTTGTATATTTAGATGATATACTTCTCTTTAGTAAAAGTTGGGTTGAACATGTGTGTCATGTAAAGAAAGTGCTTGATGTATTGAAAAAAGAAAAACTCTATGTAAAGTTGTCAAAGTGTGAGTTTGGGAAAACCTCTTTGGGTTACCTAGGTCATATTGTTGGTCATGGTCAGTTAAAGGTTGATCCTTCTAAAGTTGAAGAAATTGTAAATTGGCCTAAGCCTACTAGTCTAATCGAGGTCTGCAGCTTTTTAGGTGCAGTCTAGTATTGGACGAGATTTATTGCTAATTTCTCTATTATTGCAACACCTTTGCACACATTGACAAGCGTGAAACAGGTCTTCCAATGGGGAGGAAGATAGCAGAAGTCCTTCGAAACATTGAAGGAAAAGATCAGCACCACGCTATTCTTAGCCTTACCAGATCTCCAACAGCCATTCGAGATTGAAACCGATGCCAGCGGTTATGCCACGGGAGTAGTACTGATGCAGCAAAAGAAGCCGATTTGTTACCATTCTGAGAAGTTTTCTCAAGCTGTGTTAAACTATCCCACTTATGACAAGGAGCTTTATGCCTTGGTGTAGAGTGTGAAAAAGTGGAAACACTACCTGATTGACAAGGAGACCATCATCCATACAGATCATTAGTCCTTGTAGTACCTTTAGTCACAAACCAAGTTGCAACAATCTCATCATTTCAGGTGAATGGGTTTTCTTCGATAATTTCATCTGGTAATAAAGTATAAGAAGGGCACTAGCAATAAAGTGGTTGATATTCTATCTCGCCCTCCTATTTCTACTTCTGTTATTTTGCATAATGCTTCGTTGTCTTTTGAGAGTTATGTGGAACAATATGCTAACAATGATGACTTTAAGGAGATTTATGCAAAACTAACCCTTGGTTCACAGGTGGGCAACTATCACTTGCAAGGGAAACTATTGTATCACCTTGGTAAATTGTGTATTCCAACAGGGGAAAACATACATGTAATTCGAAAGGCCCACACCTCTCTTGTGTCTGGACACTTTGGTGTTGAAAAGACTTTATGACATGTACAAATATTTTGTTTTTGGCCTCATATGAAAAACATTGTGACTCGCTATGTAAAGGGTTGTGTGATGTGTTTTGTTTCAAAGCCCTCTAATAGAAAACTTGGGCTCTACACACCACTCCATATTCTGAGTCACCCATGGGAAAGTGTGTCAATGGACTTTGTAGGAGGTTTTCCTTTGTCTTGGAAGAGTCATGACTATTTGTATGTCGTCGTTGACCGTTTTAGCAAGATGTGTATTCTTATGCCTTGTAAAAAGCAGATCACTGCAGAGCAGACTGCTTCTCTTTTCTTTCAGCATGTTTGGGTCCATTTTGGATTACCCACATCGATTGTGTCAAATCAAGACTCTCGCTTTCTTGGAGAGTTTTGGACCAGCTTGTGGAATATGATGGACACCAAGCTGAAAATAAGCACGATTATCTGCAGACTGGCGGACAGATAGAGGTTGTCAATTGTACCACGGTACACTTGTTACGAGGCTATTATGGGAAACATCCCAAGTTGTGGGATGAGAATCTCCCATATGTGCAGCATTCCTACAACCGAGCAGTGCATTCATCTATGCAGCATTCACCATTTAAGACATGCTTTGGTTACCTACCAAAGGACCCTTTTAATATGGTCTTTGGAAGGGAAGATGGCTTCAGTGGACGTAATGATAGGGACAAAGATCAGCAGTTCATTCAGCAAATCTAGTTGATTCACCAAGCAATACAAGAGCAGTTGGAGAAAAGTCAAGCCCATTACAAGGCTCAACATGAAAAACACCGAGTCGACCATCAATTCTAAGTGGGCGACAAAGTGTGGTTCCACATCAGCAAGGACATGATGAAGGGAGAAGGGAAGAAGTTGCGACCCATCCAGTATGGTCCATTCACCATATTGGAGAAGATTGGAAACAAGCCTTTCATCTTGATTTGTCGATATATATGCAGATGTACTCAGTAGTGAATGTGGAGAACTTAAAGCTGTATGAACCACCATTAATCATGGACACCGATGAGGTGGGCACAATTCCTACAATTGATGATTTTGCACCAGAATATCTCGATGAGTTACCTAAATAGATCCTCCTTGATAGAAGAACCAGACTTCACAACGAGGAGATGTGGAATACCTTCGAGTTGGTTTCAAGGGAGTGCACCTCAGCAAGGAAAAATGGCTGGAGAAGGAAAGGGTGAGGGAACAATTCCCTCACTTTCCAATTGACTAATGAAAGCTTTTTGCAGTCCAAAAGCTCCTCAATGGGGAGGATTGATCTAGGTGGATCTTCAAATACAGTGGCATGGAAAATCTCAAAATTCAAAGTGGCAGAAAAGTAAGTATCCTAACATCAGATCGAAGTTCTCTTCGCCCTCATTCCAACAGTAAGAACGACAGTCCAATCCAAGTCCGAATGATGAAGTTGTGGCAGAAAGAAGGTTGCCTTGTTCCTTTGAAAATGAGGCATTTTCTCCTAAAAATGGCTTTAAGCCTTTAAAAGGAAAAATCACAATCAAAGGGTCCAAAGGGGCGGACTTAAGGTAGTTAGACAGGAACCCCGATCAACGATCTCCGATTAATCGGAGTCAGGTACAAGTGATGGTCGATATCGAGACTTAAGACCTACGATTAGCGATCGGCGATCGGCGTCGACGGATGCCAAAGGCAAGACCCCTGGGCCGCAGTGACAGTGATACGCCGATATCGGCGATTGGTGATCGACAGATCCCCAAGATAAAGGGCCATTGAATGAGCGATTTGTGATTTGCAATCAACGCGAACCCGACAGGCAAATAGGGCCGATTTAACGGAATTTGAAGTCTGGCCTAAAGGCTTTTTGGACGGATTTTCTTATGTTTCCATGTATTATCAGTTCAAATAGAAAAAGGCCATTTTAAAGGGGTTTGTTTCCCGTCAATCCTTTCAAGGAAATGGCTTCCATTATAAACAGATAACCTTCGATCTAAGCGCGCCTGTAACCAAAAGAGACATTATAAAAGCCCAATGATTGGAGAAGCGAGGGAGAGGATTTTTAGCACGTAGTTCAAGGCAAGAGAGATTTCAAGTGGTTGATAGTGCATTTTGTCTAATTTGGACAAGTTTTATATGTTTTGAGCCCCTCTCAATGCCACAGACACATTGATGTTGTCCATTTCTCCATTTGAGTTCTCCATTTCACAGCCATTTTCCAAAATGGAGGTATAAGCCTCTTTTTATGTAACTGATGATTGTAATTCTCTTCTTTTCATGACATTTAATGAATGAAGGCCTCCCCATTGATCGAGCAGGGCCCAAAGATGTAGTCTAAGTTGGATGAACTCTGTTATCAAGTCTTGTTGTCTTCTTGTCATGCCTTTATGTGTTTTCTTCTTCTTTTCTTATGTGCACATAGAATTTATGTGTTAAGCTGCAATTTCCACATGTGATTCTTTTCATACATCTATAAGCAAAAGATCCCTGGGCAGATATGGTTGATGCTTTTATGTTAACATTCAGTTTTGAGGATGATTGCCCATACATAGATTTGGCCCTTTGGACAATTAAGAAGAGGATATTTGAGAATGAAACCCTAGTGACATGGAAGCAACCTGATTGGGTTGTGCAGATAGAAAATGCACTAGAATGTTATAACATTACTGCAGAAGAAGAAGAAGATCCTCACAACATCGACATAGTAGAATCAGAAGGATACCATGAAGTAAATGGGTCTGAGTTAGAGATACCAGATATAACAAAGCCACTGAAGACAAAGAAGGTGAACATAGGATCAGAGAAGGAACCTAAATTTGCAACAATATGAGACTATTGGGATGAAGAGACAGTCGGTAAAGTTATAGAGATACTTCATGAATACCAACAATCGTTTCCCACCAAGTTTTTAGAAATGAAGGGTATAGTATGAGATCTAGGAGTTATAAAGATTCCCCTTAAGCCTAATGTGAAGCCAGTCAAGCAAAGACCTTACAGACTGAATCCGAAGTATAAGCATAAAGTGAAATTAGAGCTATATAAGATGATAGTAGCAGGAATTATTGAACCTGTGGAAGAATCGAAATGGGTAAGTCCTACGGTGGTGCAAGAAAAGAAAACTCAAGGAGAAATCAGGATCTGTATTGATTTGAGAAAGTTAAATGATGCATGTTTACATGATCCCTTCCCTACCCCTTTTACAAATGAAGTGCTAGACAATGTAGGAGGTCAAGAAGCTTACTCATTTACAAATGGATTTCTAGGTTATCATCAGATTAGGATTGCACCTAAAGATTGAAAAAATACCACATTTGCTACATAATGGGGCTCATATCAATACACAGTAATGCCTTTTGGATTAAAGAATGCCCCTGTTATATTTTCAAGGGTGGTGATCGCAAATTTTAAAGAATATATCCATAAGTTTTTGGCAGTATAATTTGATGATTGGATAGTATTTTGGTTGTTAAGCAAACATATTGGAATTTTAATACTTAAGCTTGACAGATGTAGACAATAGCATATCTCCTTGAGTTTAAAGAAGTGCATATTTTTTGTACTTTTTGGTATATTGTTGGGACATATTGTTTGTAAGTAGGGAATAGTGGTGGACCCTGCTAAGATTGCTATCATTGTGAACTTGCCTCCACCTAAGACAGTAAGACAGCTTCACACTACATTGGGACATATAAGGTACTACGATAAGTTTATGAAGGGGTATGCTCAGATTACTACGCCTATGGAGAAATTATTGAAGAAGGAAGTAACTTTTCAATGGGATGATGAATGTTAAAAGAGCCTTGACATATTGAAAGAAAAGATGGTAGTCGCACCTATACTAGTGTTCCTTGATTGGAATAAGGAATTTCATGTCCATGTGGATGCCTCTTGTATATATTTGGGAGAGTACTGGCACAACCTAGTGCAGGAGAAATTGATCATCCTATAGATTTTGCAAGTAGGAAATTATTTAAAGCATAAAAGAATTACACCACTACAAAAAAGGAAGGATTGGCTATGGTGTATGATTTGCATAAATTTAAACATTGTTTTTTGGGATCACACTTTAAAATGTTCACAGATCATTTTGCATTTAAGTATTTGGTTAATAAGTATGTTTTAGGAGGAAAGATTTGCATATGGTTACTATTGTTCCAGGAATATGACTTTGAAATCATTGTTAAAAGAAGAAGATTGAATGCAGGACTTGAGCATATATCAAGATTGGAAACAAGGGAAGAACCAACCAGCATAGAGGATAATCTCCCTAATGCGCAGTTATTTGCAATCAGAGTTGTAGATGACCATTTTCCAAATATCGTTCAGATGTTTACCACAAGGATGGCTCCTTTAGAGTATACTACATAGCAAAAGAAGGACTTAGTGGTTAAGTTAGTTGAATTTTCATTAATAGCAGGACAGTTATATAAGATGGGACCAAATGAAATATTACATAGGTATGTTCCTGAACATGAAAGACAGATGATTCTAGCAGAAGCTCATGGTGATGCAGCAGGTCGACACTATACAGGAAAATATATTGTGCAGAAGATTTTGAGAGCAGGATTGTGGTGGCCTACACTACACAAAGATGCAAAGGAGTATCGTAGAGCATGTGATCTATGTCAAAGAACAGGAAAACCTTCAAGAAGATATGAGATGCCATTGGTACCACAAGTTATATTATGGGCTTTTGATAAGCGAGATAATGATTTTTTTGGACTCATCAACCCACCTAGAAAGAGGACTAATGTGAGGTACATAATCACAACGATTGACTATTTGACAAGATGGGCAGAAGAACAACTAGTAAGGGACTACAACACAGAGATTGTTGCAAAGTTTAATTTTGAGTATATATTGTCTAGATTTGGATATCCAAATATTTTTATGAGTGACCAAGGTTCCCACTTCCTGAATAAAACTATTGAAGCATTGATTGAGGAATTCCTAGTCTATCATTAGAAGAGTACCCCTTATCATCCTCAGGCCAATGGAACAGTAGAAGAATTTAATAAGATTTTTTAGAATACACTAACTAAGGTATGAAATGTGAACAGAGATGACTGGATCTAAAAATTCTAGCAGTTTTATGGGCTTATAGGACCACATGTAAAAGTTTGATAGGTGAGACACCATTCAGGTTAGTTTATGGGCAAGAAGATATGATGCCCGTGGAATAAATTGTGCATAGTTTAAGGATTGTAGCTTTTACAAATATGGCAAACCCTGATATAATGAAGGAAATAATGGCACAATTGATTGCTTTGGAGGAAGACAGATTCATAGAAGGATTTCATCAGCAGGTACAAAAAGCAAGAGAAAAATCCTGGCATGACAGACTTATTAAGAAGAAAAAGTTCCAAGTAGGGGACCTTGTTCTCCTCTATGACAATAAGTTTGTAAAATTTCCAGGAAAATTCAAGATGCATTGGTTGGGCCCCTACACTATCAAGCATATTATTGATGGAGACACAGTTCAATTAGCGAAGTTAATGGAGAATTGATTGAAGGAAGAGTAAATGATAGTAGGTTGAAGTTGTATAAGGAAAACCTTCTCCCTACAACCTTGTTATAAGAAAGAAACAAGAAGCATCTTAATGCCACTTGTAGTTGAAAGTAGACACTGGACTATAAACTACACTGCAGAGAACTTCGATTTAAGTAGTTACTTCGCTACAATCTGGATTATATTGAAGTAAATAGGAGTTATGACGTAAGATGGATGTTCGCTACACTATGTGATGTGTCGAAGTTCATCGAAAAATAGAAATATGACCATTCAAAGGGAAAAATACATGGAAATTTGCATTTATGAAGAGATTGGCGAGATCTAAGGATAAATATGCAATTAATGAACATAATTTGAATGCAATATGGAAAAAATATAACCTAATGATGGGGTTCAAATTTCAGACTTATTATAAAAAGCCGCATCCCTCCTAGATTGAACACTTTGCTGAACTGAGAATTTGAGTCTTGAGAGTGCCAAGAAATTGCAGAAGTTTTATTTGTCATATGTCATGTGAGCTCTCTCGGGAAGAAATTGTGTGTAATTTTCATGAGAAAGGCTTATTTGGAATCATGGAAGTCGTCAGTATGCCCGCAGCATTAGCTGAGATGCCTGTGGCATTAATTGAGATGCCCACAATAGCATCAACCACACCAGCACCAACACAAAAACAACAAAGACGTCCAAGGAAGAAACCAACCAAGGAAGAAAGAACCAAAAAGAAACAGGATAAGAAACTTGTCAAGCCTCAACCACAACTTGAGCAAGCCAAAGACAACAAAGAAGAAGTGGAGGAGGTGTAGATGGAAACAGGGGTTGAAGCATGTCCATTACCTCTCCCATCATACATTCCACCTCAGGAAATTGAACACTAAACCAGTCAAAGACTCGAAGGATGTGAAGTATGGCACCTTTACACCCTTATTTCCGGAAGAAGTACCATTTTCAGGAGAAGTGTTAGGGAAAATTCCACAACTCAAGTTCGCATATTACGACTTTAACGACGAGAAGAAGTACCCTTAGTTTGCATGAGACCGATATTTAAAATAGGTGCCCTACCTAGACAATGGAGTGACAAGGCTAGAACCATAGAAGTGGGAAAATGGGCTAGTGTAGTTGAGATTATTGAATATGTTGAATTGTCGCACTTCGGATGAAGTTTGGGGAACACGGCGTGTGTGTGTTAGTTTCTCATGTGGGTGCACAATGGAGGATTATGGATGGGAAATAAGATCCCTATAGACCTAATGTTGATCTCAAGTATCATGGGACTACCATACCAAGGGTGGAACCCCTCAGAATAATTTGTCAGAAAGGAGCAGGATCGCACCATAGTGGACAGCATGAAGAAGAAGTTTTGGCTAGAAAAAGGAAAAAGAGGCTATGACATAAATTCCATCAGTGAATAGGCATTTCACTTCGCAACACGCATATTGGCTGGGAAGATCATGAGAAAGTTTTTGGCGAATGAATTTCCTGCATCGGTGGTTTCATTAGTAGCGCAGTGTGCCAATGGGGTTTAGTACAACTGGATCGAATACCTGTTCAAGGAATTTCTAGATGATTGTCATGAAGTTCAAGATCAAGGTACCACATTCCATTATGCGTGGTTAATTTTTATTCTTTCAATGTTAGCATGAAGAGAGTTATAGGATTCATAGTTCCCCACGGTAGCATCAGATGTATGTGAAACCATGAGGTATGCCTCACTATGGTTTACCACTCAACCTTCAAGAGCTATGGATAATAGAATGTTTTTTGTGTTATACCATATGGATTTGCATATGCTAGTGAACCAGCATCTTCGCCTATTCCTGAGCCTATACGAACAATATAGCCTTGTTGCAAAGTTTAAGGCATATTTTCATAAAGTGTACATACAAGCGCGCATGGATATAAAGAAGGAATGGCATGCACTTCCATACTTAGTCACAGAAGATGATTTGTTAGACAGAATGGATGACTGCGTTGGAGGCAGAATCATGAGACAGTGCAACAAAAGAAGAGGAGGACACTTCGCAGCATGCGAACTGAGTGGAAAAGACAAGGACAACGATCAGGATGAGCATGAATCAGAGGAAGAGGAGAAACATGATGAGGGTCTCCAGGATCCTACTGAGGGACATAAGCAAAATAAGGAGGTTGAAAAGGCATAAACAGAACAAGATGTCGCAGAAAAGAGAAAAGTACAAGGCGAAGCTGCCACAAAGATCAAGAAAAAGAAGAAGGTAGATAAAACAAGCATATCACACCAATGGTCGTTACTAATGGGGACCTGAAGCAAATCAGAGATAGGACTTAGGAGGCAAAAGTTAAATCCTAGAATAGAATAGAAGATCGCTACAGCGCACTTCTTACCAGTGTCATAGAGAAAATCACAGAATTGAAGATACTAGCGCAGACAGTCAGGCAACAAATGCAAATAGAGGAAAGGGTTGGAGTAGAAAGGTAGATAGAGCCTATGCTTGTAGTGAGGTTAGCACAGATACCTACAGGAGCCCTACAGTTTGACTTCGTTGAACTAGAGCAACAGGCTAAGGAATGGAAGTATGTCAATATGAACATTGCAGCAGTGTCGTTGCAAAGATTACACAAGTTGCACTTGGAAATTATAGAAGAGTTGAGGTTGCGCAAACATTACACCTCGCAACTAGATATGCAAGTAGAAAAAGAGCAAGTTGCGCTTTGGAAGAAGCTCGAGTAAGTGATCTAAGAAAGGGATCAAGTAGCACAATAGCACCAGAATATCAAGGAGGCAGTGGAAGCAACGTGCAGAGAAATTCTGGACTTTAATGTTCGAGAAGAAGAGCCATTAGAAGACAAGGTCATGAAGCTCGGCCTTGCAGTGAAAGGATACAAGAATAATATTAGAGATGTGCAATTTAAGTATGAAATGCAGATTAGTGAGCTGCAAATGAAGTTGCATCCAACTATGCTACAGGAAGTACGAGATCAGACAGAGACTGACCTAAAGACTACAATGGCCAGCATTTCCATAGTAATGGCAGACTGTGGAAAAATCTTGGATGAAAGTCTACAAATTTGGACTTCACTGCAGGAAGATCCAAATGTACATAAAAAGAAAGAAGAAATGCAACAGAAGTAGCAGCAGCTAGAAGAAATTTGGGCATCTACGAAGACCTTACCAATCTTGAAGAATCTCACAAATATCAATGAGTCAAAGACCCTCTAGAAGAAAATTGAGGAGTTGAAGAAAGAAGAATAGATTTTGATAGAGAGGATTCATCCTTGGAAGGATAAGGCCCTCCATCTATCCCAGGCAGTAGATGAGAAGCTTCAATAGCTTCGACAAAGGGAGACAGCATTGGTACAAAAGGTTGCAGAACATGTGACAATGATCCGGGTGGCTCCAGGGACACACACAGCACAAAGACGGCTTATGGAAGCTCAAAAATCAAAATGATCAGAATTCTTTTGAACTAAGACTAGAACATAGATCTTGTCGTCCTGATTGTAATGGTGTGAATGGTTCATCAATCTGAGCTCATATGAGGGAGAATGAGCCAGTCAAAGTTTTGGTCAAAGTTGCATTGTGGGCCAGGTTTAAGTGTCCTACAACTTGACCGACCCTGGGGCATGAAATCTAGCTCCCAAAAGCGAGTGAATTTGTTGGAACGTTAATTTGTTTAATATCCCCTCTATTAGACAAATTCAAAAAAAATTGTTATTATTTAAGAAAAAAAATAAAAATTAAAAAATTAATATAGGTGGTGAGCCATGACCCCGACACCTCCACCGGACCCAACACTATGTCATAACAAAAATTTATTAAAAATGGCCGACGGGCCATGACCCCTGTCAGCCCCAACCCACAACCATCATATAACTATTATGTTTGGGGTGAGCGGGCCACCTCGCATACGCCAAAACAAACCTCTGCACGCCAACCCAAAATGCATTACTCCAATCACATGCCACCACTTAATACGTGCACCATGTAACAGCCATGGGTTATGCACGGTTCCAAAGGTGCCCAAAACAAATTTTATTTAAATTTAATAATGCGCATTTTTTTTTTAAATAATTGTATGCAGATTCTGTGGGGAGGCGGGATTTGATCCCTCGACCTCCCTTTAACAAACTACCTAGTTTACCATTAGGCCAACAGCCTTGTCATTGTTTTATCTGCCCTCAAATTTTAATATAAACCCTTCATTTTCATTGTGCGCCCAACATGGACGAAGGCAGAAAGTGACACGATTTTTGAGACATGCAATTTTTTTATTAATTTTCAGGTGGAACCATGAACTTGGGAAAAACACAAGTGGAACCATGATTGAGCCAAATTCTCAGGAGGGCGAAATTTTTATAGTGTCCAAATTGGACAAATTTTATGTCGATCTTACACCTCTCAGTGACACGAATCTGATGGTGCAATTAGAATTTTGATTTGAGAAGAAAATTTTCAGATGACCGGAGGAGAGAATATTTGAGGAATCTATGGGGTATCTAAAAGATTCCTTAAGCCCCAAATTTTCACTTTCTCAAAATTTAGAAATTTGAAAGTTGATTTTACACTATTTGACGCCACAAATCTAATGGTGCATTCATATTTTCCATTTGATCATTTCATTTTTTCAGCCACTTTTCAAAGTGGAGCGCAAGTATCAGCATTCATGTGCGAGCAAACATTTACATGTGATTCGACGTCGCGAGATTGATGGTATGGCCAGCTTCAGCAGTTTGACATCCTTTTCTTCAAATGGCCTCAGGATGTGAGGTATATGTAGTGTGTTCAAGTACTTCTTTTTCCTATGAGATGCATTGCATTGCATAGATCCCTGTTTGATGTTTGATGTGGGATCTTGCTTCATGATCCTTGCTTGATGTGATGCGGAATCATCTATGGGATGTACTTTTTGTCATGATTCGTCATGTTTTGTTTGAGATCCCTTTGTTGTTATGTTGATGGGATACTCATGTGTCGCCATGTATGTTTGCATTGAGATCCCTTTAATGTCATGTTGGCGGGATGCTCATTATCATCATGCATGAGTTTAGGTCATACTGATAGGAGTCCTTTTTGAATGATAGTTCCTACAGCGGAACATCTCTTGGAGCCACTTCTACGTGAGGGAATTTCCTTTTATGATAGTGACGTCACCACCTATGTACATCATCACTATTGATAGCACTTAATGTAGCGGCCTACACCATCTTGACACCGGGACCCGGAGACGTAGTCCCTCCTGGATGAACTCCGTTATCAACGTCTTTAGTTTTATGTTGTTGATGATTTTCATGTTCCTTCTTCTTTACAGCATGCATATCTGTTCCTTTGTGCTATTTTAAAGGCAATTATAATCACATCATAAAAGCAAAATATCTTAGTTAAATCTAAGAGTTGAGTTAACTCGAATCAGACAGAGGCACTACTAGAGGAAGTGTGGAGTGAGGAAAAGCAGGTAACAGAGACTCTGCAACATTTCAACCAAGCCTACAATAGCATTATAGCAAAAATCAGAGGAAAAGTAGCTGAGTGACTCGGGACAAGTCACATGTGAGTGTTCGGGGCCTGTTGGGTTCAGCCCAACTTGGCCTAGATTTTGGTGAAGACTACACATTTTGTGGAGTGGAGTGCGAAGTAAAGAAAGTAGCGGAGCACAAAGTGGACCCCGCAGTGGAGCGACGAAGTGCCAATTCGTACACGCAATAGATATACCACGTGGTGTGGGGGCTTTGAGGCAGGTCAAAGCCCCTCCTTTTTGTAGAAAGCAAGTAATATTGTAAAAGATGAATGGTTTTCAAACCATAGTAGCTTTCATTAGGGGAGTCCATGGTATATGGACCATGGTATTTTGGTGATATATCCCTCGACATAATAATATATAGGGATAAATAATAAAGAAGAATATGATATTAGAATCACATATAAAATTGAATGGTTGTATCTTTGTGATCTGTGGGTTGGGAAAGAAGGTGAGGCTCTGCAGCTAAGTGCGCAGGCAGAAGAATTGTTTGTAGTACAAATGTATTATTATAAGAAACAAATCTCGTGGACATAGACCCACATTGGGGTGAACCATGGTAAAATCTATGTCTTCATGTGCATATTTGATTTTTATCTATTGTAGCATAGCAATTTATTATAGTTTCATGTTATTACAGTGCAATGATGATTATGGGTTTATATGATATGTTTATGTGATTAAATGAATGCAACGAATTAGTCTATGTATGTTAAGGATAAAATAACATAAAAATACCACATCGCATCATCCCTCAAGGCTGCAGAAACCTAGTTCTACATCCTCCCATATTCACATCAGGTGAGACTGTGATCTGCTTGCAAGTCATTGCCGAAAGCGCCAGTGATTAGGGGTTTTATTGGTGCATAGTATAAATCAAACCTGGTTCAGCCCAATCTAAACCAACATACTCACTACCAATCGTGACCAATATTAGGATTTGTTTTCTCAGAATAATTCATTGGAGAAGTAGATCCACTAGATTGAACAAGAATCATGTGCCACTAAAGTTATGTTGTGTGACCTCAAACCATCAGCACATAATCATTTTCAAAAGTTTCGGCAGCTCAACCTCGAAGCTAAGAGCCAATGGAACACCCTCATGAGTGTATGGCTAGAACACCCCACTACTGAACTTACTACGCCATTTCTTGATCAAGCTATTGTTTTGATGGATTCTTGGCAGTGTGCGATCACTGACTGCTCTCAGTTCAAGGTCGATGCTCTACAGTCAGTGCCTAATTTGGGTCCTTTGTTTGAAGGTGAACCCATGGCACAAGAAGAAGTATGTTATGAAACCAGCTCAAGAAAAGATAGAAAAGAAAGATCAATGCCTTAGAATTCAGCCTCTTCGAGGGGGCAACCTCCTTTACGTTACATAAATGAACAATTCTTGGATCATACAAATGACAAAACCTCCTTTCTATATATAGGAGTCTAAGGAGTCACAATATAACCCAGCCGACCTAACAATAATAATATAAAGCCCAAAAATAACAATAGAGGGATTCTATGGGGCACAGTAATAACAATATGGGGATAATAGGGGCACAACAATATTAATAAGGGGTACAATTACAATAGGAATGGGGTAATCACTAGCATTATAGGGACCCAACATGCCCCTCTCCTTCAAGAAAGTGTTGTCCTCAATGCTTGAGTAGTTCTAGATACTTCTGCATAAAATTCTCATCCTCCCATGTGGAATCTTCAGCGGATAAGTTCTTCTACTTGATAAGATACTCCGAAATTGATTGATTTCGTAGCTGTCGAGTTCTTGTTTCTACGACTACTTCTAGTTCCAATATAATTTTTCCTTCCTCGTCAAGTTTTGGCAATATTGTTTGAACTGGGAGCTTGTCGCCTATAACCTTCTTTAAACATGAAACATGGAAAGTTGGGTGCAATCGAGAAGATGCAAGAAGCTCCAATTTGTATGCCATAGTACCAATCTTTTGCAACACCTTGTATGGACCATAATACTTTGGTGATAATTTATTGTCCTTCTTAGCTTGCTTAAGGGACATTTTCTTATATGATTTTAGTCGTAGGAATACCCAATAACCTACATCAAAACTTCTTTCGCTGCGATGTTGATCTGCCTTTTGTTTCATTTTATTATGTGTCAACACGAGGTTATCCTTTAAGAGTTGGAGGACTTGTTGTTGATGTTCGATGTGATGTTCCACTGCCTGAACCTTAGAATTTTCTCTTAAATATGATGTGATGGATGGTGGCTGATACCCATAAAGTGCCATAAATGGGGTCATTTTTGTTGCTGTATGGAAGGAAGTGTTATACCACCATTCAGCCAGAGGCAACCATTTGACCCATTGTGTCTGTTTATCAGATACAAAGCAACGAAGATATCCTTCCAAACATTTGTTTACTATCTCAGTTTGCCCATCAGATTGAGGATGATAAGATGAGCTATGAGCTAACTGAGTACCAAGACAAGAAAATAATTCTGTCCAAAAATTTCCAGTGAAAATGGGATCTCTGTCACTTACAATAATCTTTGGGTTTCCATGTAGCTTTTGAATTGTTTCCATAAATGCAGTAGAAACTGTACTAGCTTTAAATGGATGTGATAATGCACAAAAGTGTGCATACTTGGTAAGTCTGTCAACTACCACCATGATGACACTCTTCCCTCAGACTTGGGTAAACCTGTGATAAAATCCATTGAAACCTCCTCCCAACGTTGGCTTGGAATGGATAAAGGTTGTAATAGACCCGGTGTCTTAATGTTTTCAACTTTATTTTGTTGGCAAACCAAACATCCGCCAGCAAACTTTTGGAATATCTGATTTAAGGCCATCCCAAAAAAATTCCCTTTCTTAACCCTGTGGTAAGTTTTTAAAAATCCTCTAGTGGCACCTAAGGGAGAAGTGTTTGCAATTCCATAAGATATTTTGTTTTTAGCTGCGAATTCTTACAGAGGTATATAGCGATCTTTTATACCATAATGAAATCATTTTAACCAAGCTAAATCTATCAGAGTACTAGAATCTTGTTGTAACTTTCGAATCAAGTGGCCCACACTTCTTCAATCATTCTCCATCTCCCTTGCTTCATTTATCCAATCTGTTTGGATAATAGAAATGGCACACAACAATGCTTCCACATCTCATCCTTTCTTAAGAGTGCATCTGCCACCACATTTTGCTTCCCTTTTTTGTAGATGATTTCAAAGTCATAACCCAACATCTTTGTGACCCACTTTTGTTGCTCTTCAGAGGATAATCTTTGTTCTAAAAAGTATTTAAGGCTATCATGATCCGTTTTTGCCTTGAAGTGTCTTCCCATTAGGTAGGGTCGCCATTTCTTAAGTGCATGGAGTATTGCCAACATTTCCTTCTCATAAATAGCTTTGTGTAAAAACTTTCCCTTGATTGGACGACTTTCAAAAGCAATGGGTCTTTCATCTTGCAATAGAACAGCACCAATTCGATTTCCTGAAGCATCACATTCCACAATAAAGGTTTTGGTGAAGTCCGGTGTAGCTAAGACCGATGCTTGGCACATTGCCTCTTTAAGATGTTCAAAGGCCTTTTTTGCTTCCGGAGTCCATGAAAGTGCATCTTTCTTCAATAATGTTGTTAGAGGTGCTGCTATTCTTCCATAATTCTTAACAAACTTGCGATAATACCCTGTCAATCTGAGAAATCCCCGCAGATGCTTTATGGATGTGGGGATTTTCCATTCCTTAATGGCTTTAATTTTGCTAGGGTCTACCTTAACTCCTTCATAAGATACAATATGACCCAGATATTCCACCTCTTGGACTCCAAAGAAACATTTGGATCTTTTGGCATATAATTGTTTCTCCTCCAATACTTGTAGCACCCTGTCAACATGTTCAACATGATCCTTCCAAGACTTGTTGTAGATTAGTATATCATCAAAAAATACTAACACAATTTTCTAAGGAATGGTTTGAAAATTGAATTCATCAAACTTTGAAATGTTGAAGGTGCATTGGTAAGGCCAAAAGGCATGACCAAAAATTCATAATGACCCTCATGAGTTCTAAATGTTGTTTTTGGAATGTCTTTAGTCTTCATTCTGATTTCATGATATCCTGAATGAAGATCCAACTTGGTGAAGTAAATTGATCCATGCAATTCATCCAGTAATTCATCAATGACAGGAATGGGAAACTTATCTTTAATAGTGAGCTTGTTGAGCTCCCTATAATCCGGAGACATGCGCCATGATCCATCCTTCTTGTGCACCAATACTACTAGAGCAGAGAAAGAAATTTGACTTGGTTGAATTATACCAGCCTCTAGCATTTCTGCAACCATATGTT
>APFE031150243.1:0-73405 GCA_000404065.3 Pinus taeda | reverse complement strand
AACAGTCCATCTTAGCTTCTACACCTTTCTTTAAACCATCCATCTTAGCTTCTACATCTTTCTTTAAACCATCCATCTTAGATCTGTTCCTTTTTGTGTAAGGGACAATTGTTGCACTTGGTCTTGTAATTTTGATATATCATGTTGCATTTCTTCCTCTTCTTCATGAGTCATGCTAGAGCTAGGTTCCTTACTAGGTGTTTGCATTTTCTTTCCTCAAGGCATTAGTTACCGATAATAATGCTCTACTATGCCCTTTGAATTCCTTCAAAATAAATTTCAAACCAATCTTAAGCAAAAGTTTAAAAGAATCTACACACCTTTTTTCATTTTGTAGGAGCTCGATATTGCCTCTGATGTATCTCTGTACATTCAAATCATCTAGTTCTAAAATTGTGACCTGCAGTAGCCCTCTATGTCCTCTTTCCAATGCCACCATTTTGATCCAAATTGGATTCTCCAAGGAAGAGTTATGCGAAATCTCCCACTGTGACCTGATTATAGACTAGTTCAGTAGCGCGAACTTGTACGACGTGCCATGAGTCACTCTTTCGACCTTTGGCTCTGAAAAATATCTACAAGAAACTACAGTCTGTTCTCTTTCTATACCTTCTTACTAAATTTCAATCTGATGCTTAGAGAGAAAGTTATGACGATTTTCCCCGGGTCACCTGTTTGGAATGTAATTCAGGAGTCTGCAAAAATACCAACTTCCTCAGATCATATCTCAGTAAATATAGTGCAAAAAGCTCTTAAATTTGGACCTGAGCTTCCACATGATGTCTTCTCAAATGGGTTTTTTTTTTAGCTTCTGAAACATCACAGAAAAAAAGGTATAGTGAAAATTCCACGATGACCTGTTTGGAGCAGCGAAACCCTAGAATCCAAAGCTCTGATACCAAATGTTATGAAACTAGCTCAAGAAAAGATAGAAAAGATAGATCAACACCTTAGAATTCAGCCTCTTCGAGGGGGCAACCTCATTTACATTACATAAATGAAAAATTCTTGGATCGTACAAATGACAAAACCTCCTTTCTATATATAGGAGTCTAAGGAGTCATAATATAACCCAGCTGACCTAGCAATAATAATATAAAGCCCAAAAATAACAATAGAGGGATTCTATGGGGCACAATAATAACAATATGGGGATAATACGGGCACAACAATATTAATAAGGGGTACAATTACAATAGTAATGGGGTAATCACTAGCATTATAGGGACCCAACAAAGTAGCTCAGGAATAAGTATCATAGGAAGATGTGCAACAATAGAAAGCAGAAGCAAAAGTGCCAACAAAGGATTTACTTGGGGATGAGTCAATAGATCCAGGGCCTGTTGGGTCCTTCAATTTTAGGGAACATAATTTGGCATATTTTGACCAAGTTCTAACCAAAAAGTGGTTGTGTAGAAGACCACCAAAGAAAAGGAAAGTAATAATCCAATAATATTCAAATGTCAAAGATGACGAGAAAGGTGCAGAAAAGAAGAAGGAAGGAGTAGTTAAGGTGAAGCTCATAGAAACTTCTAGAAAAAGATAAGTGCACAGAAATGAGCAATTGCAATGAAGTTTACAGAAGTTGTCGAAGAGGAATGGGTGTGATATCCCATGTGAAAATTGGCAGATCAAGTGAGTAGAATTGGGAGGAAATTCCATAAAATTAAAGTGACAATAGAAAAAGCAAAGACAAAGGACCATAGGCTAAGACGCTGCCACTACGTCAATTAAGACCTATTTGTGCATTTATCTCTCTTTTTGAGCTTTAGAAAGTAATATGATTGATGTTCCTGCTATAATGACAAGCTATTGTGATGTATCAATGATAGTATCTATTAATAAAAGGTGAGTTATGGAAATGTCCCATGTCCATGATATGTGATGAAATCAATGGGCCCTTTAAAAATTTCTCTTGTATAATATATGGATGCTCTCTATTTTTCCTAGTCATGTTGTGAATCTTTATTTTTCACATTATGTATGTATGTTAATGGGCACTTTTATTATCAATGTGTGAATTTAATTGTATGTTGTGTTACTCCTTAATGCATTTTCATCATCCCTTAACTTTATGAGTCTCGAAATGCCTCAGGTGGGACGCCTTGCTTTCTCATTAAATAAGGTGAAAATGTCATGATGAATGTTTGGTGGTGGTAGTTCATGTTGGAAAGTTACTTCATCCCATTGAAAATTTACTTCCTTCTTCAATAATTTCTCCATAGGCGTAGTAATTTGAGCATACCCCTTCATAAACTTATTGTGGTACCCTATATGTCCCAATGTAGTGTGAAGTTGTCTTATTGTCTTACGTGGAGGCAAGTTCACAATGATAGCAATCTTAGCAGGGTCCACCACTAGTCCCTACTTACAAACAATATGTCCCAACAATATACCAAAAAGTACAAAAAATATGCACTTCTTTAAACTCAAGGAGTATGCTATTGTCTGCATCTGTCAAGCTTAAGTATTAAAATTCCAATATGTTTGCTTAACAACCAAAATACTATCCAATCATCAAATTATACTACCAAAAACTTATGGATATATTCTTTAAAATTTGCGACCACTACCCTTGAAAATATAACAGGGGCATTCTTTAATCCAAAAGGCATTATTGTGTATTGATATGAGCCCCATTGTGTAGCAAATGTGGTCTTTTGTCAATCTTCAGGTGCAATCCTAATCTGATGATAACCTAGAAATCCATTTGTAAATGAGTAAGCTTCTTGACCTCCTACATTGTCTAGCACTTCATTTGTAAAAGGGGTAAGGAAGGGATCATGTAAACATGCATCATTTAACTTTCTCAAATCAATACAGATCCTGATTTCTCCTTGAGTTTTCTTTTCTTGCACCACCGTAGGACTTACCCATTTCGATTCTTCCACAGGTTCAATAATTCCTGCTACTATCATCTTATTAAATAAGGTGAAAATGTCATGTTGGACTTCACCATTCATGATGGTGGTAGATCATGTCTTGTCCCAAATGGTTTGAGTCCTAGTTGGGACTTCACACAGGGAAGACCCCATAGTTGTTGGAGAGACATTAAGCATCATCATCAACAGCTTAGCTGCCACTTGCAAAAGATTGATTCAATAATATAGGGCTTTACTTTCAGCATGATGATTCTTGTTTATGTCCTTTACTAGCAAGAATTTTGTGATTAGTTGAGGATTTGATGCTTTTATTGAGTTTTCCTATCTTTGAATGTTTAAGTGTGTTTGGATCTAGAAGTATGGATTTCTTAACTACACGACCATTAAACAACCAACGTTAGGAAAGAATCTATGGCCTACATATACTTTGCACACGACCTTGAAATAGTAAGATGAGCCCTAGTTTGATATTTAAATTTAAGCTATTACAGTTGTCTCAAACATATGACTATAGCAACCAACATTTTTGGCGTCGTTGTTAGGGAAGGTTACAAGGGTGTGAAGAAATGATCTAGTGTTGGATAGTAGCATTATTTATGGTACTATAGGGGCTTAAGTTTTAAATAAGGTATAGGAATCAACTTATGCAGATGACTACTTATCTCCCTATGGGGATAGATAATGGAAGTCTCTCATCCCACTTGAATCAGAATACTCAAATTGCATGTGTGAAGCATATAGGAGTGTATGACTAGAGGTAGGAAAGAACAATAGAAAAACAACAACCCTACAGGTAAGAGAGGTTGAAAACAATAGGACTTAAGCATAAAGACATATATACAAGATATAATCTCCAAAGGAGAAGAAGATTCTCGCTAAAATATGGGGCCCAGTCATACATCCATCCTATGCAGTCATTCAACTAAAACGTTTGTGGCTAAACCCAAGAGGAATTAAGGCATCAAAAAATATTTTCTAAGGTGGTAGAATCTGAACAACCTACTAAAAGAAAGGAGGAATTTAGGGAGTATATGATCTATGTGGATGTTGGTGGCCACCTACCTATTCCACTTGGACCCCCACCACTATCTCTTTCAGTTTTTTCAATTTCCTTAATTGTAGCACGATTTACTATTTTTGGTAGTTTTTCGGGTCCTAAACATCTGAAGCCGTTTTGAAGCCCTAAATGGCGTTTTTCGAAGAAAAAAAACGAGGCTAAAAAATCTATTTAACCAATGTTGTTTATCTAAAGTTGTAATCCTCTCATAGATATTTCTAACAGGTATTATGTGCGTCAAACAGAGATCGTATGCCAAAGTTATGACCCTGGGAAGAGTATGTACCAATTTACCCAAACGAGGCCCATAGTTTTGGTGCTTCATCTCCTAGGGTTAGGTTTTTGGATGTGTAAGGTTTTCCATTATTTTCTCAATAATAAATGGGCCTCTAAGCCTCATTGGAACACAGTTCAGGGGCATGTAACAGCAACATATCTTCTCAGATATAAGCTATCATCACCTGAGCTAGTCTTATTTCCATTTTTTTTATAAGCATATTCCAATATTTGATATTAATGAAATGAAGTGTTATTTATGTTGCATCTCTATATTTATGGTTGTATTTGTAATTTGTTGCATTCATGTTTAATTTAGGATCAGTATATATCTTAACCTAAACCTCAACACCTTGTTAAAGGACAGGGGGAGACAGGGGATTATGTATCAAATTCTTATAGTCTAGTTCGAGGAACATCCCCTAAGATTCTTAATCTCGATCAAGGAAGTGTTCTTAAACCTATGCTACTCGAAGTAACTTCCCTCACTTCATTTTAGCGAGTCCCTCCTAATTTTGGAATCATAGAGGATTATTGGAGGATTTGGGAAGATAGGGCCAACACTACTTCTATAATCGAGTTCCCTATTGCTAACACTCAAGGAAATGCACCTATGAAACCAATCTCTTTGGCAGCCCTTCCCAATTTCCATGGAATTACCCCTGAAGATCAAGAGGCCTTATTGTTTGAGTTTAATGTGTTGTGTTGAAGCTATGATTATATTGATGATATACATAAATTGAAACTATTCCGAGCAACTCTAAAGGGAGCATCTCTGAGATGGTTTATGGGTTTGGGTGGAAATACCATAAATAGATGGGATGAAACGAGGAAGGCATTCCTTAAGAAGTATTAGGAATATTGCAGAACTTGAGAGCTCAAGGAGGATTTCTTCAAAATAGAACAAAAGGAGGAGGAGATTTTAGAGGATTTTGTGCATTAGCCTCAATATACTATGTAGAGGCCTCTTTATGTTGCGTTAAGAGGGGAAATTTTGAAAACAATCCCAAACAATGGAATATGGGATGAATGGTTGGATTTGTTGAATTTAATGGGGAAAGGAGACTTATGAAATTATTTGTGATTCATGCAGAATTCGTTCACGAAGGACAACCAGGGGTAGAATAGGGATTACAGACCTTTCTAACGTCACAAAACCAGCTAGCGCAGGAGTAACTCATGTACAAGTTGGAACCTATTGGAATAATTTAAGACTAGCATCCTCGAGACATTAAATTCTCAATTGGATTTGTTTCAATCCAAAACAAAAACAAATAGAAACTGAGAAGGAATTTGCTATATTCTACCCAAAATGTGGAATAAAACACTCTTCTAGAGAATTCCTAGTGAAATTTATTGAAATATGTGGGATTTCTGATGAGGATAATTCTACAATGTCCATATTTTCCCAGGTTGAAATCAGTCTACTAGAGCACTAGCGTTGAGGTTGAACCAACTTGCTTCTTGGGCTCATAGAAGACGTGGAAACCAAAACCATTAGGTTTGAATCATGATCCTTCAGCATTTGTCAATACTTGGGTTTCTCAGTATAATCTTCCACAAACACAAACATTTTCTCCCCAATGGCAGAATCCACAACAATTCCAATATCCCGCACCTTGGATGCAATGGCTAGTTCAACTAGTGAAAAATCAATCATGGCATATTGAATTGGTGAAATTCCCATTTTCCTAGACAACAATTTAGAACACCCTAACCACAATTCCCCTCATTATTACCCCCATAACCTCAATTATAGTTTCCTATGAATCCACTAGTCAATTGTCCAACAAACAACCCTATTGTTTGACCTCAATTACCCATTCAAGCCACACCAAACCTGAATAATAAAAAAGTGCAGTAGGTTGAAATGTCCAATTTCCTGGCCTATAGTATCAACCGACTTGCATGTAATGACATACAACTTAGGTCTGGGAAGACACTTCATTCACAAAATTTGTCTCTAGTCATGGAACAAGTGGAGGGAGAACTCTCACATTTTGGAGCAAGAAATGGTCATGAAGAAAAAGAAGACTCTCAACATATTGAAAATCTGAGAGTAACAGTATAAACACAAGTGGTTATTTCTAACCCAACTAATAACTTATTTGTTACTCCTCAATATCCTGATAGATTGGAAATAGTGAAAACAACCCCACAACCTGAGTTTGATATGTTAGAAGAACTGCGGAACCTGTATTTTAAGATTTTGTTGCTTCAAGCAATTAGGGATATGTTTATTTATTCTAAAACTTTTTGAGACTTATGCCTTAAGAATCCTAACAGAAAACCTAAGGATCCACCTATGGTTCTTGTTCTAGATAAATTGTCCAACTTGATTCTGGAAGGGGATACACTTGTTAAGTATGACAATCCCAGAAATCCAATTGTTATGGTCCAAATTGAAAATATATTTTTTTTCCAAATGAATTAGTGGACTTAGGCACAACCATTAATATTATGGCTAAATAAGCTTGGGAAATTCCAAGAGGTGCATCTCTCATGCCCACACCCACTGTTCTTGAATTAGTCAACCAATCCATCATCCGACCAGAACGGGTCCTAGAAGATGTGGTCCTCTTTGAATATTCCTGGGCATATCAAGCATATTTTGTCATTCTCTAGATGAAATCTAGCCTTGGTGGTTATCCTTTGATTTTGGGGAGACCATGTTTAGCAATGGACGACACCTACATTGCATGTAAAAAGTGAAATATGGTAATTTTCCATGGGGATTTTATGAAGAACTTGACACCTAATCCCCCTGTAAATCCTACCATATCCTATGAAGATTCCATATGGGCTACTTTTGAATCTGAAAAATGGCATTGCTCGATCGGTCTTAACAATTGAAAAAACTTTAGTTTTAAAAGCTAAAACATAGGATGATATTATCAATACCTTTATCACTAATTCCCTGTCTATTTCATAGTTTATTCACTAGTTAATAAAAACAACAGTGGAAGATAAACATTCAAATGATTATGATTTAGAAAAAGAAGAGGAGATGCCAACTATAGTCATTCACAATAGTGTCCCTGTTGAAATTGAGCCAGGGAAAACATTGAAAATCAACCCAAATCTGACCCCTCACAAACTGATAAGTTGTTACAAGTTCTAAAAAAAGGAAGCCTTCGCTTGGGACTACAAATATGAAGGGTATACACCCCAATATTTTTACACATCATATCTATATTAAGAAAGACTACACTCCCATCCTACAACCGCAGAGAAGAATGAATCATGCCCTAAGGGATGTTGTTAGATAAGAACTCTAGAATTTATTATATGTTAATTGTATTTATCCAATATCTGACAGCGAGTGGATCTTGTGATTGTACCAAAGAAGAATGGCAAGCTATGAATTTGTGTAGACTATTATGAGTTGAATAAAACAGCATAGAATGATCATTTTCCTTTGCCATTTATCAATTAGGTCCTAGATACACTATCAGGGAAAAAAAAAATCACTTTCCTCGATGGTTCTAATGGATATAATCAGATTCAGATCTATACGAAGGACTTGGACAAGATGACTTTCACCTGCCCATGGGGTACCTTCACATATTATGTTCTTCCTTTTGGCCTCTGCAATACATTTTCCACCTCTCAATGGAAAATATCATGCATATTTTATAATCTAATAAATGATAATATTGAAATTTACATGGATGATTTCACATTGTATGGGACTAAATTGGTGATATCCCCTAGCTTGATATTTTATGTAATTAAATGTGCATATGTGTGTTTCTGGTTTAAATTCTTAGTCTGTAAGACATTTAAAAAAATTTATCAGCAATTTATTTACTGATCATAACTTATTGGAAATTTGTAATTATGATGTTTTATTTTTGTAAAGAAAGAAAATCTGGAAAATTATATTTTGACTACTTATGGCTAAAAAAAATGAGGTTGCAAAATTATTGTGGAATATTTATTACCCATCAATAAGTCGTGGGCATCTAATTTAGATTATTATATTTAATTGAGGAATTATGATATTAGCCAATTAATTGTTTCCCTAGAAGACAGGGAGTTGTGTTCAAGAGTGGGAAACAAAGCTCATTAATGAGTTGATAAGTACTTGCCACCTATTAGTGAGGTGGAGGCACTTATTAACCACCAAAAGGGTGGTAGACGGGAATTGGATAAAAATATTTTATCTACTTGCTTTTGTCTCATTCTAAGAGCAGAAGAGGTCGAAAAGAAGCAAGAAAGAGGGGTGGAAAGAAATTTGTAGACCTATTATGCTCAAGGGGATACTGGTTGTTTTGCAGTGTCAAGGTTGGGCAAAGCCAAGGATTTGATTATTAATTTTCCAGATAGTTATCTCAAGTCGGTACTCTTGCCTCATTTTTCTTATCTAAGAAAATTGTTGAATTGAATAGTATTATTATTACTTTATAATTTTGGAGTATTTTATGTACTGCTAAAGGAAAATGATACAGATAAGAAAGAAATGGTTAGGAAACTTTTTATTTTAAATTCTTATGTGAAATTTTACAATTGAAATGAATGGGAAAAGGACAAAATTAGAAAAATGGTACTAGTAAATCTAGTATTGTTTATATTAAATAGATAATACAAATACTAACTCTTTATATATTAAATAGGAAAGAATGGAATTTTATTATTGTAGTATTACATAAAATTTACTGCTTACAAGGTATAAAAAGAATCGAATATGAAGGTAAAAGAATGTATGTAGGTTACAAATAGAGGCAAATACAGGAAGATTTCCTTTTTATTCATATAAGAATATAAATGCATATCTATAAACATCACGATATAAGTAATGTATTACATATTCAATTGCAAACAATAATGAAAAGGAAAATTAAAACGTAAGGGTGCATATGAAAGAATCATATATATATATATATAACTTGTATAAGGACATATTAGTGTGTAGACCTACATTGATAAAAGAACTTGTATAAGGACATATTAGTGTGTAGACGTGCACTGATAAAAGGAAGAGCCCTATATTTATATATATATGAAACTTGTATAAGGACATATGAGAGTGTAGACCTGCATTGATAAAAGGAAGAGCCCTCTTACTTATATGGAAAATAATATACATACAAACAAACAACCAAAGTATTATAGAGTTGTTTCTTGAAATGCATAGGAACAAGGTTAGAATAAATTGTCAAGGTAACATTTTATATGCAAATAAAATAGTGTCGAGTACAAACATGGAGCAGGTTATATGGTATATTATATAGTTGATCATTTTCGAGACTATATATATATGAAGCAAATTTTGAAAGTTAACTATATATAAATTCTCGAAAATTAAATATTGAATCATATAGAGTCTCACACAAATGGCCCGAGAAGAAATTTTATGAAAGAACTCATTTGGAATTAAATAGTTCTTGAATAATTATTCCATAACTATGAAAATAAAAAATTACAAATGGTCGAAGCCATAAAAAGATTCTTCCAAATAGGAAGAAAAACTTAATTTAAACAGAGAATAATTTCGCATTCACACACTGCATTCACGCTAAGGTGAGCGAGAGACTTGACCTGGTAAATAAGGGAGCCGAGAGATTAGTAGTTTGAATAGGTGAACTTGAATTTGAAAACTCTGGAGGAGAAAAGAACTTGACCAAATAAGTGTTGAAAGGGTTATCTATACACGCAAATATGCAATTAGAAGAGTAATTGAAGAAATGTAAAGAAATATTATAAAGAATGTGTTGATGATGTTGGATACCACCAACATACAGGGGATCTTCCCTATCTAAGGTCCCAACTAGACCTCACATTGTTTGGTGTAGGATTTCCATTCGAAATATAGCCCGGTTGTCATCTACTTAATGATATGTCTTGGCTTTAGTTGTCAGCATGAGAGATAAGCGCAAATGTCCTTTTTAATGAGCAAGCTAGTGTGTCGTGTGAATGTTCAATTGCAAATGGATCAAGGTTCTCTTACTACAGAAGGGAGAAATAAAGTGAGCCTCTAAGAGAGAAGTAATATTACTACCCTAATGGTGACACACATGAAAGAGAAAGGCTCATCTAATATCAAATGAAAGAGTTCACAAAGATGCAACGATCATTATAAACATAACAACACATTTCCAATGAGTAAGAACCAAAGTCACCGAAATATTTCAATTACTCTGGTACATATGAAAGCAAACATGAACCATAAACATTCAAAGAATAGTCTTAGAAACATTCATAATCCATGTGTGAAAATGTGGTGGCCTGAAATGATTCAATATTAAGAAAAAGTCCCAAGATACATAAATACAATGAACATTACTAGCTCCAATAGTGGAGCGTTATAGCCACTACTTTCTCCCCAAAAGTACTAACTTTGTCTCTCTAATTCCTTGTGGGGGAAGCCAAGGTTAAAAGTCCTTTACATGAGAAATGAGGATCTATTTATAACTTGAGGAATGACCTTTCACATCCTCATGACTCTTGACTTTCCAACTTCTAGTGACCTTTGCAATTCTATACCCTTTGGAATTACATATGGCTTTTGGTATTACATATCTTTTGGACTTCCATGACTCTTTAGTTCATACATAACTCTTGGACTTCCACGTATTTGTAATTACAATGATTACAACAATACATCATGACTTCCACATCATCGTGTGTTGAGAACGTGACATGTCACTATCTTTGATGACTAGTACTAATAGTGACTAATGACATGGACTTTCTCCAGTGGTGACATGTATGTCACATGTATCTTCATTCTTCATGCAGCTTCAATCATTGATGTCCTCACTCTCCAAAGGGTCTTTGATCTAATGGAGTCTTTGAAGTGCTTTTATCATCAAGATTCAAGTATATTCATCATTATTTCAATGCTTCCTTTATTTTTTCTTTTTTCCCGATCTTCCTTGCCTGTGCTTTCCATGTTGTTCTTGGAATACTTGTATCTGCAATTACTCATGACAAGAAACCATCAACCTGAAAATCTCATATTCTACCATGTTCTATGCATCATTTGTGTTCATTCCTTTTTAGTGTGCTCAATGGGGACAAAAGGAGATTCTAAGTGCATGGGTGCACTTTGAAAGGTTGAAGAGCTGAAGAGGAAAGGCTTTGGGGCTTCAGTATGCGCTCATGTGCCCAATAGAGAGAGGCAGTCAAGGCAGGGTGCATGGCACATGTCCGAAGGATGAAGGGGAAGGCTTTGGGCTTCCCAAGTGCATTGTGTGCTCAAGGAAGATATGGATGCCATAGGGCACACTACTCAAGGTTGAGGGATGAAGGCTTCAGGCCTTTTAGGTGCGTTCATGCACTCAAGAGGCCCAAAAGGGCACAGGGTGCACTCCTAGAGGCTTAAGGGTAATGCTTCATGCCTTTGAGTGCACTCATGTGCTCAAAGGGTCCAAGAGGGTGCATGGTGCATTGTGGAAGGCTAAAGGATTAAGCTTAAGGCCTTTAGAGTGCCTTCATATGCTTAAGGAGGGCGCACTTATTTGAATCGAAGGAGTGTGGTCAAGGAAGATGTAGTCTATTGAAGCACGCATTTCAGGGAAAGGAAGGGAAAAGAGCCTTAAGGAGTGCACTTTTCACTCTTGGAGGGAGCAAGACGCACTTCTAAACAGCAAAGGATTCTTGATCAAGGCTTCAAAGTGCACTCATGTGCTCTTTTCCTCAATGGGTTTACTTTGAACCAAATATTTGTCTAAGTCTGAGATATAGGGCGAGGGGTGAATAGGATGAGTTTTAGACATAAAACCATGCGCAAAAAATACCAACTCATCAAGAAAACTTAGAAAAACTCAAACAATGATAAATAAACATCAAAACACCACTTTGTACACATTCCCCAAGTATGACGAGTGCAGTGTGTGGAACTGCAACAAAAAGGTGTTGTTTACAACAACAAAGATGTTACAACCATGAAATGCACCTAAAGATGTTCTAACCAATGCATCGAAACTTGAGACCATTGAAGGACACTTGAAGCACATAGAATAACATGAGATACCATTCTATGATCAAAGTGACACTAGGTACGACAGTGATGGTAGGCTCCAAAATTCGAATGTAGTGAAATTTTGGAGGGTACCATAGCAGCAACAACACTTGGCAACAAACTAGGCGAACTTCAACTCTAGGAATAGATTTAGGTTAAGGGTTAGACCTTAAAGAAGTATATATTTCCTTGATTTCCCCCTTTCGACCAGATTTTATACATATCATCTCAACTTTTCTCTACTTCGATTGAACACATACAAAAGATACACCATATCACAATCTTTTCAATCCAATAAAGAGTAATGTGCACGACAAGTTTATGATATTCAAAGTATGAGTTTTCATCTTTGATGTTGCTCCGCTACCAATAGGCTTGGACATTACCCCTACAGCGTCACTCCAGGAGCACAAATGTTGCTTCACGGCCAACGAGCATGGACAATATCTTGGCAAAGTCATTTGCTTTACCTCCCTGTGCAAGAAACCTTGCTCTTCTTTCACCCTTTATTTATTTATTTTAAAATAACTGTGCATCAACACTTATTATTTTTATGTGAGGAAGAGGGATCTTGAATTATTGAAAGCAGAAGAGGTTGCCCCTTCAGAGAAATATTTTAATACCTCTGATATTAGTTTACTCGCTTTAGATTTTCCCCTTATCCCTTTTCTACTAGATTGGACAAGTGTTAACACACAAATAGATTTACACCAAGTTGAGTAATTTAGCTAATATCACAGGTGCGGATCTAATAGGTTCCCTCAAGGTTCTCCTATTGGATAAATTGTATTTTCCATCTAGAATGTGAACAACAGAAAGCCAAATGTTGTGATTGTCACACTTCTCTTTAATTACACCAAAATTTCTTTTGAGCCATGCACTTTTACACAAGAGTCTTATTTATGTAAAATTACCAACAAATGAGACATGACACGACATGACTAGCATAACACACAAATGACAAAAAAAAACATGAAACAAAATAAATTGTACAGGAAGCACATCTTGTAGCTGCTACTGAAAGTAATGTTTTAAATCTCGACCATTTATGGGAAGGGGGTCAATCCTCCCATCTAATAGTTTCAGCTTGAAATTATTGTGACAGAGCTTTTCTTCCATAGTTAATGGTCCAATCCACAAAGGTTGGAACTTTGTGTGTTTGTATTTCTCTTCATGGGGTTTATCCCACTTCAGTACTAGGTCACCCACATCAAAGCTCTTTTCCCTTGGCAGACTTCTTATCAAACCAATGCTTTACATAGTTCTGATGCATAACAAATTTGTTTTTGGCCTTGAGCATTTCTTCCTCGAGTTTGAGTAAAGTGTTTATCCTGCTCTGAACCAAAAGGCAAGGTATACCATGTGACTCTTGGGAGAGTTGCAAGGATGGAAGATACAGGTTTGGAGGCAAGATAGCTTCTTTACCGTAAACTAGAAATTATAGTGAAATTCTTAGGGAAGGATTTGGAGTTACACGGTCAACCCAGAGTGCATTGATCAAAGCTTTATGTTAGTTCCTTTGTTCAGAGAAGATGGTTTTCTTGATTATACTTGATTCAGCCAAATCATTTCCCTGTGAATAATAATTAGATGCATGTTTCAATAAAATTCCATTTCCTAACGTAAATTCATAAAGTTTTAATGATGAAAAGTAAGTCGCATTACCGAAGACAGGTGACATAGGAACACCAAACTTGATTATAATATTTTTTTACAAGAAGTGAATGACTTTCTCATCATTTACTTGTCTGAGAGGAACTGCTTCTGACCACCGAGTAAAATAATTTGTCGATGTGAGAATATATCATTGTTTCTTTGATGAATGGGGAAAAATCTCTCTGATAACATTTAGGCCCCACAGTTGGAATGGTTCCTCAACTGTCACTGGTAGAAATGGGGTGGCTGACCTCTGATTGTGACCGGCACATCTCTAACAAACTTGGCACTTGTGGACATAGTGTGAGCATATTTGAATAGAGTGGACCAATAATAACCATCCCTCATAACTTTATGTGTTGTAGTGTCGCTCACATAGTGGCCACCTGTCAGTCCATTGTGTAATTATTTAATGACCTTATTTGTATCCTACGACTCAAGGCACCTTAGCGGGACACCATTGTGGTGATTTCAAAAAAGCACTCCATGCATTAATTGATAAGTTAGATATTTTAAATGAATTCCCCTCTTCTATTTATTTGATAGGTGCATGAGCAAGGTGCCATGCTCCAAATAATTTCTTAAATCTGCATACGATTACGTTGTAGACATAGATTGAGGAACATATTGAATGTTGTACATTTCTATCTCCTACTCCCATCCTAAAATATCTTTCTCGGGAGCATCTTTTGCTTCAGCTGCTAGCTTACATAGGCCATGACCCTTTATTTTATGAACTCTCTTGAACTCCATATCATATTCTTGTAGACAGTTCATCCAATTGGCCCTCTTCTCACCCAGCTCTTGTTGCATGAGCAGTGACCTTACTATTGGATGAGTTACAAATATCATTGTGTGAGCTTTTAATAGATAGGGCATGAAATACTTAACTTCCTTGTATACAACATATGCTTGTTTTTCAATGGCAAGATAATTTAACTCTAGTCCTTGTAGACTAGTGCTCATAAAGGAGACAGGATGCTCATTTCCTTCAATATCTTTCTGAGTCAACACGACTATAATTAACAAATCTGAAGTAAAAGTATAGAGAAGGAAATATTTGCCATAATCTGGACTAAATAACACAGGTGCATCGGCAATAGTCTGCTTTATCTAAGCGAATACGTCCTTCTCTCATTTATCCCATTTGTACATTGAATCTTTCTTAATCATCTCTTGTATGGGCTTAATTATATGAGTATAATTAGAGATTAATTTTCTCATGAAAATAATTTTCCCTTAGAAAGATTGCATGGCATTCTTATTCACTGGGAATGAGATTTTGTGATGGCTTTGATCCTCTCAAGATCAATCTTAATTCCACTTTTCGCAATGATCTACCCTAGTAGGATCCCTTCAGACACACCAAAGACACTCTTCTTGGGATTAAGAAAAATCCCATAATTTTGACACTGCTCAAATATTTGTTTCAAATGACATATCTGACCTGATCTTTTCTTGGAGAACATAGTAACTTCATCCAAATAAACAATGATGTTATGACCTATAAGGCCACAAAAGGAAATTTCCATCTCTCCTTGGAAACTCGTGCTGACGTTTATAAGCCCAAATGAAATCCTCTTTAAGGTGAATGTTCCCCATTTGGCCTTGAAGGTAGTCTTTAATCTGTCTAGTTCTGCTACTAGTACTTCATTATAACAAGATAAACCATTTAGTAGTGAAAACACTTCAGACCCAGATATTGTCTGAAGGATCTATTCCATGGATGGCACTGGGTAATTGTCTTTATTATAAGCGTAATTGATATTTCTAAAATAAACATGTAGACGTATTTCACCAGACTTTTTTTCTAACTAGGACTAAGTTGGAAACCCAAGTGGAATGTTTGACTTTAAACATGATCTGAGCATCCATAAGCTTTTTTAATTCCTTTTGGATAAGGGGTTCCAATGTTGCATGAACTTTTCGCAACTTCTGCTAAAAAGGATTTACCCATTATTTTATAGGAATGATGTACTGGATAATATGAGTGTCATGTGTCTTTAAATCGTCGTATGTCCATGCAAATACATCATGGTATTGCTTGAATAAGTGGATAAATGCCTATCATTCTTGTGGAGAACAACATCTATCGAATTTTACATACTTTGTATATTCTTGGCTCCCAATATTGACTTGTTAAAATGTTAACTTTGATCTTTGAGTCTTTGTGTTGATTGGTCCTCTAAATAGGTTTTGCAAGTCATATAACTTCCATAGGGACACCACACCCTTAGGAATAGTGTTTCCTTTCATTGCATTGGATGTGTCCTACAAAGCCCGATCGTGCTCATCCTCATCTATGATAGCATCTTTGAATACATCCACATTAGACATAAAGTGAAATATTTTTTTTCTTCATTGAAAACACATAAGTTAGTGGCCTTTTCAAGAACAAATGGTTTATATACAATTTCAATAGAAAAACCACTTTTCAATGGTGACACCCTAGCGGTTGCATTTGCTAATGCTTTTATTGCAACATTTCTGAGTTTAGGAATAGAAATAATATTGAAAGCTTTAAAATTATTAATTAAACACCATACCTCTTGTTGGTAGTTTTTAAGATGCAGTGAGACATAGTGGATAATATCTTGTACCTGATGAGTGACCACCTATGAGTCGTCGATTACCTTGAGAATTTCTACCTTCATATCGATGGCCTTTTTCAATCCAAGGATGAGTGCTTCATATTCGGCATTATTATTAGTACACTCAAAATCTAGACGACATGAAATGATATGATTCTTATTGCATGGGTCAGTAAGCACAAAACCAACTCCAGAACTATCCTACGTCTTTGAGCCATCAAAATATAAAGTCCAAATATCATGAGCTACTAAGTTACTTCCTATACTATTGTTATTATTATTATTATGTACATCTATATTACACGTTTCATTCACACCAGCAAAAGAACAAGGAAGGAGCTCCAATTGTGTATCTGGTGGAACAAGTGACGATTGTGCCTGATAACACCCGAGGTCATTTTCAAGGAAATATTTCCCAAAAATTAGATCAACAAAAGCAACAAGCTCGTTGTGGCCCTCAAGTGGTGTCACAATGTGTTTCATATATGGCTCACTTTCCACTCAAATTTAGTTATTCCTACCCTTATAAGGAAGCCATAAATGTAACCAGTCTATCGCAAAGTACCCTTGCAATTTGGTAGACCTAACTCTACTAAGGAGTACCCCATAGGCTTCTAGAATATCCACAATTACAATATTTTTACACTGATGAACTCAACCGAATTTTGATAATATAATAAGCACATTTGTAAGTTCACTAATAGCTTAGACAAGAGATTTGTCCAGCTGAATAATTTGTGCATCAATTTTGTCCCATTTAGCATTTATTTTCTTTGCAACATACAATGGAATTACATTTACAGATGCACCATAGTTGACTAGACAATTATGGACGTTATAATTAAATTTTTCAAAAGTTAATAAAAATGGAGGGCAAAGAGTGTTAGCTTCTAGTGTTACAACATTCACTACAGATTCAAGCGGACCAGAAAGCATACAAGACACATTTTGAGAGGAAGAAGCTTTATCACTTGTCAAAGGTTGTGAAAAGGTCTAGACAATAAGTTCATCTTGGCCTGCGATATTTGTAAGCTCATATATAGAAATGTTGGCTCGCATTTTCTTCATATCTTCCACTATGTAGTAATCAATTGTTTCACCTTTAGCAGGAAATGTCGAAGCGTATGGAGGAGTAGCTTTATTCGACACTTTCATAGTGGTGGACTTACTTTTGTTGCTGGAGGAAGTGCTCTTGGAATTAGTTTTGTTCCCAAATTTGCTCTGTGCATTTTGAGCATGGTTGACTGGTGGTGAAATCCTTCTTAGCAACTTCTCCTTTAATTTATGTCTGGTCAACTCTTGTTCATAGATGGGCCCTTTACTCCTTAAATTAAACCAACCAGTTTGCTTCTTAGGGGGGCGCTCACTTTATGGTGGCTCTTCAGCATTATTCTTATCGTCGATGTAGATACAGTGAAATGCAATCACTATGTATCCAATACCTTTGTTTTCTTTAACTGCTACAAGTTCTTTTGTTTCTTTTGTCTGTTCCACTTGCTTGTCTACTTATAAAGAATCCATAATGTGTGCCATTAGAGTGTTCATGTTGTGGTTCCACTGAGGGCATGTATTTTCTGAATGGTATTCCTGGTGGAGAGAGAAATAATTATCCATGTCAATACTTTCTATGTTCATCACAACGTTCGAGCTCTTGGCATACTTGGCGGGCTAATTGTTGTTGTTATTATTATTCCTTCAACAAGGGAAGGACTTGGGACACTTGTTGCTAGTATAAGTCTCGCTTGACCTTTTATTTAGTTACAATATTTCGTTGGTAAGTGTATTTACCATCTTGGTCAAGCTTTCAATATCCGATGATTCCTTTTCTTTAGCCTTACTAGAAGAAGACTAAGACTTTCTACTAGATTCTTTGGATTCCTTTGATTTGTCATTATCAGTAATGACTCTAATCACACGCAAATCCTTTTCAATGGCATTTGCTTCCACAAATTTTACTTTCAATGTTCCCTTTGCACCTCTTTTTACGAATTGGGAAATGTTGGTGGGCAAGGCAGTTGTGTAATAATCAATAGTGATTAGATCGTGTGGTTGTGTGCCTGAGGGGAAGTTTTACAGTATGTGATTGAACTTTTGATTAAAATCTTTTAGTTTCTCTTTTTCCCCCATCTTGATGTTTCCAATCTCTTTTAGTAACATGGTGGGAGTGTTGTCATCAACAAATCTCTCAAGAAATGACTTCTTAAACTCCATCCAAGTGTGGATTGAATTGACAGGAAGACTATGGTACCATGTTGTTGCTCTACCTTCTAATGTATAAGGGAAATGTATGCAAGCAACATCATCATACCTCACCTCCAATATTTGCAGATGCATGTCAAAATCATCGAGGTGATATTGTACCTTTGTCTTCTTATCTGGATCATTCCTTGATAGCTGCTTTTCTAGATGTCTAGGCATCTTATGGAGATTTTCCAAAAGAGAAAGAGGCCCTGAGGCCATCCAATCCAAATCTTGGTCGATCATGTTCTCGTCTTTGTGTTCCTCCTCCTTATCAGAATCTAAGGAGTCTTCTCCTTCACCATCTAATCCATCAAAAATTTTGTCGAAAAGAACAACGCCATTATCATACCCCTCATTAGGAGGTGGAATATGATCCTGATGTATTATATCATATGTGAATTCGACCAACTCTTTAAGAGTGGAAAAGACCAAATCTTCCATTGTATAAACTAATATACTGATACAAATTGTTTCTTCCTTCTTCAAAAAATGTGGAAGATTGTATGCTCCAATCCAATAGCCTTTTTGTATGATGGGTTATAGGTTGAAGTGCCTGGGTTTGTTTGTAGGTAACCTCGCAAGTCAATTCTGGGACATGCTAAGAAGATCCTCCTACTTCATTAATAGGAATTAGAGTGGTGCTCAAAATATTGCTACAATGTCCATAAGAAGAATGATTTGGGTGTGTGGAGTTATCAGCCATAAAAAACTAGTGGCCCTCCTTCTAGCACCAGAATGTTGACGGTGTTGGATACCACCAACATACAGGGGATCTCCCTGATATAAGGTCCCAACAAGACCTCACATTGTTTGGTGTAGGAGTCTCATCCAGAATATGACTCGGTTGTCATTTACTTAAAGATTGGCCTTGGCTTTAGCTGTCATCACGAGATAGAAACACAAATGTCCTTTTAAATGAGCAAGCTAGTACACCTTGTGAATGTTCAATTGTAGATGTATCAAGGATCTCTTACTTAAAAGGGGGGAAATAATGTAAGCCTCTAAGAGAGAAGTAATAGTACTACCTTAATGGAAGCACACATGAAAGAGAAAGGCTCATCTAACATCAGGAGAAATAGTTCACAAAGATGTGACGATCATTATAAACATAACAACACATTTCCAATGAGTAAGCATTAAATTCACCAAAATAGTTCAATTACTCCAGTACAGATGAAAGCAAGCATGAACCATAAACATTCATAGAAGAGTCTTAAAAACATTAAAAATCCATGTGTGAATATGTGTTAGCCTAGAAGGCTTCAATATTGGGTACAAGTCCCAAAAGTGGAGCATCAAAGCCACTACTTGCTCCCCAAAAGTACTAACTTTGTCTCTCTAATTCCTTGTGGGAGAAACCAAGGTTAAAATTCCTTTACATGAGAAATGTGGATCTATTTATAACTTGAGGAATGACCTTTCATATCCTCATGGCTCTTGACTTTCCAACTTCTAGTGACCTTTGGACTTCTATAACCTTTGGAATTCCAAATGACTTTTGGAATTACATATGACTTTTGGTATTACATGTCTTTTGGACTTCCATGACTCTTTAGCTCATACATGACTCTTGTACTTCCACTGATTTGTATTTACAATGATTACAACAATACATCATGACTTCCACATCATTGTGTGATGAAAACATGACATGTCACTATCTTTGATAATTGGAACTAATAGTGACTGATGACATGGACTTTCTCTAATGGTGACATGGTTTCCACGTGTATCTTTGTTCTTCATGCAACTTCAATCGTTGATGTCCTTACTCTCCAAAGTGTCTTTGATCTAATGGCTTCTTTGAAGTGTCTTTGATCTAATAGATTCTTTGAAGTGCTTTGATCATCAAGATTCAAGTGTATTCTTCGTTCTTTCCATGCTTCCTTTGTTTATTCTCTTTTCCCTATCTTCTTTGTGTGTGCTTGCCATGTTATTCTTTGAATACCTATCTTTGTAATTACTCATGACAAGCAACCATCAACCTCAAAATCTCATATTCTACCATGTTCTATGCATATGTTCTATTCATGCCTTTTCAGTGCGCTCAAGAGGGACAAAAGGAGCTTCTAGGTGCATGAGTGCACTTTGAAAGGCTAAAAATCTAAAGGGGAAAGGTTTTGAGGCTTCAACATGCACTCAAGAGAGTGAGGAAGTTAAGGCAAGGCACACAGCGCAAGTCCGAAGGATGAAGGGGAAGGCTTCAGGCTTCCAAAGTGCATGGTGCACTCAAGGGAGAGATAGAGGGCGCATGGCACACTCCTGGAGGTTGAGGAATGAAGGCTTTAGGCATTCGGGGTGTGCTCATTTGCTCAATAGGCCTAGGAGGGCACAGGGTGCACTCCTAAAGGTTGAAGGTTGGTTCTTCGTTCCTTGAAAGTCCACTCATGCGCTTAAAGGGTCCAAGAGGGTGCATGGCACATTGTGGAAGGCTAAAGTGTTGAGCTTAAGGTCTTCGGAGTGTTCTCATGCATTCAAGGAGGGCGCACTTCTTCGAGTCGAAGGAGTGCACTCAAGGAATATTTAGCCTCTTAAAGGGTGAAATTTGAGGAAATGAAGGGGAAAGAGACTTAAGAAGTGTGCTTTGCACTCTTAGAGGGTGGAGGGTGCACTTCCGAATAGTGAAGGATTCTCAATCAAGGGTTTCGAGTGCGCTCATGTGCTCTTCGCCTCAATGGGTTTACTTTGAACCGAAGATTTGTCTAAGTCATAGATATAGGGCGAGGGGTGAACAAGATGAGTTTTAGACATAAAACCATGTGCAACACATACCAACTCATCAAGAAAACTTAGAAAAACTCAAGCAATGATAAATAAACATAAAAGCACCACTTTGTACACATTCCCCTAGTATGACGAGTCCAATGTATGCGACTGTGACCAAAAAGTGTCATTTACAACAACAAAGATGTTATGACCATGAAATTCACCTCAAGATCTTCTAACCAATGCGACAACACTTGAAGCACATAGAATAACATGAAAAAACATTTGGTAACAATGTAAACTTTGAAACGGGAACTATAAACTCAAAACGGGAACTCTGGCCCAAAAAAACCAAAAAAACATCAAAAACAATGCTAAAAACGAAAAGTGTGTATACTGGAACGATGTTTTTTTTTTAGGTGCCAATTTTGAACGTGTTTTAAAAATGGCGGTGACTACGAAATTTTCGTGCAAAATATAGCTTCAAAACGAAAGTGATGCTACTGGAATAACGTTTTTTTTTTTAGGGTCAATTTTCAAACTTTTTAAAAAATGCTAATAAAACCAATTTTTTATGTCTCAAACAAAGTTAATTTTTAAGGAAAAAACACATTAATGTTTCTGGTAGAATATCATTTTTCTTTCCTAAGTATAAATTTAACATGTTTTCAACCACACCATGCTAGATACAAAAGAAATTGAAATTTTTTCAACTATAAAATTAAAAAACCATGACATTATGAACAAAGTATATCACTCAATGAAATCAAAAGTCTTTATTTGTATACTGAATAAAACAGACATTATATCTCTAATTTGATATTGCATTGTAGATATTTAAACAATAAAATTTATCATACTTAAGACATAATCCAACAACATAAAAATGCTTCATAACTTCTCATTCATTATAATCGTGCATGTAATCCCATGCTCTAACTAAGTTTCTGCATGTAGGTGTGTAGTACTTCCAACAGTGATGCATTATAGAGTTTGTTATGTTACATTGACTTTTAATAAATTTAAAAAATTAAATACATTTGTAATGCATTATAGAGTTTGTTATGTTGCATTGACTTTTAATATATTTAAAAAATTGCATTCATATAAAGTGGTTCCCATGATTTTTTTTTAATTCGTTCTTACATGATAAGTTCTTCATTATCATTTATAACATTCATTATACATAAGAAAGTTTTATTTAAATAAATGGTCCATTACTTCTAATAAATTTAAAAAGTTAGATTAGTTCTCCCCAACCACAAATTTTTTAGAAATTTGAGATTATTTCAATTTTAAAAAAAAAAAAAAAAAAAAAAAAAAAAAAAAAAATCCATAATAAATTTCTCATTATTATTTATAATTTTTTTTTCTTAATTTAAATTGACCCATGGTTAATAAGGTAAATATATACATTAATAAAAAATTATTTATATTATAATCGCTTTTGCCTTTAACTGTATAACTAGTTAAGATTTTTATTTTATTGAGGTTGAAAAAATACACCGTTAATACATTAAACGAATTCATTGCCCTTGTAGTGAGATAGATTACATTAAATGTCTTCATTGAGCTCTTACGTTTTTGAATGGTTTTCTTTAACTTAAAAAATTTAGCTTGGAGCAGCTGTCCCAAATTACTAACAGGCCAGACGTGTGGTTATCCGTAATCCTCACTATCCACATCGTCTATCGTAATTTTGAACAAAAATTTTCATTGTTCAATTTATCGTAATTTTGAATAAAAATTTTCATTGTTAAATTTATTATTAAAGTTTTAGTAACTTTTTTTCATAGAGATGTATGATCTATGTGGCTAACTACTTTAAAATTTTAATAATCATTTTTTAATAATATATAATTTAATTTATATTTATATTAACAATATACTTTGCTTTTCTGAAATTCAAATTTTTAAAATATTTTGAATTTATATCAAAATTTTAATAATCATTTTTTAATAATATATATTTTAATTTATATTTATATTAAAAATATTGTTTGCTTTTTCAAATTTAAATTTTTAAAATATTTTTTATTTATTGTTTAAAATCTTTATGATTTATATGTATTTTCAAAATTAAATAAATTCTCTTCTTTCATTTGACAAATACACTAACGCAGTTGGGTAAGTGGCTGTCAGCTTAGTGCATAGAGAACAAGAAGTTACGGAGAACATTTTATAAATCAAATCACAAATTATATTTTTAAAATTTAAATGATGTATGGTTCTATTGATATAGAAGAGACCAAAATATATTTGTGTATTTCATTTTTAATTATAAAATTAAAAGATACAATGAGAAGAGATTAATATGTAAATATTAAGTTAAAAAAAATGTTAACATGGTTATATATAAAGTATCTTATATTTATTTTAATTCCGGATTATTAAGTCTTTAAATTGATTAAATTTGTTGGTAAAATTACTTTATAGAAAATTTATTTAGTAGTGACCATCTTGCCTGCCTCCAACGTGGATGACCATCTTGGAGGCAGGCAAGATGGTTTTAAAATTTAAATGCTGTATGGTTCTATTGATATAGAAGAGACCAAAATATATTTGCGTATTTCATTTTTAATTATAAAATTAAAAGATACAATGAGAAGAGATTAATATGTAAATATTAAGTTTAAAAAAATGTTAACATGGTTATATATAAAGTATCTTATATTTATTTTAATTCCGGATTATTAAGTCTCTAAATTGATTAAATTTGTTGGTAAAATTACTTTATTGAAAATTTATCACGTATTAGTAGTGATCATCTTGGCTGCCTCCAAGATGGTCGATTCCCGGCAACCATCTTGGAGGCAGGCAAAATGGTCACAAATTATATTTTTAAAATTTAAATGCTGTATGGTTCTATTGATATAGAAGAGACCAAAATATATTTGCGTATTTCATTTATAATTATAAAATTAAAAGATACAATGAGAAGAGATTAATATGTAAATATTAAGTTTAAAAAAATGATAACATGGTTATATATAAAGTATCTTATATTTATTTTAATTCGGAATTATTAAGTCTCTAAATTGATTAAATTTGTTGGTAAAATTACTTTATTGAAAATTTATCACGTATTAGTAGTGATCATCTTGGCTGCCTCCAAGATGGTCGATTCCCGGAATCAACCATCTTGGAGGCAGGCAAGATGGTCACAAATTATATTTTTAAAATTTAAATGATGTATGGTTCTATTGATATAGAAGAGACCAAAATACCTGGTCACTACTAATATGTGATAAATTTTCAATAAAGTAATTTTACCAACAAATTTAATCAATTTAAAGACTTAATAATCCGGAATTAAAATAAATATAAGATACTTTATATATAACCATGTTAACATTTTTTTTAACTTAATATTTACATATTAATCTCTTCTCATTGTATCTTTTAATTTTATAATTAAAAATGAAATACGCAAATATATTTTGGTCTCTTCTATATCAATAGAACCATACAACATTTAAATTTTAAAAATATAATTTGTGACCATCTTGCCTGCCTCCAAGATGGTCGATTCCGGGAATCGACCATCTTGGAGGTAGGCAAGATTGTCACTACTAATACGTGATAAATTTTCAATAAAGTAATTTTACCAACAAATTTAATCAATTTAAAGACTTAATAATCCGGAATTAAAATAAATATAAGATATTTTATATATAACCATGTTAACATTTTTTTTAAGTTAATATTTACATATTAATCTCTTCTCATTGTATCTTTTAATTTTATAATTAAAAATGAAATACTCAAATATATTTTGGTCTCTTCTATATCAATAGAACCATACAGCATGTAAATTTTAAAAATATAATTTGTGACCATCTTGCCTGCTTCCAAGATGGTCGATTCCGGGAATCAACCATCGTGATAAATTTTCAATAAAGTAATTTTACCAACAAATTTAATCAATTTAAAGACTTAATAATCCGAATTAAAATAAATATAAGATACTTTATATATAACCATGTTAACATTTTTTTAACTTAATATTTACATATTAATCTCTTCTCATTGTATCTTTTAATTTTATAATTAAAAATGAAATACGCAAATATATTTTGGTCTCTTCTATATCAATAGAACCATACAACATTTAAATTTTAAAAATATAATTTGTGACCCGACCATCTTGGAGGCAGGCAAGATGGTCACTACTAATAAGTGATAAATTTTCAATAAAGTAATTTTGCCAACAAATTTAATCAATTTAAAGACTTAATAATCCAGAATTAAAATAAATATAAGATACTTTATATATAACCATGTTCATTTTTTTTAACTTAATATTTACATATTAATCTCTTCTCATTGTATCTTTTAATTTTATAATTAAAAATGAAATACGCAAATATATTTTGGTCTCTTCTATATCAATAGAACCATACAGCATTTAAATTTTAAAAATATAATTTGTGACCATCTTGCCTGCTTCCAAGATGGTCGATTCCGGGAATCGACCATCTTGGAGGCAGGCAAGATGGTCACTACTAATACGTGATAAATTTTTAATAAAGTAATTTTACCAACAAATTTAATCAATTTAAAGACTTAATAATCCGGAATTAAAATAAATTTAAGATACTTTATATATAACCATGTTAACATTTTTTTAACTTAATATTTACATATTAATCTCTTCTCATTTTATCTTTTAATTTTATAATTAAAAATGAAATACGCAAATATATTTTGGTCTCTTCTATATCATAGAACCATACAACATTTAAATTTTAAGAATATAATTTGTAATTTGATTTATAAAATGTCTCCATAACTTCTTGTTCTCTATGCGCTGAGCTGACAACCTCGTATTAATTTATTAACGGTGTATTTTTTCAACCTCAATAAAATAAAAATTTTAACTAGTTATACAGTTAAAGGCAAAAGCGATTATAATATAAATAATTTTTTATTAATGTATATATTTACCTTATTAACCATGGGTCAATTTAAATTAAGAAAAAAACAATTATAAATAAACATTATAAACAATAATGAGAAATTTATTATGGATTTTTTTTTAAAAATTGAAATAATCTCAAATTTCTAAAAAAATTGTGGGTGGGGAGAACTAATCTAACTTTTTAAATTTATTAGAAGTAATGGACCATTTATTTAAATAAAACTTGCTTATGTATAATGAATGTTAAATTTTCATGGGAACCACTTTATATGAATGCAATTTTTTAAATATACTAAAAGCCAATGCAACATAACAAACTCTATAATGCATTACAAATGTATTTAATTTTTTAAATTTATTAAAAGTCAATGTAATATAAAAAACTCTATAATGCATCACTGTTGGAGGTACTACACACCTACATGCAGAAACTTAGTTAGAGCATGGGATTACATGCACAATTATAATGAATGAGAAGTTATGAAGCATTTTTATGTTGTTGGATTATGTCTTAAGTATGATAAATTTTATTGTTTAAATATCTACAATGCAATATCAAATTAGAGATATAATGTCTATTTTTTATTCAGTATACAAATAAAGACTTTTGATTTCATTGAGTGATATACTTTGTTCATAATGTCATGGTTTTTTTAATTTTATAGTTGAAAAAATTTCAATTTCTTTTGTATCTAGCATGGTGTGGTTGAAAACATGTTAAATTTATACTTAGGAAAGAAAAATGATATTCAACCAGAAACATTAATGTGTTTTTTCCTTAAAAATTAACTTTGTTTGAGACATAAAAAATTGGTTTTATTAGTATTTTTTAAAAAGTTTGAAAATTGACTCTAAAAAAAAAAACGTTATTCCAGTAGTATCACTTTCGTTTTGAAGCTATATTTTGCACAAAAATTTCGTAGTAAATTTCGTAGTCACCGCCATTTTTAAAACACGTTCAAAATTGGCACCTAAAAAAAAAAACATCGTTCCAGTATACACACTTTTCGTTTTTAGCACTGTTTTTGATGTTTTTTTGGGGTTTTTGGGCCAGAGTTCCCATTTTGAGTTTATAGTTCCTGTTTCAAAGTTTACATTGTTTGCTATATCAACAATACATGGAGAGAGTATTGATATAGAAAATAGATCTTCATCTAGCATTTGGTCATCCACCATTCCTTCCTCACCTGTAAGGAAATTTACTCTAGACAAAAAGTCAGCAACAACATTTTCTTTACCAAGCTTATCAATAATGGTCAGATCAAACTGCTACAGTAAAAGCAACCATATAATAATGCAAGCGTTTACATATGGTTTGTTAATTAAATATCTAATTGCAGCATGATCAATGTGCACAAAGGTTTGATAGCCTATGGTATAATGTCTGAATTTGTTTAAGGAATGCACGACAGCTAGGAGTTCCTTCTCAGTCATTGTATAGTTTAACTCTGCCTTTGACAACTTCTTGCTTATAAAGTATATGGCATAAGGTAACTTTTCATAAACTTGTCCTAAGGCTACTCTTATCGCTTTGTTCAAGGCATCTATATGAATGTCAAATGGTAGGGCCCAGTTTGGGCCTCTGAGAATTGGGGTAGTCACTAGCTTTCTCTTCAAGGTATCTAAGGCTTCTTGACAGTTTTCCGACCATATGAACTGAACGTCATTGCCTAGGAGGCCAAACAAGGTAGAGGCTATCTTGCTAAAGTCTTTAATGAATCTTTTGTAATATTCGGCTAAGCCTAGGAAACTTTTGACATCTCTCACCTTTTGAGGAGGTGGGACCCTTTGGATGATGGGAATTTTTTAGGGTCCACCTGCAATCCTTGTTGAGATATTGCATGACATAGCATGGTCCCTTCAGTCATCAGCAATTTTCATTTTTCTGGACCGAGGGATAGATTCATCTCAATACACTTATCTAGAAATTTTCATAGGTTAGATAAAGCTTCCTGAAAGTTAGAGCCATAAGGAGTAAAATCATCCATGTATATTCCTACTCCATCATGAATTAGTTCAGAAAATATATTCAATATCGCTCTTTGGAAAGTGGCTGGAGCATTGCACAAACCAAAAGGAAGGATCCGGTATGTAAAGGTACCCCAAGGATAAGCGAAAGTGGTCTTATCTTGGTCTTCCATGCTATTTTGAATCTGACTTTACCCACTAAACCCATCTAGGAAGGAGAAAAATGTTTTCCCTATGGGACCGTCTAACACTTGATCTATGAACGGTAAATGAAAATGGTCCTTTTTAGTGGCTTTGTTCAATTTTTGATAGTCGACATAGATTCTCTGCTTACTATTTTTCTTTTGCACTAGCACCAAATGAGTAACCCATTCACTGTCAGAGATGGGTTAGATGAATCCTACATCAAACAATTTCTATAGTTATTCCTTAACAATATCTTTAAGTGCTAGATTCATCCTCCTTTTAGACTACCTCAGTGGTTTGCAATCTTCCTTGATGTATATATGATGAGTACATACTGAAGGGTGCACTCCCTTCATCTCCCTATAACTCCAGGCGAAGTCATCTAGATGTTTTCTCAGTAGGTTGCATAGCTCCTTCTCCTGGGAAGTAGATAGGGATGGATTGATTTTCAATGTTCTTTCTGGGCCGAAATCTATATTTTTGACATGAGGAGAAGTAGGATCGGCCACACAGAGATCAGTTGAGGGGTTGTTTTGGGTTTCTCTTACTATGTCTTCTAATGGTGATACAATGGGAGGTGGATTCTGAATAAAATTTTCAATCATATCATCCTCATCTTGCAGTTTCCCCCCATGTCGATTTCTAATGTACAAAGTGGTGCAGAATAAACTTCATCCTCATATTCCTGCTCCAACCAGAGAGTTAGATCATGTTCTAGCAAGGGTTGGGCAGGAGGATATAGTATTAACTGCTTGGACATGTGCCCATTCTTTATGGTCATGTTCCCAGCTCGACAACTGATATACGCATTGGCTGTAGCCAACAAGGGTCTTCCCAGAATGAGAGGATACCTAGTGAGCTTTTCCTTTGTCTAGAGAACTAAGAACTCAGCAAGGTATTCCCAAGAACCAATGGAGAGCATCACATATTACACAATCCCCTCAAGGGTCAGTGTGGAATGGTTTACTAGCTATAGCATTGTCGTGGTCTTCCTCAAGGAGCTCTGGAGGTTAAGTTTGAGGATTGTGTCCTTTGTCATCACATTAATGGAATCTCCCAGATCAATCAAGGTATGCAAGATCATTGTTCCATTGATGTGGACATCAACTACTGGGCTTCCAGGGTCCAAATATTTTGGACAGATTATATACCCCAACATCAGGTCGGACAGTCATCCTAAGACGTTAATGGTTGGGGCATCTCTCTTGCACCTTCCTGGATGCCTAGAGCAGTTCTCTTTGATCAACCTATTGTAGATAGGCACATATTTTATGGCTTGGAGAAGTGGTATCTTTAGACATAAATGTTTCAATTCTCGCAGGAGTTCAGTCTCTTCTAGGGTAGGCTGGACTGTGATGGATAGTCTCTCAGGAAAGGGTGGATTTACTTTAGGTTCACTTTCCTCTTTATCTTCTTCAACCTCCGTGGGTAGAGGCTAGCTATCTGGGAGGAATTTCCCAGATCTCAAGTTAATTTCTTGAATCTCCACAACATAAGTTGGGCATGATGGTTCCCCACTATACACTTGCTGAGCTTGTCTATTGTTTGGGTTTGGATTTGGCTGGGCAGGCATTTGGGATTGTTTTGGTGGAGCAGAAGGTAACGGTTATGGTTGGGTAGGTGGTGGAGGAAAAAGAGCGGGAAGAGAGTTGTATTGGGGGCTCCACCCATGATGAGATCCATTCCACAGAGGCTGTGACTGAGCATATAATTGAAATGAATGGGTGGCTAGTTGGGCATGATATTGAGATGTGAAGGACAAAGGAGGAGGCATGGACCAGGAAGGATGAGCAGGAGGGCCCCAAGAAGGTATGGAAGTGACTTGGATGGGGTTGTAATATCCTTGAGATGTCCCTTGCATCCCCTACCAGTATGGTCTAGGTCCATGCAACCTTCTTTGGTTTATGTAATCGATTTTCTCAATGACTCCCTCAGCCCCTTGATATACAAATTTATGTTCGAGCAAGGAAGGGCACTTAACTATAGAATGATTTTCTTCACAGATTGAACAAACCTCTATAGAGTTCAATGGGCATTCATTCCTAGGATGCCACCTAGTTCATCTAGGGCAAAAAATGGCCAAAGCCCTCTTTGCTTCCTCTTGTTTTCTTTTGATATGTAAGGTATCTATTTGCATGGCAAGAGTTTGCAACATCTCACTCTTGAAGTCTTCCAGCATGTTTCAAATTTATCCTTTAATGGATGAGTTGGAGTAATATGTATTGGTTATGGGTTGACTCCCCCTACCTTTCTTTCTGGATACTCTAGAATGGTTTCTAAAAATAGTCTTTATGTTCACATAGGATAGTTGGTAGATGTCTCCCCCGGCTAGTAGATGGAGGGTGTCAAAAATATATTCCCGAATTCCCCTGAGCATGACCAACTTCAGAGACTCAGGGTCAAGTTTACACCCGACCCTTTTGTAACTGAGCTAGAACCTCTCTTCATAGTCTTCCAGGGACTAATCACTTCCTATGGTCATTCGAAAGATTTCCTCTTTAGTATATTTTGCCCTATGATAGTTTCGATACTTGTTGTTAAAAGCTTACTGCATCTAAGCCCAAGTTATGATGCTATTACTAGGTAATCCCATGAATCAGCACAATGCTACATCCTTGAGAGTAGATGGGAATAGTTTCAACTTTTGCTCATCTTTTGTATAGTCATAAGTTTGAGAGATGAGAGCAAACTTGAACAAGAAGGTGTCAGGATATTTTGTAGTCAAACCATGGAAATGAGGTAGGGTGGAAGGGCTTATATTTTTCATTTTGGTGTCGCCATTGGTCTCCTGAATGGGAAAGCTACCCTCTATTCTCTCTCCATTCCCCTAGCATTTCTGTTTTCAGCCATTGGCTCTGGATGAATGTTTTCTTGTTCTTCTTCCCCTATAGGTTCTTCAAATGTGTCTGGCTATTCACCTAAGGTTTCTTCTTGATCGTAGCCACCGAAGAAGAGAGAAGGTTGCATGTGTGAAGGAGTGGGGGTGTTGGGAAAATTTTTTCCTGAGTTATCTCTATTCTTACGAGACATGAAAGGAAATCCTTTTGGTTGGGTTTTTTCTTTTTCCCCAAACCGATAGTACCTACAAAAGCTAAAGTTGTGAACAAAAAAAATTGCAACTAATTGAAATGAAATTTGCAGAATTGAAAAGGAAAGCAAGTAAATGTAGAACTGAAGAAAAAGGAATGACTAGTATACTTTTGCTGAAATGAAATTTCTAGAATTGAAAAGGAAAGTAAGGAAATGCAGAACAAAAGGAAAAGAAAGGATTGGTCTACTTTTGCTGAAATAAACTATTAGCAGAATGTTACAATAGGAAATAGAAGAAAGCAGTAACCATAGAATACTTTGACACTTCCCTGGCAATGATGTCAAAAAGTTGTGAGCACCAGTATTGAAACAATAATGCTGCAATTCCTGGGCTGCCTACTTTACTTTTATCAACCCGGTAATTTGTAACAAACTTGGAAGCGTCAGTGCTCTATGCACAAGTACTAGTTCTCACTGCAGGTTGTCACTTGGTCAGCCGGTGCAAGATCACTAGGAGCTCAAGCCAACTTCTATGGATTCCAGAAGAAGATCTATATGTGATGAAAGGAAAGAAAGATTACTCTACAGATGCTATTCTAACTGCAGAAAGGAGAAAGGCTGAAATGTATAGAAAAACTAGTAAACCCTAATTAACCAACTAATTGTACTTTTGCAGAAAGCACCATGAAAATAATGAAAGGAATTCCATTACCTACTCAAGGAAGTAAACAACATCTAACTATGCTATTTCTAGAAGTAAATAAGCAAAAAACATATTTTTTGGATTTTTATGTATTTTTATGTGAATTTGACATGCATGTAATTCATTGTGTGTGAGTATGGCAGAGAATAGGTGGCGTTGAAGGGTGGTTTTGGGACTTGAGAGGATGTAGGGTGGTTTGGATGGGTCCTAGGAGGTCTCTGGTGGCCTTCTAGAGTCTTTTCCCACACTCAGAATTCAAAAGAAATCCTACAGGAAAATTTACAGGAAGAAAACAAGGATACTACAGGAGGCCTATAGGAGGAGGCCGAGAGTAGTTTTCATTGTTTTGAGGGTGTGAGAGTGGGTTAAAAAGGTGGATGAAGGTTGGAATGAGGTGTTAGGGTGCCTAATATCTACCATGAATCACTAGGAGATAGAAAGATGATTGGGTTTGCTCAAGCAGAGAGGAAGAATTTCTATGGAAAGATGCAGGAATCTATGGTAGAATTGAGGTGAGATTTGGGAGACCTATATGGCATGGATAAGATGGAGAGTGTGATTGATGATAACCTGGCCTACTGCTGGAAGAGATCTGCTGCATAGAAACTGATAATCAACCAAGGAAAAAAGAAACAAGTGAAATGAATGCATTTAGGAAAAACAGAGTTTTGCATAAAAATGGTCTAAACTATGATCTATGAAAGGAAATGCTGAGAAATGCTATAGGAAGGGAAAGCATGAAAGAAGACTAGAGCAAATTAGGAAGTGATCATGATGAAGAAGATCTAAAGTAAAGCAAAGCTAGACTATTAACATACTAAAAAGTTGCAAACACTAGAAGTCCTATGAAGGAGGAAAATTTGTGTTTTTGGGGTAGAAAGAGAGTCTTTGCCTCAAATCATGGTCCCAGAGAGAGGAAGAGAGGCCAAGGAACTATTGCTAGCCTTTTGAATACTTGCTAGTCATTGCCTAACCTACTACAAAAAGCACAATTGGAAGCAACCTACTAAATCATAAAAAGCAACCTATTCTTAACCATAAGAGAAATACATCTAACAACAAACTAATCTAAAAATTGAAGCAAAGCATACAAATACAAGTAAAGAGGATCTTGGTTTCTTGCATTGGGCCCTAACCCAATACCTTCAGCCCTCTGAGGTGACTCAATGCTAGCTCAAAAATGATTCCATATGTATTATAAAAAAATAGCAAGTTTACATGAAACTCTCACACAAAAATAAGCTCGAAATTTTGAGCAGAGTTTACATAAGAAAAAGTCCAACCCTAGTGAGGCCCTAGGCCTCTCTACGTATAAAACTGAATATACCAATAGCTTCCTCAAAATTGGGGAGGCTTGGCTCCCAAAACTTGAGATAATCATCAGCCATCCTCCACTTTCTTGGCTTCCTTCTAGTGCATGATTTAGCTTCTTTTACACTAAGTTGAATGAAAGGGAATTTGATGTGAGGAGTAATAAATGAGGGGGATTCCCTCCTATAAGTCCTCTCCTCTATCCACTTCGAGTTATTTCTACCATTTTCTCATTGGATCCTTGACTTTTACCTCGAAATCCATCAATAATCTGCATTAAATACATGTTAGACCACATGGCACAATAACTAACTCAACTCACTCTATAAGCATAAATATAATCAGAAAATCATATATTAAGCTAAGAGAATGATTTATTTGACTAGGTTAGGAGGTAAAATGAGCCCATATAATTACCCATTTATGAGGCTCATCAACAGATCAACACCTGCGACAGGTATAGGAGTTTTTGGAATGTTATGACGTAAAATAAAAGGGAGACGATGATGATTATCCCCATAATATTCAAATTATGGAAATCTAAGGTGAGCGTGTAGTGGAGGGACTACCAATGAAGTTCTAGGAGTATGTGCAATTGATCAAGACTAGGAAAGTAAATATCATGATTGAAGAAATTCCGAAGATGGCAGCCATTGGAGACTACTAAGATGAGGATGACGTTGTGAGGGTTGCAAACCTTTTGTGCAAATACTAGGGCCTCTTTCGTAATACATTTGAAGAAATGAAGAGAATTATGGGAGAGCTAGGAGAAATGAGGATTTCCCTAAATGTGCATGTGAAGCTAGTGAAGCAATGACTATATTGATTGAATACAATTTACAAAGAAAATGTTAAGCTAGAATTGGAGAACATGTTGTCGCAGGGATCAACGAGCCAGTGAAGTAATCATAATGGAGCAACCCAATGGGGGTTCAAAACATGAAAAAAAGCAAGATCAGAATGTTTGAGGACTTGTGGAAGCTAAATGATTCCTATGCACATGAGCCCTTTCTCACCCCAGTCACTAATGAGATTATAGAAAATGTGGGAGGACAAGAAGCATACCGTTTCACTGATGGATTGTTAGGGTATCACCAAGTAAGGATCGCCAAATAATACTGAAATAAAACTACCTTCGCAAAAGAGTGGGGTTGCTTTTAGTATATGGTGAGGTCATTTGGCTTGAAGAATGCACCAACAATATTTTCTAAGAGAGTAGTGGAAGAATTTAAGGAATTTATTCATAAATGATTAGAGGTATATTTAAATGATTGGAATGAATTTAGCTTGTTGACAAAAAATATTGAGGTGTTTGGGTTGATGCTAGAAAGGTGTAGGAAATTGCAAATGCCTTTAAAGCTCAAGAAGTGTACATTCTACACTCTGTTTGGTATCTTGCTAGGACATGTAGTCTATAAGTAGGGGTTGCTGGTAGAATTGGCCAAGATTTCCATCATTATGGATCTACCACCACCTACTACATTATGACAACTAAGATCCACCTTCGGTCATGTAGGGTACTAACGAGATTTCATCTAGGGATATGCAAACATCACTGTACCTATGGAGGATTTGTTGAAGAAGGGTGTATAATTTCAGTGGACCGAGAAGTGCTAACAAGATTTCGATACTTTGAAGGAGAAGATAGTATCGACACCTATTATACTCTTCTTGGATAGGAGTAAGGAGTTCCACGTACATGTTGATGCTTCTTTGATCACACTTCGAGCTATTTTGGCTCAACCGGAACAAGGGAAGGTCAATCACCCTATTTCCTTTGGTAGTCACAAGCTATTGACTATGAAGAAAAATTACACTATGATAGAAAAGGAAGGGCTAATGATGGTGTATACCCTTAAACATTTCATACATTATTTATTGTGTAACAAATTCAAGCTATATACAAACCATTATGCTTCAAAGTACTAATTTAAGAAGCTTGTGTTTGAGGGGAGGATCTGTAGATGGTTGCTATACTTTCAGGTAGTATTTAAACAAGGAATATTGGATTTGGCATGTGACTACCTGTCATGTATGACTTCAAGTAAAGAGGTGTAGAATTTGGAGGACAACTTTCTAGATGTGCAACTATTCACAGGAACCATGGTAGATGATTATTTTTACAGAAATTGTGTAGTTTTTGAACACTAGGATGGCACCATAAGGTTATACAGTGGCAGATGAGACATAGCTCGTGGTCAAAGTAATGGACTATCAGTTGATTGCACCAGTGTTTTATAACCTATGGGTTGACAGAGTCTTGAGGAGATGCATCATGGAGCATGAACGAGTTATGATATTGGTAGAAGTGCATGTAGACATCATAGGAGGTCACTATGTAGGTCACGTTACAATGCAAAATATTTTACATGTTGGACTATGGTGGCCCCACTATACATGGTCATGCTAAGGAATGTTTTCAAACTTGTGACATATGTCGAAGGGTAGAAAGGTTGTCTCATGAGATTCTGTTAAGCTCCCATCTCACCCTACATTCATTCGACAAGTGGGTCATTAATGTCATTGCACCAATTAATCCACCAATGAGAAGAACTAGTGTGTGATACATTATTACCACTACATATTACTTAACTCAATGTATTGAGGCTATGTTGGTGAAAGACTATATCATGGAGAATACTGCGCAATTTCTGTTTGGCCTTGTGGTAACCAAGTTTGGGCACTATAGAATTTTAATGAGCAACTAGGGGACATATTTTGAAACAAGACCATAGTGCAATTAATGAAAGAATTTGAGATTTATCATCATAAGGGTACCCTCATATCATCCCTAGGTGAATGTGATGAAAATTGCTTTCAAAAAATTCTTGTAAACTTCCCTCACCAAGGCATGTAACATGCAATGTGATGATTGGGACCTAAGAATACCTACGATTCTATGGACCTATAGGAATACATGTAAGAATTTTACCGCATAGACCCCATTCAAGTTATTGTATAGGAAGGAAGTTCTCATGCTGATGGATTTTCTAATACCCAACCTACTGATTGTGCTAGCTACCTAAATGGTGAAATCAGAGGTAGTAAAGAGGTGATCGTAGGAACTACTGTAGCTAGAAGGAGACCAAAAGGTAGTGAGTTTCCACCAAGAGGTATAAAAGGCCTAAGATAAGGCATAAACCGAAAGGATGATTAAGAACAAGACATTTCAAGAGGGGGACTTGGTATTTCTATATGATAGCAAGTTCTTGAAGCATTGAGGTAAACTCCAAATGGATTGGATGGGACCTTATATTATTTAGCATGAGACTGATGAAAGAATGGTGCAGTTAGGGAATTTGGATGTCACACCATGTGAAGGATTTGTAAACGGGAGTAGGCTGAAAATGTATAGAGATAACCAAAATCCTCCAAACCTTAGCTAGAGAAATGAAGGGGTTAGTCTACGAGTTGTATATAAATAGGGAAGACTAAGGCTAGGAACAGGAGATCTAGAAGAAAAGGGTTATATAAAGGTTATTTTTTATGTCCTAAATCATAGAGGAGTGTATCACATCACACACGAAGAGGTAGACTACAAAGTGTGTGGTTTTGGGGGTGCTCGTATCCAAGGTTAAACAGTGAGGGTGATCATTTAGCCATAGAAGTCAAACAAGATTACTAACAAGAGTGGTTGAAATCACATCAAATAATTTGTAGTTGATAAATAACTATGGTTGGAAACATCACCAGTGAAAAAGAATGATGGGAATTTAGTGAGCATACTTTGGGAAAATAACAGGCGATTAGTAAGCAAATTGGGGGCATATCAGGAAACTACAATCAACAAGATCACATTCATGGATAGGAAAGGAGACCATTATGTTCACCTATGATGGATGGATACTTGTAATAATGTCAGATTGAGTTAGGTATAGGCATTGGAATGAAATATTGCCTTGGTAATATGAAGTCGAACAAGTGGATGAGCGCATGTAGGTGAGCAGTACCGGTAGTTGATGACAAGGTCATAAGAAAAGAGATAAAGGAATAATTCAAAAGTATAAAGGAAAATGGTTGAGAAGAGATGAAATACAAGGGAAGTGGACATTGAGAAGGAGTAATAGGTTGACCAGTATGGAAGAAGAAAGCCTAGTAATAGAAGAGCTGAAGAGAAGTATGAAACTCTATCTATACCCATTGAAAGGAAAGGAAAGGAAAAGAGGGAGGTAAAAATAAAGGCGAATCCAAACAAGAAGAGCTTTGAGCCAATACCAAAAGATACAAGCTTAGATCCAAGTGAAAAAGTGGAGGATTTAGCAGTTGTTGTGGATTGTACATACAATCCCAAGTATATGACGCCATTCTTGGGACCTTGGGTATAAATTGGGACACCTAAAGGAGGCAAGTATATAACTCGAATGCCCCCTCCTCCATCAGGAATGCTTTTCTAGGAGGAAAACAAGGAATCTTATAGAGTATATTAATTAATTTTAACATCATTTATGTGATGCCTCCTAGCACATTGATCTTCAGGATTACATGTAGCTAGTGTTGAATGCACATAATCTGCCTGAGCTAAAATCACATGAATGGGCCAAAGTGTTGGAGACTATTAGTATCTTGAATTTGTTTCATATTTCATACTTCAGAAGGGGAGATGAGGTAGCCTTTGTTACCAAGTGTTTGTTGGCATGCATACATCACAACTAATTGTGGCTCGAACATCTAGTACCTATCACCACAGAATTAATCTACAAGATTATTGGCCTACCCATCGAGGGAGGAGACCCAAGGCTACTTATTAATGATAAGGTTCTTGATACAACTATGACGAACACATTTAATACAAAGAGGGTGAACCAAGGGTTCCTAAACTCAATGGTAAATGACCAAACTACTATGTTTGCAGTGTAGGCCATTGCTTGTAAATTGTTATGGAAGTGCCAAGTGAATGAGGTGCTTGTAGGAGTCATTATTGTGGTGAATCGATGTGCTAAGGGGGAGAGGTTCACATTGGTTCCTCTTCTATTGTATGAGTTCAAGAAATATTTCTTGGATAATCAAGAAATAAACATAAAATTTTGTTATGGACAACTATTAATTTTTATAGCATTGGTCAAATGGGAAAGATCAAAGGACTTCTAATTGGTGGTCGATGCAATAAAACCCATCACGGTAGTCAAATTCCAAAATTTGTGGGGTTCCATTAAGCCTGAGCATAAAAATTTCAGTACACTTATGTTTCATCTCTATGGGTATGGAAAATTATTGAAGAAACATCACATTTTTCCTAGAGAGAGCATGAAAAAATATAAGGGGATAGTGTGGTTCAAGGCCAACCCTCACCATATATGGGTTTTTCCACAAAGAGACCCACATAAGTGCTAGCAGAAGTAACCCTATAGACTATCCATGGAAGAAATTGAGGGTATAACATATGCATGGGAACGTTTAAGGAGATTCGTAAAGGAATGCTCCTCTGATGTTGAGACAACATCGAGCATGGAATAAATTACTAAAACCCCCTTAGGCGAAGGTCAACTTAAAGCCTAGTTTCTAGTTCTCCCAAACAAAGATCCTGTTGTAGTGATTATAACCACCCTCCAAAAATTTTCCTTAGCTTTGTTTTGGAGCCTCCCTACTAGTGATCCTTAGCAGCATGTCTAGTACCCTCAAGTACATAGGATTCATGGGTTTTTTAGAAGCTTGTTAGCCTGTGCATGCTAGTTTACTTCACTCCACTCACATGCTTACACTTTGGACTTGTGCTAGTTGTTGGCTAAGAAGCTCCCTCAGAAAATTGTGCAATTCTAGAGGGGAACGAGCGTTCCCTCCAGAAATTGCACAAATTTGAATGGAAGCCTATTGGGCCCAGAAACTGCACAATCCTGTCAAACAACCTTCCCAGTGTAAATTACGCAATCTAGCCAAGAAATGTAGCTTAACCAAGAGATTGGACAATTCTAGGTAGCATTCAGATGATCCTCCTAGAAATTGCGCAATCCCTCTGGAGAGTCAACCCAGCTGCTCCCAAAAATTGCACAAAAATACCTCTCAGTCAACCAAGATGTTGCATGTGCCTTCAGGTTGACTAGTTGCACCTGGGACCCAGAAAACTTGACTTCCATGCATGGGATACTTTTTCCCATAATAAAAAAATTCTACATTCAAAAAGGATCCCTAGATTTTAGGGATATATTTCTTGTAATTGGAGGTTACATGCAAAGATTGTTTTAGAAAATTTCCTCGAAGTGTCTCTTTTTCCTAGATTTGTGGCATGTGCATCATGAGCCTCAAATTTTTTTATTTGATGCTTCAGATCTCATTCTTCACATCGATGTTGGAGCTCTGGCATCCCATAACACATCCAAGAGTGTTTGGAACATCCAACTCAACTATTTCTGGGTAAGTCCACTTTACTTGTCTTTTGTAGCATTTATCTCGCTTTTTGGGTTTTGGCTTATCTGAGTGTTGTCTGCTTTATTTATGTGAATGCTTGGTATTGTTTGCATGCATGTTAGCCTATACAAGTAGAGTTCCAATTTTCGTTTGCATCTCACTATTGTCGCATGCATGACTGTTTTTCAGGAACGATCATCAATTTGGTAACTCATTTCACACACATGCATGTTGTTTCATTTTCTCAATCTTAAATTTGATGTTTTCATTCATGACCATTCACTCCTAATTACAATCAGTTTCACCATGCATTCACATATTCATATGCTTTCAGTTGCCCGTTGGCGAGTCTGGGCAACCTTGGCCCGAACTCTGCCTTGTTGGGACAACATTGCACAATTCTAAGAGGGAAGACTCTGCCTTCCTCTGAGAAAATGTGTAAATCTAGCTAGTTAGTGCCCTCTAGTGTTGCTTTGTGCAGTTTTGAGAGGAAATGTCTGCTGGACTAGAAAATTGCGTAATGTAATCCCTTGGCCTGCATCACTTGCTAGATGAAATTGTGCATTGCAAAATCTCATCACCTAGTAGGCCAGTCTAGATTGTGCATTATGAAATTCGAGTAGCTAACCAGCCTCTTGATAGTCCGGACTACCTCTTGTGTAGTTCCGATAGTCAGTCTCCCAGCCTCCCAGTGAAAATTACACAATCCTTGCCAGTAGTTCCCCAGGTATGTTGCATGTTAGTCCTCAAGTTTATTTGGTTTTAACTGATAGATTTCTTGCCATGCATGTCACGATGTCTCCATATATAGAAGATGTTTTTCCATCTCTCAACTATTCAGGATCAATGGCCTCCAAGAGAGAAAGGTCAAAGGACACCAACAAAAGCATTAGTGGAGAAGTAGTTGAGCGAGTGTCTATGAGTTTGCTGATTTATGAAGACACCATGTTGATCATAGAGAAAGAAATCAAGCTAAAATGGTAAGAGGTCAATAATAAATTCTTAGGCACATTTGGGAAAGATCTTGAAGACTGCCAAGTCTATATGAACATGCATAAGTTCGACTTGTACTGGATTGCATCAAAGTATCCCACGTTACCATGCACGGACATGAAACATTGCATCGTCTCATACATTGACCCTGAGATGATGATATTGAGCAGTGTCATCAAGATAGAGATTTCTACCTTTAGGGCACATGAATATCAATGATGTACCACTTTCCGAAGCTAGTGATCACCATGGAGACACCCTTCAGCATACCTAGCAGCAATGCCAACTCCAGGGATATCTTGAAGAATTGGGTGAAGGAGTCAGCCAAATTCAGGATGACACCCAACCAGAATTATTAGAAGAAGATATTGCAGAAAGCGTATCAGTAATTGGTCATCTTTTCATGTTCCTTGTATGGCCAAGAGAGCACATAAACATACCTATGGAGTTGGGTGATCATGTTGGACCAACTGGCTAATGAACAAAAATCATGCAACTGGTCTGACATGTTCACTCACAGGCTGAAGGAGCAAGTAGCAGGAGCTCAGGAGGCACCGAAAGGTCACCAAGAAGAAATCTACATGTCCACATACATCTTTGAAGTAATATGCGCCAATCAGGAGTTCTCGGGCTTGAAATGTGCATGGACACGAATGAAAACCTTTATCAATACTTATTGTAAATTGTTTTCTGAATGCATATTTCGAGGAGTTGTCACACAACTATAAGATCATTTTGTCACCCCAGTGTACAAGATGATATTTAACCAAGATCCACCTTGCATGTTGAAGGAAGCAATGGAGGCACTGATCAACATAGCACATTGGTACGCCTCACCTCTTGGAACCTTCATTCGGATGTATATCACAGAGAAGCCTCTGCATGTTTTGTTGAAGTTTTCCATGGACAAGCTCATCATGCAAGAAGTATCATACCACATCTCAAAAGGATTTTCATCTAGGCTGCATCGGAAGAAGAAGGGACCTTGTCCCACTCTTCTGTTTCGGATTGGGTTGTACGAGATACATAATATCAAGCATGTGGATGCTAAAACATAAGTGTTTAAGAAATTTCCTTTCGGCACCAGAAGCTTAAATCCATATGACCCATGTTGTCTTGTGAAGGATCACTGTGCGAGAGTGCAATTTCTGTGGATCCATGCAATATGTCATTTTGTTGAGGAAGAACCATGGAGATATTTCCACAACTTCTCTAGGCCAAATGAACCAGTCGACATCGTTGTGGAATGGTTAGCGAAGCAGCACAAAGAAGCATCTAGGAGGGCAACAACAACACCAACAGTAAAGGTAAACATATTGGCGCGTGACAAAGGCAAGAGGAAGGTTTTCGACAATGCAAAGGGAGAACAAAGATGCAATTTCAGAGAAAAATCACTTGTGTAGAAAGAAGATTTGGCAATAAAGGAAAAGAGACGACAATACAATAGGAGGACCACGCAAAGATAGAGAGGAAAATAAAGGATGGAGGAAATAGTGAAGGAGTTACATGAGTTGAAGGGGAAACATCAGAAGGAATAGGAGCTACGCACACACGAGAAGGAGTAAAAACAAGGACATATAAAATAGGAGGCATAACATACACATATTGATGAAACTGTGCCCGTACTAGTAGTACACTCATGCGAGTAGCTGACGTAGAGAAGACAGGGTGAGTACTCGCAGGAGTAGGACCTGACTCAAGAGATTGAATGAGTACTTGAGCAGATGGATATGGAGATGGAGTAGCCAGAGTTAGAGTGAGACATCAACCTCATCCCTTATCATCCAGAGGTCGACCAACCAGCTTCACCAGATCCAAAAGAAGGGTAAGTCCCAGGTGACCAAGGAGACACTGAGATCCTTAGAGACAATCCAGAAGAACAGATGCAAAACATATCATTCAACGATTCACAACATAGAGTTATGAAATCATGAGGAGTGTTTACTCTAGCTTGAGTGTCTGCTTCTTGATAGCAGAGAACAAGTGAATGTCTAAGGAGTTACAAACGACAAAGAAGGGAGGAGAACTGGTTACAACATCCGCCCAAGTAGAGTTGAAGAAGGTGATACTAGATAAAGTATCGTCCCTTAAAATAGTCATGGGGGTGTTGTATTCCAGATTTGGTACCATGCATAAGGCAATTTTTCATCTCAATGGTTGGCAATAGTGATGTGTTAGGAGAGCATGTATCTTATCAAACATGCATACTATTTTTGACCACATGCAAACATTGAAAATGAGATACAAGGGAGCCCCAATAGACTAGCCCAAGATGATGAAGCGTAGAGTGGTTGAGTTGAAGGCATGTATCCAGAGTTAGATCTTGAACTATGAATAAACCCAATAGCTCATCACTAGTTTGTAGGCTTCCCATGCATGGGTATTCAGAAGAATGGATGTTGTTTTGCATGAGCATGCCATCCCATCGATTGGGACACTCACTAAGGAAAGAAAAAACACAAGTATGACTGGAGATTGACTCGTACTTTGACGAGTTGATGCACATAGCCACTAGTGCAGACTTGGTAATCAGTGTAGACACCATGCAATAGTAGGTCATTGGTCTGGCCACACTTTAGACGATGATGCACATGTTATTAGAAAAGTTGGACATAGGAGCCAAAGCAGTGTACTTGGATGCAACAGAGGCAAGAGTTCATTTGCAGAAAGATGTCACCACAAAGCACATGGACACCATCGCAGACTACCGATCTTGGCATCAATTCACCACTATCGACCATCATGATGATGTTGAAGAGATGGTCTTCTCATAGTTGTTTGAGTCATAATGATGTATTGAATGGCTTTCTCAAGCCTATTTTATCTCACACGGGTACATGTGCAGATTGTATGTAACATCTTATCAAGTGGAAGTTCATGTGTGAACAACTGAATCTAACAGTGATAGAGTAGTTGAAGAATCATGAGTGTAGATGAATAGTAATAGAGGGGAATGTCAAGGGTCACCCCACCCTTTTCTATATATAGTCTCTCATAACTCATTGTAGGGGCTTTTGGCCAGCCAAACTTCTGATAGGAGTATCTTAGAGAAATCTTAGAGAGTATTGTAACAAGCCTTGGCTTCTCCACAATGAAGAGCTAATACATCTCTTTGGAGGAGCAAGCGGAAGTGACTGTAACATTCTGCTATTGGGACTAGTGGTCAGTCATGGTTGTACTATATGATTGGAACTTTCACTTCTTAATATAACAAAGCCAAGCCATTTCATGCATATGTTGTTATTGTATTTCATCTATCTTGTTTATTCTAGCAATATATGCATATGTTTGCTTACGCATGCATGTATGGACTCTTTCTATATAAGTATGTATGAATCTTATTGAGATGTGTGGTTGGTTTAACCATCACTTTGTATTGTTAGCTTACTTTCTCTCTAGTTTTTGATGCATCTTTTCTCATGTGTTCCCTTCCAAGCCACATGCTTCCATAGGTTTCAAAGGGGCGAACTCATCCCACTTTCCATGTGTTAGAACCATTCATGCACCTTCCTTGGCTTGATGCACATATCACTCCCTTGCTACCAACAAGGAAATCATGCTTGCATCTGTGTGCGGCTGCAGTGAAGGCGAGACCATACGAACCACTGTTGGGACTCCTACACAAAACGATTTAAGATCTAGTTGGGACTTCTTACGAAGGAGCCCCCTGACATGATGGTGGGTCCAGTAGCATCAATAGATCTGTAAGAGGAACTTGTAACTCCAGGAGGGTAGCCCCAGTTAGATGAACAAGCGTAATGAAGAGAAGCATAGGGAGAAATTTGTTGGTAATAATACTTGGGGGGGGGGGGGGGGGGTGAATTAGTATTGTCAAGACAATTCTTTTCAATTCTTTCACAAATTTGTATACACTACTTTAGTTAGAGAAAATAGTGTATATACGCAACTTCAGTTAAGGAAAACAATGTATAACTCACAAACTTGTAATTTAATTATTCTTCATGTGTTAGTCTTAAATCAGTGAGTCAGAACCATATAGACATCAATTAGGAACAAAAAAATAGTGCAGACAGTCACACACAAGAACACAAGATATAAGGTGGAAACCTAATGTGGGTGAAAACCACCTGCTGCAATATGTCTCTATCTTCTTTCAATTAGAAACTTCTTTTTACAATAATTCTGTACTGGTGCAGTCTTTTACCAGTATGTAGGCTACAACCCACAGAGGGCTACAACCCTCTCTCGTTCTCCAGCTTCTCCTGTAAGGGAGCTGCAACCCCCTTTAGCTCTTGTACTAGCAGTGGTACTAGTGCGTAGGCTACTACCTGCAGAAGGCTTCAACCTTATCTTTCTTCCAGGGACCACGTTTCATAAATTTTTCAGACTGGATCCATGAATTACATCAATCAAACATCAAGTATATCTGCAACAATCAATCTCCTTTGTACAACCCAATATAAAACACTTCTCAGGATGTTGTAACCAGAAATCAGTAATAGTAACCAGACACCAATTCTGAACCCAAAAACACTATAGCAATAAACATGAGCAACTAAGGCATACGCTACTTCACTATACTGAAACCTGCGTACATACACAGCTGTACGACTTACTGAACCTGTGTGTATACGCGCCTTCACTGCGTCGAACCTGCATATAGAGCTATGAAAGAAAGATTTCCCTTTTCAAGCACTCAAGTATTAATTATACCTAGATTTTCAAATTCACAGATCAATTCATGCTTCAAATACAATAGATCATAATCACATAAAGATACTACTGTTCAAGCTTTGAGATTTGACCTATCAATAGAACTTATCCATCTTGTAGTGTTCAGGTTCCTCCTTGATTCAGATCCAGCAATGCACCATAACCAGTCACCAGTGTTCCAGATCTTGCTCTTCTTAAGATATTCAATTCTTAAATTGATACCCTTGCCAAATGATCTTCTTGCCATTTTATAGTCTAGGCCTTACTCAAGCCATGGTCCAAAACCATTAAGAACCAATACTAGGGACCCAATACCTAGGTTCAACACCTTGGATGCAATACCGCAGGCCAAAACCATAGGTTCAAATATGTCGGACTAAATACCATGAACCAAACATAACCTTTCCCACATGTACATTCTTTTCTTTGCATGAAAGTGCGTGCATACGCATACGCACTTTTTGATCGGTAATACTGTGTGTATACGCGACTTTGCTGAGGGGAACCTGTGTATACTGTATTTTCTTCCATTCTAATTGCCTGAACTATGATCTTCCACCTGAGAACGTAGCCATCGAGGACAACACCTGTGCCATAATGCCAAACTTGTGTCATAATGCCAACAATCTCCCCCTTTGGACTTGATGGCAACCTTCCAACATTCAAAGTCATTCTCCCCCTTTGACATCAAGGGCAAAGGGTTATGCTCCCCCTGAGTTCTTGTTCTGTTGTGCTGTCGAAACTCCCCCTGACTATAGGAAAGGTCTGCAAGAATATGTTCTACAAAAGAAACATGACTTTATACATTATAAATGACCTTCCTACCACCAAAGACTCATACATACATCCATTTCCCAACCAAGTGGGGATTGACTCACCTACCCAACCAAGTGGGGATACACCAAGATAAAACAAGAACATTACATCATTCATCCCAGGCATAGTGGGGAAACCAAGAGGGGCCATTACATGACCTTGATAAGAAAAGAAATACATGACATAGAAATGAAATATTTACAACAAGATTATGATAACAACTATCATCAACAGCATCTGTCAATCACCATTCAGACCAACAACCATGCTCTCCCTCTACACCTGTTTCATCAAAACAACTGAAAGTGAACCAAGATCTTCTAAGATAATGCCAAAAATGCATTATTAGAAGAATATATGCTCCCCATGAACCTGTGCCAGATGGTCTCTGTCAGACCCAAATCAAACTCTTGTCATCTAGAGCCTGGGCCATAGAATGTCTTCAAACCAACATATACACGACTGTATCTTCATAAACCGGCGTATATATGCAGATACCCTATGTGAAACTCGCATACAGACAAGTTTCAGCAGCAAGATGATGCATCAACTACTACCAGTTTCAGTGTGAGATATTCAAATGTCTCCCTGGGTAGTGGTTTGGTGAGTATATTAGCAACTTGTTCCTTGGAGGGAACATACTTCAATTTTACCTTTTGCTCAAGCACTTGATCCCGAAGAAAATGATATTTCATAGATATGTGCTTGGTTTTTGAATGCATGACAAGATTCTTTGAAATACTAATTGCACTTGTATTATCACAAAAAATGGAGATAGGTGGAGTACAAGTGATTTGAAGATCTTGCAAGGTTTGCATCATCCAGAGGAGTTGTGTGTAGCAAGATGCAGTAGCCACATATTTCGATTCAGCCGTAGATAATGCAATTGAGCTTTGTTTCTTGTTAAACCAAGATAATAATCTGGACCCCATAAAGAATGCACCACCACTAGTGCTTTTTCTGTCATCCACGCTTCCTGCCCAATCTGCATCTGTATATGCATGAAGTATGAGATTTGTACCTCTAGGATACCATAGGCCATAGTTTTGAGTTCCTTGAAGATACTTGAAAATTCTCTTTACTGCTTGAAGATGAGTTTCCTTGGGATTTTCCCAAAACCTTCCAACTATACCCACTAAATGCATAATGTCTGGTTGGGTACCTGTTAGATAGAGCAGACTACCAACCATGGATCTATAGGTTGGTTGATGAACTGTTGTTGATTCATCATTTGCACTGAGACTACATCTTGTTACCATAGGGGTACATATTGGCTTCGAATCCTCCATCCCATATCTCTTCAAGATCTGCTTGAGATACTTGGTTTGTGATAGAAAAATGTTGTCTTTATTTTGTTGGACTTGCAAACCAAGAAAATATGTGAGCTCACCAACTAGGGACATTTCAAATTATTTTTGCATAACCAAGGCAAAGGTTTGACTCATTTCTTCCTCATTGCTACCAAAAATGATATCATGAACATATACAACAAGTATTAGCAACTTGACATTGTCAATTTTTACATATAGATTGCTATCTCTTGATCCTTTTCCAAAACCTTGTTGATGGAGATACTTATCCAACCGATAATACCAAGCCCTTGGAGCTTGTTTAAGACCATAGAGAGCCTTTTTGAGTCTACATACAAGTTTTGGATTATTTTTTAGGATAAACCCCTTTGGTTGCTCAATGTATACTTCTTCATCCAAGTCTCCATTCAGAAAGGTAGATTTTATGTCCATTTGAAATACTTTGAACTTCTGAAATCTAGAGAGAGCAAGGAACATTCTTATAGCCTCAAGTCTAGAAACTAGTGCAAAATTTTCTTCAAAGTCTATGCCTTCTTGTTGCACATACCCTTTACAGACAAGTCTTGCCTTGTTTCTAACCACATCTCCATTCTCATTCAGCTTATTTTTGAAAATTCATTTTGTCCCTATGACATTCTTATCTTTTGGTCTAGGAACTAACTCCCGAGTGTTATTCTTTCCAATCTGCTCGAGTTCTTCCTCCATGGCCTTGACCAAGAATTCATCTTTGCATGGCTCTCTTATATTCTGTGGTTCAATGGAGGAGAGCAATGCTAGATAGCTTGAAGCTTCTGAAATGGTTATCCTTGTTTGTACACCTGCCTCTTTCTACCCCAAAATTTGTGATTCTGGATGATTCTTCTTAATGTATCTGGATGGAGTCTTTTCTTCTATCCTTATCTATTCTTCTGGTGCCTCATGGGTTTCTCCTTAATCATGTATCTGATTTCATGTTGACGGATAGTCTTTGCCATCTTCGAGGTCTTCAGATTTCACTTGCCTAGGAGTGTTCCCTTCTTCTTCAACCACTACATCAATACTTTCAACAATTTTACCAAGTCTTTTATTGTAACATTTGTAAGCTTTGCTATGCGGAGAGTAGCCAAGTAAAATGCCTTCATTTGCTCTAGGTTCAAACTTGCCAAGATTTTCATCAGTCCTTTGAATGTAGCATTTGTTTCCAAAAATTTTGAAGTATTTTACCATGGGAGTCTTACCATACCAAAGTTCACGAGGAGTCTGAGTGCTATTTACCCGGACGTTTGTCTTGTTGAGAATAGTAACAACGGCAAATGCGGCTTCACCCCAGAAGGTTGTGGGAGTTCCAGACTCATCAAGCATAGCATGAGCCATTTGTTGAACCGTTTTGTTCATCCTTTCCACTACATTTTGCTGAGGAGTCCTTGCAGTAGAGAATTCCCTTCTTATTCCATGTTCTTCACAAAAATCGAAAAATTCATTTGAGGTAAATTCCCCTCCTCGATCAAATCTGAGGCATTTTATTCTGCGATCTGATTCGTTTTCAAACAAAGCTTTGAATGACTTGAATTTTTCGAAAGCTTCATATTTATACTTCATGAGTCCTATCCAACACATCCTTGAAAAGTCGTCAATGAACAATATGAAATACTTTTCTCCTCGAGCTGACCACTTCCTAGTTGGACCACATATATCGATGTGGACAAGTTCAAGTGGCCTGCTAGCTGATCCTTCCTTCTCAGGGAAATTAGTTCTAGTTTGCTTACCAAATTGACATCATTTGCATATTGTATTGTATTGTCTTGAATTCTGATGTCAGGAAGATCACGAACCGCCTGATATTTGCATGCTTTCCTTATCTGAGAGAAGCTAAGATGCTCCAATCTTCTGTGCCATAGCCAGTGTTCATCATTCTTGCTTAGATAACATTGTTGTTCTCCTTCTTTGAATATGTATAGATTATTTTGAGTTCTTATGCCTTTGATCACCATTTTTCCTGTGTCAAGCTCACAGACAGTACATCCATTTGATCAAAATATTACCTCAGTTCCTTGATCGCACATTTCGCTGACACTTAATAGATTATGCTTTAAGCCATCACCACACATAACATTTCCAGGTTGGACCTTGTTTTTCAACTGAGAAAAACCTTTATCTTTTATGAATGCAGGGGTGTCATTTCCAAATGAGACCTTCTTTTCCCTTTCTAAGGCAGTATATGACTGAAGTTTTTCTTTATCACCTGTCATATGTTTTGAGCAACCACTGTCAATGTACCATTGATTTTCTTGTACTTCTGCATATAAGGCTATCCAACATCTTTTTGGTTGCAACTCTTTCTTTTTCCATGTTTTCGGACTGAATGAAGTTGGCTCCTTCTGAGTTGTTTGCCAAAACCTAATCCTGCATTTAGAATCTTCATGACCGAAGTTGTTACAAATAGAAAATTCTATTTCATTTTCAAGAGTAGAAAAGTTATTGTAGGTCCTTTTCATGATCCCGGTCATACCTCTTTGATTTTCAGCTTCCCTAGTCATGATGGTATGGTAGGCAACACATTGAACAAATTTATGACCAAAGTTATGACAAGAGAAACATTGGCCATTGAAGAAATTCCTACGATTATCAAACCTACCAACGAATTGATTGTAGTTTACATTGACACCCATTATTGAGCCAAAATGATTTACCTGTGATTGATTGAAGCTTCTGTTCATCCTTGAAGTAGAATGCCCCTAATTTACTTGGTAATATTTGTTCATTCTTGAAGTAAATGGTCCCTGATTTACCTGGTAATCTATCTACATTATGCTTTTGCTGTCGATTGTTAACTTGTTCACTTCTTCTTGCTGCATCAAGATAACTTTTGGAGGTGGATGGCTTCTGCGCTTGCTTTTGAGCTTGAGATGCTTCTTCGGAATATCTGAGACCTATCTTGATTATAGGAGAACGCTGTAGTTTGATAATCTCATCTAAAGTTTTAGATCCTTTAGAAAATCTGAGATTAAGGGCTTTTGTTTTCTCAATTTCTTTTCTAAGTCCCACAATTTCACATTCTAACTCTTCATTGTGTTTATCTTTTCAGCTAGTTGGAATGTTAGAGTATCTATAATCATATTCTTTTCCTCTAAACACACTTTAAGTTTAGAAATTTCTTCATAAAGACTTTCTTCATTTATAGCATCGAAGAAATCATCATATTCAAAAGCCATCAAAAGTCTATTATCATTACCTTGTTCTTCTTCATCACTATTTGACAATCCATCACTATCTTCATGCGGGTAATAGCTCTTCTTATTTACATTCTGTTTTCTATTCCATCTAACAGGTTCCTTACCTTTGTCAAGTTTATATTTGTGAGGACATTTTGCAGCATAATGACCAACTCTTCCACAAGCAAAGCATTTGAAAGGTAGCTTACCTCTGAATCTTCCAGTTCCTCGTTGAAGGTTCTTGACAAAATTTGATTCTTCCTCTTCTTCTGATATATGTCCTGACTCATAGTAATCTCCTTTTCCTGAAGCTTTGAATGTAGCTTCTCTTCTGTCTGATGGTCCTCCTTTTCTCATTTTGTAGGCAGTTAGAATTCCATGCAGCTGTGACATGGTAAGACTCTGTAGATTCTACTTTTCTTCTATGGCAGAAACTTTTGAATCAAACTTAGGAGACAAATATATTAGAACCTTTTCAACCAAAACTACTTCTTTTATTTCTTCACCCAAGTTTTTCATACAATTTACGATCTCATCTATATGTAGGAAATAGCTAGCCACACTTTCATCATTATGCATTCTGAGACTTTCATATTGAATTCTAAGAGTTTGTAATTTTTCTTGTTTTACCTGTTCATCTCCTTCATAGCTCAAAATGATCTTGTCCCATATTTCTTTTGCGCTTTTGAGCTGCATAAATTTGACGAATTCTAATTGAGATAAACTTCCTAATAGAGTATTGACAGCTTTTGCATTTGTTTCATGTTGCTTCTTACCAGTTGCATCTGTAGGAGTTGCTGATGGAAATGTGTATCCTGTTTCCACAATATCCCAAACTTCTGTACCAAGAGATTGAAGATAGGCAATGATTCTTAGCTTCCAATAGATGAAGTTGCTCCCATAAAAAATCGGTGGCCTGACGGATGCTTCCTTTTTGTAGTTGCTCATGATGATAGATCTTCCTTTAAGCGATCAAGCTTTTCCTGAAGGACATGCTCTGATACCAATTTTTGAATATAATACTAAGAGGAGGGGTGAATTAGTATTATCAAATTCCTTTTCAATTTATACAAACATTTGCTTATACCTTCCAGACTTATAATTTAATTTATTCTTCAGATGTTGATCATTAATATGTGTGTCAGAACCATATAACAGTAAAAGGAACAAGAAATATAGAGTAGACAGTTACACCAAAGAACACAAGATATAAGGTGGAAACCCAATGTGGGTGAAAACCACCTGCTGCAATATGTCTCTATCTTCTTTCAATTAGAAACTTCTTTTACAATGATTCTGTACTGGTGTAGTCTTATACCAGCATGTAGGCTTCAACCTGCAGAAGGCTACAACCTTCTCTCGTTCTCCAGACTCTCCTGGAAGGGAGTTACAACCCCCTTATCTCTTGTACTAGCTGAGGTACTAGTATGTAGGTGCTGACCTACTGAACGCTTCAGGGACCAAGTTTCATAAATTTTTAGACTGGATCCATGAATAACATCAATAAAGAATATCTGCAATAATCAATCACCTTTGTACAACCCAATATAGAACCAACCAAACACTTCTCAGAATGCTGTAACCAGAAAGCAGTAACAGTAACTAGACACCAATTTAGACAAAAGCAGCTAAAACACATTTTAAGAAAAGTCCGCAACTTCACCAATAGAAACCTGCGGATATCCGCACTTCCTCCGTGACGAACCTGTGCACTTCCACACCTGTGATGTGTCTGATCTGCGCACCTCCACACCTGCGCTGTGTCTGATCTATGCACCTCCGCACTTGCGCTGTCTCTGATCTACGCACCTCCGCACCTGCTTTGTGTCTGGACTACAAACCTGTGGGTATAGATAATTTCTTAGACTTCAGTTATACCCCAGATTATCATATTTACAGATCTGATCATGTGCCAAGGAGATCTCGACCCATCAGTAGATCCGTTTTGTAATGCTCTGGTTTCTCCTTGATTCAGGTCCAACTATAATTCACCAACTGATCACTAAAGTTTCAGATCTTATTCTTCTAAAGATATTCAACACATCTATGTGTAGCCAAAGGATCTCCTTTCCTTTTCATAGGCTAGGCCTTACTGAAACCATGGACCAAAACCATAGAGATCCAATACTAGGGACCCAAAACCTGGGTTCAATACTTTAGATGCAAAACCACAGACCAAAACTATAGGATAAAAAATGTCGGACTAAATATCACGGATCAACCAAGATTTCCCACGTGTGCGCATATACATGAAAGTCCGTGTACTTTTAGGTTCGCACCGGTTGTTTGGAACACCTACGAACATGTATGCATCCTTTGAATGGTGTACCTACAGAACCAACCGAGGACTGCAGTTTAGTGAACAGGAACCTGCGGGTCTCTCATTTTCTACTATTTTGAGAGCCAGAACTTTTGATCTACTACTTGAGAGACTTTCCATTAAGGACAACACTTATGTCATCGAGCCAACTTGAGCCAAAACTGAGTCATAATGCCAATAACCCATAGTACTGTGGGTATGAGCAGGTCCCATTCACTTCACTGAGCATTGCAAACCTTGGTCAGCGCATTCTCCAACACCTTATTGAATGCTTCCACCATCCCGTTAGCTTGTGGGTGATAAGGTGTGCTTTTCTGGTGATATACCTAAAATTCCTTCATCAGCACACTGATTGTTTTGTTCAAAAAGTGCGTACCGTGATCACTCATCAAAATCTTTCGATACCCAAATCACATCAGTACATACTCAAAGAGAAACTTCGCAGTTGTCACACCTATGTAGTCCTTCACAAGCTGTGCCTCCGCCCATCGAGTCAAATACTCAGTTGCGGTGATAATGTACCATGCTCCCATCTTCTTTCCTTGGGGATAAATGGGTCCCACAAAATATATCACCCATTTCTCGAAAGGTTGCAACGTCATTTGTCAGTGTAGAGGCAGCTCATCTCTCCATGATGGCCTGCTAGTCCTTTGACACACATCACACGCCTTGCAATAAGATGTTGAATCTTAATGGAGGGTTGGCCACCACAACCCTACATGTAGAATCTTCTATGCGATCGCTCTTCCAAAATAATGGCCTCCCATGGCACCCCCATGAGCATCCGCAAGGATATCACTCCTTTCAAACTCTGGTACATATTGTCCTAATACTTCATCAAACCCAATACTATACAGATGTCTGACAATGACAGAAAATTATGCCATGCATACCACTAACTCCTTTTTCTGCTAGGTAGTGTAACCTTCTGGGGTAGTTCCTATCGTTAGGAGGTGTATGATGTCTTCAAAGTGTCCATCCGCGACCCGCACTACAAATAGTTTCACGTCAGGCAATCCCTTCTCCAAATTAGTGGGCTCTTCCCCCGTTTCGATGCGTGATAGATGGTCTGGTCCCACGTTCAATTGTCTAGGCTTCACAATAACTTCAAAATCATATTCCTAGAACAATAAGAACCACCTACAGATTCTCCCCCCAAAACAGGCTTATTGACCAGGTATTTCAACATAAAATGATCAGTATACATCTTAAAATGTCCACCCAGAAAATAGTGTCTAAACTTTTGGAGCATGTATACCATGGCTAATCCTTCGCCTCGGTGGTGGAATAGTTCTTCTCAGCCTTAGATAACCTCCTACTTGCTAATGCTATAGGATGGTCCAATTCTCTTCCCCCAGCACGTGTCAGTACTGCTCCCAGTGCTATACATGATGCATCTACATGTACATGCAACTCCTTCTTCAAATCCGAGAAGACTAAAACTGGCACAGTGACCATTTTTCCTTTAAATACATCTAAGCTTTTCTGAAATTCCTCGTTCCAACAGAACGTGACATCCTTTTTCAACAAATTCTCCATAGGCGCGATGATCTAGGCATAGCCCTTGATAAACTTCCTGTAGTGCCCAGTATGTCCCAAGGTTGCACGTAGTTGTTTCACACTCCTCGGTGGCTCCAGGTTAAGTATCACTGCGATCTTCCCAAGATCTACCATTAGTCCCTGTCTACAAACCACATGACCCAACAGAGTCCCAAAAGGCACACAAAACAAGCATTTCTTCAGATTGAGCACAATCTAGTACCTTCGACAAGTATCTAGCATTAAGAACAAACTTGCCACATGGAGTTTCAATAGCCCAAACATAGTCCATTCATCAAAGTACACCTCCAAAAACTTATGAATGAATTATTTGAATGTAGCAATGACTACATGCAAAAAAATCGCAGGTGCATTCTTCAATCCGAAAGGCATTATAGTGTAATGAAAAAATCCCCATTCAGTCACAAAGGTTATCTTGCTTCTATCTTCAGGCGCGATTTTGATTTGATGGTACCCAGGGAACCCATTAGTGGAGGAGTACACTTCCTCGCCACCTACATTATCCAATACCTCATTAGTGAACGAAGTTGGGAAAGGATCATGTATGCAAGCGCCATTCAACTTCCTGAGATCTACGCATATCCTTATTTCATACTTCTGCTTCTTTTCCTATACCACCATTGGGCTCACCCAATCAGATTCTTTATGGGCTCAATGATGCCTACCACAAGCATCTTGTCTAGCTCTAAGTGAACCTTCTCCTTATACTTTTTTAACCAACTTTGCATCAAGTTTTAACATGATCTTCATAATGCTCAGGTCTCCTATTATCCCCTTTAACTCCGTGAACTTGGTAGGGAAAAAATCCTGGTATTTGCAGAGTAGTTCAGTGACCTTATCTACCTTCGTGCCATCCCAGTAATCTCCAATCTTTGCGAATTTGGGCTCCGCCTCTGTACCAATATTTACTTGTTTTGTTTTCAGTGGCGCAGTTATATCAAGATTCTTGATATACAGTCCCTCGACCTTGCGATGACCGTCAGTTTTGAGGATATTAATATTTCTCAGGTCCTCGTCTTCTTCTTTAAAAGTCACCTTATAGTATTCCAACGCGTGGCTTAGTTGAGTGGTCCAATCGGGTTGAACTAGATCCAAAGGATCTTGCGGTATCCTAATTATTGCTACTTTAACTTCTTGTATCACTTCGTCAATACAGTCAAACCCATCTTTGAAGACGAACATCATTATGAATCCTTCGCATCGAATATCTCATTCACCTGTGCCATGGCAGAGCTCTGTCTCCAAGTACCAATTCATCGGGATGACATCTAAGGTATGATAGAACAAATGCACCCATTCAGGTTAGGGCTTCGCTCCATAAGCCTTAGCCCATTTGGCCAAGTGTGCATGTGGATCATCCTTCCCATCATATTTGTTTGTCATTCATACCTTCGGCTTCCCAAATCATGTTCGTGTCATCCTCCTACACTCACGCCAATCATCAAAACTACTCTTGTGTGTACCCCACCATCTCACGGGTGTAGTGTGCAGTTCCTAGTCCAAAGCCTGGAAGCACTGCTTCTCTAGTATTTCCTCTCAAATTCATGCAAAAAAACAGCCACATCATTCAAGCCATCATAAGTGGGAATATTTCTTACTTTTGATGACACACAACACAATGACTGGGTCATCATGTTACAACTTAGCATGGTTACTTCATGTATCGGATTTTGCTAGCGTTCTAATTCTTCATGAGAGTCTGAGCTGTAGGAACTCTCATGATGCCATTTAATTTGCTCATCCAATGTTGAATTCACCCAATCTTGGTCTCACAATGTTATCTTACATATGCAGTCCAAATCATCATTGCTTTCGTAATCGTGGACTGGTTCAGTATAGCGCGGTCCTTCAGGAGGATCTAGGGGTACTATTACATGAAGTGATTTCTTTTCAAATATCATCTTTCGCTTCTTTAGGTTGATTACCCCATTCATGTCAATAGCCCAACCAATGCCAAGGAACGTAGGGTAGGGGTTGCTGTGATCCATGTTATAAACATTTTTTGGCACTTCAACCCCAATCATAAATGTCCATAAACTGAGGGCTCCTAAGTCCCTAAAAGTGTTGCTTCACTGCCTAAAGGAACAAGGTCAGCTGATTACATCATCTCCCAGAAGTTCTCCTCATAAATGGTCAAAACTGGACCATACTGAAACCCCAGTGCAGAGGGTGCGATGCATATCACCTTCCCAGTGTATAGGGTGTGATGCATACTGAATGGCTCCTCTGTAGGGTGCGATGGTCAGGAATGGACAAATGGTAGGGACAAAATGTGAGGTAGAAGATCATGGAATCTTCCAGAAGCTTCCCCTCTGACACTTGCTTCTCTGTTTTCGACCAGGGATGAGTAAGAGATCATCATTCTCCAAGAGGAAGCAAGAACTATCAGAGAGAGGACACTAATCAAGATCCCAGAAGATGACTCACCTCCATATAATCATCTATGTATGGATCCCTCATCACAGAGATACAGAGGCTAGAATTTTGTATCTTATAGAGAAGTGTTGTTGGTTTTCTGGTGTAATTTCATAGTGTTGGGTGATCTAAGCTTTACTTGAGGTGAAGAAGGGCCTTCTTGCTAGATGATGATGTTGGGTCAGAACATATGGTTGTAATCCTCTTGCTACTTTTCATCTTAATAAATCTATTCAAGTTTTCCTCCATATTCTTGTATGTTTCATTATATATGCATTTGTATGGTTAACACACATCTGCTCCTGTGTTATTTATGAATATAGATCTTTGTTCTTCGATAGTAGTATGTTGTTGTGATTCCACAGATGCTCTTTGAAGCTGGGCAAAGAAAGCAGAAGCGACAAAACTCTATCAGGAAGGAGAGGAAATCAAGCGCAAGACTAAGGTTGGTCTCCTTTGTTCCACTCCTATCTATTTTCATAAAGGAAAGCGAAAGTAGACTTTACTTGTTTGTTTCTAAGATAGCCACCAATCTTAGTGGGAATAACAACATCCGAGTGGACACTATTCTCGATAACACTAGTATATAGAGACAGAGCTCCACCATGGGACAAGTGAATGGGATATCTTGCGTGAAGGGTTCCTGTTAACCTTCACATTTGAGGATCGTTGGTGGGATACTGTTGATGATACACTACAAGCAGTAAAAGAAGTTATCTTTAAAACACCCTAGGAGCCAATAGAATTTATTTAGCCAGAATGGGTGACTTAGCTAAGCTACGCATTGGAGTGTTATAATGTAAAAACTAAAGAAGACAACGAGGATCCACGAAAATTTAACATTCTAGAAACTAAAGGCCATCGTGAGGTTCAAGGGACACTGATTGAAGACCCTAACATAACTGTGTTGGTAAAAACAAAGCAGGTGAACATTGGTACAAAATCCAAACCCAAGTACACAACGCTCGGTGACTACTGGGATGATGGAATGGTGGATAAGTTCGTTGAGCTACTCCGCGAGTACCAGGACCTATTCTTGACTAAGATCACAGACTTAAAAGGAATCATCAAAGATTTAGGAATGATGCAGATCACATTAAAGCCCGACGTGAAGCTGATTAAGTAGAGGCCTTACCTCTTGAATCCAAGGTGCAAGGAGAAGGTCTGCATAGAACTAGACAAGATGCTCACTGCAGGAATCATTGAGTAGGTGGAATAATCCGATTGGGTAAGCCCTATGGTGGTGTAGGTGTTATATACATATTTGGGCACTTCAACCCCAATCTTATATGTCAATACACTAGGGCTTTTTAACCCCTAAAAGAGTTGTTTCATACCCTAAAATATCATGGTCAATTCAGTAAATCATTCCCCAAAAGCTCCACCTAAAAAACCATCCAGAATTGGCCTAAACTGGACCATACTGACTGCTCCATTGTCAAGGTGTGATGCATACTGATGAGGCCTTCTATATGGTGCGATGAGTGAGGATGGACAAATGTCTGAGACAGTTTGCTAAGTGGATGCTCATAGAATCTTCTAGAAACTTCTCCTATGACACTTGCCTCTTTGAATTCGCCCAGGGATGAGTAAGAGATCCAAGAAATATCCAAGTGGAACCAAACGCAACAAGTGGAATGACGCTAATCAAAACCCCAAAGATGAATCACAACCTTGCACACATCTATAAATGGATCCCTCATCTAAGAGATCTATAGGCTGGAATTTTGTAATTTGCAAGGAAGTGCTGATAGTTTGTATTTGAGAAAGAGCACTGTATTGTTGGTGTGATCTTACTTCTCATGAGGTGAAGAGGGCTTTGATGCTGGATCAGACAACTGGGCTGTAATTCTCCCTTCTATTTAATAAATTTCTTTGAGTTTTCTTCCATATGACTGTGCAATTGTGAATGTTATTGTTTATGAATGCCATTGTATGTTCATTACATTTCTGATTTTGTAATGCTTATGATATAATAGATCAAGATGCTTTGACGATTCTTTGTGACTGTGTCCCTACAGGTACTCTCCAAGCAGGATAAGTACAAAGAGGAGTTGCAAGCTCTGTCAAGGGGGAGAGAGGTCAAGCAAGGAGTTAAGCGGAAGATCCAGGTTGGTTCCTTTGTCTTTCTCTTGTCTATTATACATAGAAGAAATTGCAAATTGCTTTAAACTGTTGTTTCTAGGGTAGCTGCCAAACCTAGAGGGCTAGTCGATAAAAAAGACACTAGTTTTCCCAGAAACAAAATGGCGAACCCACTGGGGATCGAATAGATGTTTGTTTGTTGTTTTTGTTTGTTTTATAAACTATAGATGGAGCTTGAAGTCATCCAGGTAGTCTTCGAACTGCTCTTGCTCTGCAATTGCATAGTAGATGAATGTTGCTTCAGTCAATCTCCGGTTTAGTTTATGAATTGAAAATTTGACTTACAAGCATTCTAGATGCCCTTTTGGTAGCTCAGTAACCTCTCAAGATCATCCCTCTATACTTTTGTCTTTACTGTCCATCATAGCTCAGCTTAACTCACTGAAATCAGCTGCAAATTTGAGCCAAAACCCACTTCAGTTGTGCTCCCTGGCCCATCTGACTATCTGTCATTGTCAACCAGTATGTATCGCACCTCCCAAGCCTAAAAAGTGCAATTCATACCTGTTTTTGTGAAGCCCAGGTGCGATGACTGACTAAGCCTATTTCCCTTCTTGCAATTTGGGGTTTTTGTCCTTATTTTCAGCTCTATTTAGTTGATTTGCTGCTTATGAATAGTGCCTCATTACTGAATCTTACTTGCATTACATAGATCAACCTCCATTGATTAGGATTAGTAAGTGTTTTTATGTATTTTTCCATCATTTACAATCCTTTGTCAAAAAGTTGCTTAAATCGAATTGTCGTTTTGGTACAAAAAGTGTCGTAACTGTCATTTTATGTCAAAAAAGAGAAGTGTCGTGGAGTCTTCCTTCTCTGAATAGTTGATTGAACTTTTTGTCATGTATTTGATTTGATTTTTTGTTATTCGAAGTGTCGAAAGCATTTTATATTTGAAATTGAAAAGTTTCATTTAGTCTTCCTTTCTATTTTGAAAAATAAATTATTGAAAATGTCTCTTTGAGTGAAACATTTCATATCTTTGCTATACTTAGTTTTCCTTTTTGGCATTTTTCACATTAAGGGGAACGAAAAACAAATACATGCATTTGCATTTGCATTTAGCTTGTGTGTGAAAAATGATTTAGGAAAGTGCATTTAGTGTGTGCTCTTTGCTCTTTGTTTGAAAGAATCATAATTTTCTTTCCCTAGTAGCTAGGATTTTCATTGATCAAAATAAACAACGATTGTTTATCATTGTAGATTGCATTTTTAGGAATTTCAAATCAACATCACGGGGTGAACCATTGAAAGGAAAAATTTTAAACAAGATCAACTCTAAAATAAATCTCAATGAACCTAACAATGCTTTGGCCCCTAACGCAACACATCTAGAGGTCTAGGCTAAAGACGTGTTCCGGCGTCGTAAAAACTAGTAACTATCGTTTTCATCGAAGGTTGGGTGATTCCTCCTCCTTGATATGACAAGTGCTAGCATGGAATTGTTCTCCCCATACCGTCAAGTATATATTGGGAGACCACAATAGGTTTATATCCTTTATCCATAGGAAGTCGTGTCTGCCACCTTATCAATTGCAATGCACTGAACACAACATTCGGGAAGATTGACTACCATACATAAGTCCTTGGTAATTTCTCTTTAATTTATCACCAAGGTGTATATTGTAGTTTTGCGATTGGTTTGGTAATCCCTCTGTCTAGATTTCCAGAGTAGTCACTTTCATTCCTTTTCGACTCTTTAAAAGAAAAGGTCCATCTAAGCACTTATCACTTTAGGCTCATTAAAAATCGAAGGGGACTAGAGTCATATTTAGCTTTTTCTCAACTTTTAAAAATTGAAAAACAAAAGGTGTGTCAAAGCGTCATTAAAATTTATTTAATTTGGAATAGCACCCCTATTCCTTCGTTGATCTTAGGTTGAGATAATGGAGTCCACCAATCAAGGAATCCCTTTCGAGGGGAATCCTAGTCCATTTTCTTCTTAGGGAAATGTTGGTGCTCCGTATATGGCCACATTGTCCCTTCCGGGAATTACAATTGGCCTGCCAGTATGGCTTTTCTCAATTTCTATGGTTCAAAATACCGTGATTCCTCCACGATCAAATCAACATCTAGTTGATACTAAAGTTGACCCTTCACCTTCTTCTTCGTTTGTTTCTCCTTCCAATTCTTCCTCTTTGCCTAGTGAAAATAGCGATGCTAGTAACCAGGTGGCTGAGAAGAAGAAGAAAGGGAAGGAGAAGAAGAAGAAGAATCTAATTCAGCAAGGGGGAAACCATGAATTATCTGGTGAAAATCCACACATTAAATCTCCTAAACCAAAATTTCCTTGCGTAATTTGTAAAGGAGACCATTTTCATCGAGACTATCCTTGCCTTCCTCGGATCTTGAGAGAATGGTCTCCTCGTTTGCATCGTTAGGTGTCATCAACCTCTCATGATCACGTTGACAGCACACCATCAACTAGTAATAGTGAAGTTCTTGGACAGAAAGGAAAGGTCAAAATTCCATGTAGATTATGTGAAGGGGACCATACCCTTCCCCGTTGTCCTTTTTTGGATGAAGCCAAAAGAGTCTTGCATAACCATCCTGCTTCACCACAGCGACTTCCATTGGGATACAGGAAACTCTCCCCAAGTCATTTACTAGTTGAAAATCCGACTGACATAACTCAACCGTCGGTCGAAACACCTATCGCTGAAAGTGAACCTTCTGAGTCTATACCTGACGAAAAGTCGACACGTCGAGGTGACAATTGACCCAATTTTACGTTCAGAAGATCATACCCTTCCTAAAGAGAGTAAGAATGATACCATTCAAATTATTTTTGTGACTTCAGAGTCCGATGAACTTGGGGGCAATCCGCTCATTCCTTCACAACAGGAAGAGAATCCCCCAGTTCCCACGACTCAAGGGGTTATTTTTCCAATTTATTTAGTACCCCCTCCAAGTGGTCTAGTCACTTCCTTTGATTATAATTGACTAGAATGATCTCGCCTTCCTTCTTATGTACCTTTCCAAATCATAGTACAAGTTTACAAAATGATCATGTCAGGCACTATCATAGATGAGGGTGCATTAGTGAGTATCCTTTCCTCAACTGCTTGGAAAGCACTTGGTTCACCATCGCTTATGCTTGTTACAAAGAATTTTTCAGGCTTTAACAATGGAACCAACCGACTGTTAGGGATCCTTCTTAAGTTACCAATAACTTTGGGAAAAAAACTGTTCACCTGAACATGATGGTAGTCCCGGGACCATTAGATTACAATCTATTCCTTGGACATGACTATGTTTACGACATGGAAGCTATTGTTTCAACACTCTTTCGAGTGATGTGTTTCCCATATGAAGGAAAAATTGTCACTGTTGACCAGCTTTCATTTCCCGGTTCAAGCATATATCCAAGTCAATCATCATCCCTAAATAGTCCTCGTACATCAGCAGTATCTCTCCAACCTTCATTCCATCCACCTGATTTCCAAAAGTAGTCCGGTGAATGTAACAAAGCTTAGGGGCATGCGCCCTTGTCTACTTGGGGGACGAACCCAGCTGAAAAGATAGGTTTCCTTGTAGGTTATGTGATCAGTCTGAAACACCATTCACCTTTGTCTGTGCTGTGGACGAGGCCAAGGAAGTGTTTTGTCTATTCTACAAATGAAACCATCCTACCATATGAGTTTACCTGTTGGTTATGTGATTGGTCTGACACACCATTCACCTTTGTCTATTTGGCGGATGAAGCCAAGGAAGTGTTTTGTTTGCTCTATGGATGAAACAATCCTACATAACCACAAAAGTTTCCATATGGTTACATGAGACTCTCCTTTTCATCATGCTGGGGGCATGCGAACCTTTTTCAATTTCATTTTTTAGCTTTTTTAGCTTTTTAGCTTTTTAGCTTCTTAGGTTAGGTGATTGGTCCAACACACCATTCACCTTCGTCTATATTGTAAACAAAGCAAAGGAAGTGTTTTGTCTATTCTGTGAACGAAACCATCCTACCTAACCTCAGTATTTCCTTAGTTTTAGTTTTGCTAGCTTTTTAGTTTTGTCTTTCCTAGTTTTTTTTAGTTTTGTCATTTTAACTTGCATAAAAAGAAAACTAAAAAATTGAGCATATGTTATCGCATTGTTCAAGCTCATTAAAAAATAAACCTACCACCGAGCATAGTTCCCCATGGTTCAAGCTCCTTAAAAGATGAAACCACCTTCGGTAAATAACCTTTGTGATTTCCATGCTATTAGCCTTTTGAGCCTTGGTTGTGTTCCTACCATCACCTCCATTCTTTTGGCCAATCATACACTTCCACTTGATTATTTACCCCTTTTTGAGGAACAGTCGTAATGAGTGGTTTTGTTAGCCAACCTCTTCACATCACCATGTTTTGAGAAGTTCCAAGCTTACCCAGAACCAGTTGCTACCCTAGACACCACTCGTTCCTCAAAAACGAGTCTCCTTTAAACTCTTTTCAGACTCGTTAAATATGAAAAGATTGTCGAGAAATTGGCCTTTCCAGCTCATTAAAATAATCGAAAAGCCACCCCTCTTGTATATTTTAATCTTTTTCTAACCTGAGGGATTATCTCATGAAAAAGTTTGAGCACTTGTCTTTTTTGGCTCGTTAAAGTGATCGAAAAGTCATCCCTTTCGTATTATTTTATCCTTTTTCGGACTTAAGGGATTATCCTACAAAAAAGAAATGTTGGAGTTTCCTTTTTGTCCCTTTTCAAACTCTCTAAACATGAAAAGGACCGAGTTATCCTTGTCGTTAAACTCATTAAAACAATAGCAACAAACTCACCCACCCAATGCAAGACAGAGTCCCCTTTTCATACCTTTTCAAACTCTCTAAACATGAGAAGGCCTGAGTTGTCTTTGTCGTTAAACTCGTTAAAACAATAACGACAAACTTGTCCACCTAGACAAGAATGAGTTTCACTATCGCTAAACCCGTTAAAACATAGCGACAGGTTTGCCTGAAGGGAAAATTATATAATAAGCATATGTTATCCTCCTCAAGCTTGACAAAAATAAAGAGGTACTGGTTAGAAATGACTAAGGAAAAAGGGAAGAGAACTTGAAGAATTTTATGGTAGTAGGTCGCTCTTGAACATGACACTTTCACTCCATCACCATGATTGAGTAGGGTTGGGTTATTCCGTTCACCAGTGATATTACCATTGGTCTTCCACACCATCCATATTTTGGGGTTAACGCTATCAATCCATATCAGTGTCACCGATATGTTCAAGAGAAGTCATTCAGTTGAGAAACCACAATCCAGTTAATGCCTTATCCATTGTAATACCTTCACCCTCCATTTTTCATGACCGCCATTCCTGAACCTTGTGTTGTCAGATCGTTTTCACTTCCAGAAAATCATTTGCTTCGTTTTGTGTCGTAGATGTGGGATACATTAAGGCCCTCCTACTAAGGGTCACTTCTTGTTGACATCGGCTCATTATCCAAGAAGTTGACTTAGAAACACCCCTTTCAATACTTTGAAGCTTGCATGCCTCAATGGCAAGTTTCTCACTTCCAGTGACAGGTTAACATCAATGGCATTTGACTGAAAGATTTTGCATGGTGTTCGACATCAAATCATATATTCACACCACATGAATTGTATTGTAGTACCTTGAGGGTCATTATCATTATTGGTGATTCCTCTCGCATATGTTAACATCTCACATTATTGGTTGGTAATCAGGCGATGTCTTTCCATGTTCGACTTCAGAACATATCTTCACATGGATTGACTTGTACATCGAGTGAAGATTGCATGAGTTTGAAGATCCCGGATCTAGTTTCATCCATCAGGGTTGCGATATATATTTAGGGATATAAAGACATCAAATGTACACAGAAGCTAAGCAGATGGTCATCTGAGCCAGGGATGATGAATCTACATTTGAAGAATCACCAATATGCATATGCAGATGACTATCTTTTCTATGTACATGAAATGAATTTTTAAAGTTGAGCATGGGAGCCCACCTCAACTAGATCATGAAAATTATATTATGATAATGTATTTTATTGTATCTTATACAAGTCACCTTCCAGTTTTGAAACCTCGGATCCTCATGATAAAGTATCACCTGACATCAAAGATTTACGACTTCATGCTTTAGGGGGCAACTGTTATAGACATATTTGGCCACTTCAACCCCAATATTATATGTCGATAAAATAAGGCTCTTTAACCCCTAAAAGAGTTGTTTCATACCCTAAAAGATCATGGTCAACTGATTACATCATTCCCTAGAAGTTCCACCTAAAAAACCATCCAGAATTGGCCTAAACTGGACCATTTTGACTGCTCCACTGTCAAGGTGCGATGCATACTGACTTCTACACTAACCAGGTGCGATGCATATTAATGAGGCCCTCTATAGGGTGTGATGAGTGAGGATGGACAAATGTCTGAGACAATTTGCTAAGTGGATGCTCATGTAATCTTCTAGAAACTTCTCCTATGACACTTGCCTCTTTGAATTCACCCAGGGATGAGTAAGAGATCCAAGAAATCTTCAAGTGGAACCAAATGAAACAAGTGGAATGACACTAATCAAAACCCCAAAGATGACTCACAACCTTGCACACATCTATAAATGGATCCCTTATCTGAGAGATCTAGAGGCTAGAATTTTGTAATTTGCAAGGAAGTGCTGATAGTTTGTATTTGAGAAAAAGCATTGTATTGTTGGTGTGATCTTGCTTTTCATGAGGTGAAGAGGGCTTTGATGCTGGGAGGATGATGCTAGATCAGACAACTGGGTTGTAATTCTCCCTTCTATTTAATAAAGTTCTTTGAGTTTTCTTCCATATAACTGTGCAATTGTGAATGTTATTGTTTATCAATGCCATTGTATGTTCATCACATTTCTGATTCTCTAATGCTTATGATATAATAGATCAAGATGCTTTGATGGTTCTTTGTTACTGTGTTCCTACAGGTACTCTCCAAGCGGGATAAGTACGGAGAGGAGTTGCAAGCTCTGTCAAGGGGGAGAGAGGTAAAGCAAGGAGTTAAGCGGATGATCTGATAATTACCCTATGAGTGACCTAAGTTGAAGATTTATTAAGCATAGGTATTACAGACTCATGTGCTGGTATGTGTTCTATGTTATTGAAACAAAGGATCGATCAGATTGCCAATACACATACATTTTGAATGGAAAGATAGTAGAGAAATACAGTAAGCAATACTAGACACAAACAAATTTTTTTAATAAGGAGTTCACGCTAGTCTCCAGGGCTACGTCTCCGGTCCAACTTCAGTGGTGGCCTTGTTTTATTGTGTCTTTAAGCAGAGAATTACAAATGCAGGGACTCAATATGAGTTCCCCTGAAGCAGATTTTGCTTGGCAGGGTGGTTCTTGGATTCTCCAAGCCACTTGGAGTACACAGACTCTTATTCTTCCTAACATCTTTGCGACTCTTGGTCTACAGTGGAAAGAACCAACTGTGATGCTCAATCCGGATAGATTCCTCTATGGGAAGGCTTGATTCTTCAAGCTCTTTGGTGCTCGATGCTGCTTGTGGTCAACTCGGCCCTCTGTCTCCTCTGCTTGGCTTTTAGTGCTCTTTGTGCTCAATCCTCCTCTCAGGGTTCACTGTTCACTGTCTCTCTTAGTCACTTGGACTCTTCGATCTGAATCTCTCTTCTAATCTCCCATTCACTGTCTCTACTCATGGCTTTAGCCATTCGACCTCTGTGTTTGTTCGTTTCCTCTTCTTCCTGTGTCGATTCGCCTATCGCTTGTATGCTTGGAATTCCCTATTAGGCATCAGCATAATGCTTAGGAAGTAGCCACGTCTCCATCGGAACTGCGCCAACCCGCTTATCGATTCATTGCTTTCTCCACCGTGGCAGTCAACGGATTCCAAATCCTCTTAAATCACGGCTTAATCCCCTGTCAATTCCGCTTTGTCTATCGGGCGCAATCTCAGCCATCTCATCTGGGCTCCTCCATATCCAACGTCATTCGCATGTCAAGTGCGGTTGACTTGCTCAACTGATAATGCGAGATTGCGGTGGTTTTTCTCTCTCCTCCGCTGCCACGTGTCGATCACTGATTATGATCACTCTGCTTTCTCCAAAACCGCTTACCGTTTAAGGGCGTCCCGATCAAATCGCCAGTTTCCAGGCTGTGGGTCCCACCGTCATACGTTGGCGCTTTTTGCCTTTTTCCACCCATGGTCCCCTGGCTCCCAACGTGACCAAACGCTTAAGCTCTACCATTTCGGCCCTGTTTACCCAGCAATGTGTGTTAGTGCTAATCACTAACACGCATCGAAAACCAGCTCCTTTTCTTGATCCGGGGCTCCCAGGGGCTATTTTGACCTCCCGCACAGTCTTCATGGGCCTCAGTCAATGCACTTTGACCGAGGTCCTCGTCATTCCACGCTGGCTGCCATGGCCACTAGTTCAGGGTGTTTTCGTCTGCCGTTTGGATTCTTCAAGGATTTGTTCGGCATGTTTTAGTCACGGTTCTATGACAGTCGTTTATGGATCCAATTCGGATCAGCGGAAGATCCAGTTTGGTTCCTTTGTCTTTCTCTTATCTATTATACATAGAATAAATTGCAAATTGCTTTAAACTATTGTTTCTAGGGTAGCTTCCAAACCTAGAGGGCTAGTCGATCGAAAAGACACTAGTTTTCCCAGAAACAATAGGAAAAGAAGCAGAAGGGCAAGATAATAATATGCGTGGATCTCAGAAAGTTTAATGATGCATGTGTGCATGACCCATTCCCAACTCCATTCACAGATGAAGTACTGGAAAATGTCGGCGGGCAAGAAGCATATTCTTTTACTGATGGGTACTCAGGGTAACACCAGATCAAAATCACACTGGAAGATAGGAGCAAGACTACCTTCGTGACTGAGGGGGGTTTCTTTCAATACACTGTTATGTCATTTGGGTTGAAGAGTGCGCCAGCCATCTTTTGGCACATAGTTGTTGCAGTATTCAAGGAATTTGTCCACAAGTTCTTGGAGGTCTATCTGGATGATTGGACTATATTTGGATTGGTTAAGCACCATGTAGAAAGCTTATGCTTGATGTTGGATGCCTGCCGATGACACCAAATCATACTTAACCTCAAGAAGTGTATATTCCTCATTCCCTTTGGGAACCTATTGGGACATGTGGTTTGCAAACAGGGACTGATGGTAGACCCCGTGAAGATTGTAGTGATTCTGAATTTGGAAGCGTCATGAAGTGTCAAACAGTTGCATGCTACCCTGGGACATAGGGGGTATTATAGGAAGTTCATCGAAAGCTATGCCTAGATCACCGCGCCGATGGAGAAGCTATTGAAAAAGGATGTCACTTTTTGCTAGAATTATGACTGCATGAAGAGCCTGGATGTACTAAAAGACAAATTGGCCTCTACACTAATCTTGGTCTTCCCGAAATAGGATGAGGAGTTTCATGTCCATGTTGATGTGTCATGTATAGCGCTAGGAGCAGTACTAACACAGGAGGGTGGAGAGGAATTGGATCACCCTATTGCGTTCACGAGTCACAGATTATGTAAAGAAGAAAAGAACTATTCCACAACTGAACGCATGGGGGGGTGGTAATCTTCCCCTTTGTTGTGTTGAGTTTAGTGGGGGTGGAAACCCCCCCCTATCAGGGGGTTTGAGGGGGATGGTAGCCCCCCTCTATGAGGTTTGGGGCAGTGCCCGAGGAAAAAAAAGTGAACCCTATATTAGGTGGGCGAACCTACCTATGGTTTTGTGGATGGCTTTTGCATATTGTTTTGGGCATGATGGTTTTTTGCCGATGGTATTTTGTAGATCCAGTCAAGGGAGCTAAGATTATGCTCTAATAAAGGGTTAATGGATTGGGGTTGGATGCTTCGACATATTATATATTATATATATATATATAATATTTATATATTTATATATATAGGGAGAGAGAAGAGATATATATATATTATAGTATATACTATATATATCGGTGAAGGGAGCTAAGATTGCTTTAATACAGGTAATGATTGTTCATGGATCTTCGACATGTATGTATATGTATATATACACACACACACATATGTATTGTAACATTGAAAGGAATATAATGAAAAATCAACCTGGTAGTCCTGATTTTGGGATCTAGGGGAAAATCTTTGTATATATATGTTTTATGTTTTATGCTCTTGCCATTGTTTATTTTCTATTTTTTAGAATTTGTATGCAAGTAATATTTGTAAGGGGTTAAAACCTATGATACCAACATAGCTCAACCCAAACTCCATGGAACAGGCCACAACTGATCGAATCATCGGCACATATATCAATAACACTCTCCCATAGAAGATCCAACTATATCGAGTTGTCAAAGTTGGCCAACTCCTACGTGAGGGAAAGTAGCTCACCAGGGATAAAGTTCAGCAGAATTTTCCCCATCTCATGGATGCCCTCAATGCAGTGGGAAAAATTTCTTCCTAAAGGGGGAGGACTTATCCAAGTGGATATTGGTGGCCACCTACCTATTCCACTTGGACCCCCAATAGTGTTTCTTTTAATTTCCTTAGCTGTAGCACAATTTACTATTTTTGGTATTTTTTTTCAGTCCTGAATTTCTGGAGCCGTTTTGAGGCCCTAAACGACATTTTTTAGAAAATAGGCAAACTAATGTCCTATGATAGGGGTTTGCAGTCGAAATTTTTATTCCTCAAATAGATATTTCTAATTAGGTATCATACACATCAAACAGAGATCGTATGTCAAAGTTACAACCCCAGGAAGTTGATGTACCAATTTACCCCAATGGGGCCCACATAGTGTTGGTGTTTCACCTCCTAGGGTTAGATTTTTGGATGTTTAGGGTTTTCCATTGTTTCTCAATAATAAATAGATCTTTATCCTCATTGTAACATAGTTCAAAAGGTATTAGTTGCACATCGCCTCTCATAGATAAACTACCATCGTCAAGCTAGTTTATTTCCATTATGCACGTAAAGAGTTTTCAATACTTTTTTACTAATGAATTGAAGTTGTGTTCTCGGTGTAAGTTTTGTGTTTATATGTATATCTACATTTCATTTCATTTCTTCATAAATTTGGATCAACATTAGAATTGACAAAAAATAGTAAGCTTCAATCTTTAGTAACTAAAATCAAATATACCTCTCACAATAAGTAGTATTATAAACCTCCATCAGTGTTTCTACCTAAAAGAAGCCTTGTGAAACAATGTCAGTGAATAACAATCACCTAAATTGAACCCAAAATGAAGAACAATAACTAAATTATACCACATGTGGCATAGCCAAAAGGTCCTTCTCTCCTTCATATGCCTGAGCTTATGACCTTAATTTGCCAGAAAGTTACGTAATTTTTGCATTAATTAAACTAATCATGCTTAATTAATTTGAAGGTGAGATTGATAGGTGGGATCCTAAAAAGTAGGGAATGACTCAGAGAGGGGGAGGACCCACATCCATATGTATATCAACCAAAAAATAATTCCTTAAATGCACAATACTTAAATTATATAAAATAAGTGTGCATCACACAATTATATTACCCAATTAATGGAATTTCATGCTCATAATAATATGAGATGGCTAATTAAGAATATTTCCAAAATTGTGAAAATGTCCCTTTTTCTAGCCAACTAAATATTAAACTATAGAATCATAGCACCCTTGCCCAAATGAGATAATTCAAAAAAGTAAACCAACAATGTGCTTGTCGAAATGTTACAATTGTTCAAAATATTTATAACCTTCATGAAATTCCGTATCAAAAACAGAATATCAACATATATCAAAAGTTGTAACCAAAAGGAGAGGCATTTTTCTTAGATCCTGACAAAAATATCTCCATAGAAAAAGTAAGTTTCTCTACCTCATTTTGTGGTTGATCTTGGGAAACCTATATTTTGGTGACAATGAGATCAGGCCTGGAACCTGTTGTAGGATTTTGTTTTAGATCTTTTGCAGATGGAGTAGTGACATGAGACAAGAGAAAAGGGATTGAAGGAGTTGCAGAGTACATATGAGTGTGGCTAGCAGAAGTAGGTGTAGAAGTAGCTTCTGAATGTGCATGTATAATTTTCTTTTCGTATAGTGAGAGAGCATCATGAGTATTGGAACGAGAACTAGAAGTAGGATCAGGGATCCTTGAATTCTTTTCCCAAGCATCATGAGCATGCTTAGGTGGATTTTGAATAGGGCCCCAACCGTCATTTGCATCCACAGTTGAATTAACATGTGTAGGTTTTGGAATCTCTTGAATGTTAGGATGAGGTTGGAGAGAGGGAGTTGGACTATTATAGTAAATTGGAGGAATACATGATACATTAGGAGACCACATATTGAGATGACCAATAGTGGAAAGTTGGTGAAATTCGTAAGAATCACATTAAAGTCGAAAGAAAAATGGATTTTTTTGTTTCTACCAAAATCCCACCAGCCAGATGGCATGTTTCTCCTTCCTTTCCCTCTACTTGTACCTTGTGAACCTGAATTTTCTGTAAATAACAAATTTAAAACTAAAACAAGAAGCAAAAAACAACACATTTCCCTTTTAAATTGTAAAAGATTCAAAATGTTAAACTAAAGCTAGTTAATCTTACATGCTTGCAGGACTAAGAACTGAGAGAGGCTGAAGGGATGGACTACGAAGGGAAAAATGAAACAACCCTGACTCATAATGAATCAAAACAAGAATATAATATACATAGAGAGAATCATAATTATTATGCTATTAACCCCTTTTTTAATTTAAAATAACAAGCGAGTGTTTGGGTTAGGGTTTAGAAACTGCAAAATGAAGTGATGGAAGGGAGAAGTGAGAATCTCTTCGAAGCAAGGATAGAAATTTACAGTTGCGGGAAATTTTATTTATATCTTCTTCTACAATTGTGGATGAATCTAATCCAATTTATGAAATTTTTATAGGTTTGGATGAATAGGAAACTTCCTTCGAAGCTTCACTTGCAACAATGGGTAAAAGCCTTGCATGTAATAATTGCTATGTGTGAGGGGATTATGCCTTTAAAATTGAAAAACCTTGCATAGATTTGCATCAAGAAAGCATAGCCATGTTTTAATATAAGACCTGTAGCGAATTGGGAATGGCATATGATAATATTTCATATGGGACTCAAGTAACAAGAGTTTGTATTGTTTTTCTAACTTAGGGGACTTTTGATGGGAAAGTGCACAAGAATTTTGATGACATTGAGGCTGTTACACTGAAATTTGTCACCTTGACTATCTGCAGTTAATATGGCTCCATCAATAGTCATATTATCCTCCTTATCAAGCCTAATACCTCTACTCTTCATGTCAAGCTTCAAAAAGAGAGAAAGTCACTAAAAACATGTTTATCTCTGGGTACGCAGGTTCTCTCTACCTTGCCTACGTGTACGCATCCCAAACTCATTGTACTTGCGTACTTGTATGCTCTGTAAGCCAAAGGATGGGTGCGTACCCCTGTAAAGGTCAAAAGGCGCGAGTTTCATCTCAAAAATGTTACTTGTGGTCACTTCTAGAGCCTTCGAGAAGAGTGTTTGACATGTATTAAGCGTCTCCATATGGTTCATGCATCCCTATGATAGAGGAACTTATCCCATCAAGAGAGGAGCTACCCCATCCAAAAGAGGGAGTATCCCATTGATGTTGGAACTGAATAACTTCCTCTAGAACACTAAATACAGGCATTGGGCCAGAGGAGGGGAGGTTGAAAGCTGAACATTCCAAAGGGTAGATGCTGCTGGAATTAGGACTTCCATTGTAAGCTTGTGAGGAGAGATTACCATCCTTTCTTGTTTCATTTGGAAGTGGGTGAGCTTGTCAAAGTAGAGGAAAACTCTTGCTGGACCCTGGGAGGAACTTGCACAACACCAAGGCTCAGCTTGTAATGGTTTCTTTTTTGTTTCCTTAATACAAATAAGTCCATTCTTCTCAATGATTTGTTGTTAATGAATTGTTTCATATACTCCTTGTTCTATATGTTGAATATGCTTTGTTTTATGGAATATTCAGGTGTTATGTAATCGTTTGATTGTTAGTGTATGCAGGTTTCAAAGTGAAGGAGGAGCTCATCTGGATCGACGAGGGTGGACTGCTGCAACAAGCGTTGGACTTGAGGTAGGATCGAAAAACACTTGGTTTCTCATAGAATAATGTATGTTTAGAGAAGGATTGCTCTT